>BROG01000146.1:145000-637500 GCA_030159075.1 Atrina japonica | reverse complement strand
GTCGAACTAAGTTTCGAAACCGATATCGAACAATTAATCCAGAATATATCAAAATCCGAAACTTATCGTTGGCATCTGGTGAACACGAAAAAATGAACCGTGAGCCAAACCGTGTCAAATATCCGGCGATAAACCGCCCTACGGTATATCGTTGCACCACTAATTTTAAACTTGCGAGGTGCTGTGCCAAGTTCACACCGGATGTTTACTCCTCCATGGCACCGTCTTTTTCGAACAACAATGCTTGTCCAATGTTTACCAGTTTCGCATGCTGTTTCATAAAGCTCCTGCTGGTTAATGGTTTCTATGTTTTTTTATGATTAACATCAAAATATTGAAGTTAAGTTTACTTTCCCAACATCGTCTTTAGTATCTTATAAATTCCGTCAACTATAACCGGTGGCTTCGCTATACACAGCACTTAGCCAAATGTTTACAGCAATAATTTATATTTTACTATATATTTCATATAAAACTTTAATATTTCAAATAAATATTTTGAAGTCATTTCTCATCGCATTTCTGTAGCATTTCTAATGTTAACAGAGAATTAAATACAGTTATCTATTGTGAGTTTAATTTCAAGATTTACAAAAACAAAACTTAATTTGTGGGACGAAAAATCCCTGTATGGGTAAGTAAAATTGTAATATCTAATTTTTATTTTTTTTTAATTGTCAAATCTTTGAAATTGTAAATTAGAAATTTACATTCTAATAAGCAATGAAACCTGGAAATATTATCTGTGTAACCGTGCGACTTCTATGGAAATGCGAAAGGAAATGGCTTCACTATATTTTTTGTTTTATAAAAATGTGGATTTATTTGAAATATATAGCAAAACATAACTGTATCTGTGAACGTTTGGCAAGTGTCCGTGCATGATAAAAGAAACATGTACAATAGAACAGCATAAAGACTGAGTAATGCTTCATCATCAGTCATTCACATACAATGTGTCTGGTCCTTATACACACGTTTCAAGAATTGTTGAAATATTCTACATCCAATCATTCCAATTACCTATGACAATAAGGTAAGCGCATAACTGCATTGTTCCTACTTGCTTTCAGGAACATTGCTCATTCATCATTTAGATAAGCAATTAGCTGAAACCTACAGACTAATGAATGTTTGTATTTTGTGATAAACAAAAACAGTATCTTGAAAATACGTAAATATCGCAGGAAGATATTTCAGAAGTTGTGCATCATGGCGTACATATCTTCATTGATTCTATGCATTGTTTCGTTAGCTACACCCTGTTCTGGTCCTAAAGGGATAATGTCACTCATAATCGTAAGTCTTTCACTACAAAAAACTGAAGGGTATCGATGTAAAAAAGAATACAATAACATTTCGGTGTAGGAAAATGTTGAATACCGCGTATATTAGAAGTTTATTATGGTATACTGTCTAGTTTACTATGCACAAACCCATATTTCCAATACGCATATGATAGACTAATGGCTTTGACTATTATCATTGGTGCCGAGGTATGCGTATTGTAATAATACCGATGAAAATATAAAAATAGCGTGCAAATTTATCTTCTTCGACACACACACACACACACACACACACACACACACACACACACACACACACACACAAACACACACACACACACATACATATATTAAAAACTTTACAATATTTTAATATTTCCGATTTTACAGCATTTAAATCCAATCTAATTCAATACGTGATATCAAGTAATAGAATGGATCGTATCATCAACTGGAATACCGAATGAGTGATATCGCCTATACGATTAAGTGATATCACTTATTCGAATAAGTACTATTACATATTCGATTTGGTGAAATCACTTATTCGAACTTTGCAGGTAAAACTGGTATTTAACAGGTATTTATGGAGCGAATTTTATCGTTTGAAAAATTATGAGATATTCTGGTGGTATGTCCTTTCAGTTTTAGTTTAATAAGCAAACATTCATTCAGTTGATCTTTAAAGGAGCGACCAATATGTAAGCATTCTATATCTATTGTATATGAATCAGTGACACTTAATGTTAAATATGGATGTTTGTCCTGACGTTGACCTGCGGCCCGAAAGCAACTTTATTTACCATTATCAGATGTAGTTTGTTGTTATCTCCTTTTATGATATATATATTCAAGTAAACAGTTTGGGCAATAAGTTCATCAAAGATAGAACCGAGAATAGATACGATCCATATAGTTCAAAATGCTGTAGACAAAGCGAGTTCAACACACTGCAGCTTGATTACAGAAGATATAATTGATATACCGTAGTGGGTTAGTGAGTTTTTGAATCAACATCGAAATTACACGAACAAAAAGTTCATCGGGGAATATCTAAAACAGAATAGATTTAAACATAGTTTTCTTAGAGTTTTGTATCCATTAAATGTTTCGCGGATTTCATTTAATGTAGTTGCTTAGTTTTCACAGAGGATTTCAAACAGCAGTTAATCCTTTTCGTCATAAGCGTTCTTTGAGAAATAAAAACAATACATTGCGTAAGTTTATTGTTAACAATATCGATTTTTCTTTGGAAACTCAGCAGTCATTTTAATCAAAGACGGGATGTGTTGTCATTATCTGAGAATTAAAAACAGGAATCACACTTCACAGTCAGACCTTATGATAAATTTGAATTCTTAATACCTTTTTCTTACACAATAGCTTAGCCTTATCGTGGTTAACAGTGTCATTTGACATGCGAACATTCGAATAATATCATAATTCACCATATGTTTGTAAATACCGATTTTCGTTCAAGCAGCTTCTGTTGCAAATAAACTAAAACTTAAAATATAAAAGAGAGAACCCACGCCGGTCTTTTCTGAGAATGTAAGTGTCTTGTTATTTCTGTATTTGTGCTACATACATTTATTAACACAGGTAGCATCTTTTTTTACACTAGGTCCGAATTAAATGCTCAGTGTTGTAGTAATATTTGTGATAAATATACAATACTTCAGGCCTATATCATATTTTGAATATTGCTGAAATATAAGTACTAATATTAGCTATGGTGCGGAAAAACATAATACGAAAAGATGAAATAAGAAGGAACAGTAGTTGTTCAAAGGGTTTTTCGTGTTTAACAATATATTGCAGGAAAGGAAATTAAAAAATGCGTATATATATATATATATATATATATATATATATATATATATATATATATATATATATATATATATATATATATATATATATATATATATATATATGTATGTATGTATCAGATACCAAAATGTAAATCTTAAGGATGTCCAGGACACAGATACAACTCCAGCATTAATGGACAAACACGGACTTCTGAAAACCAAGAAGTGGGACCAGGTGCCATAGAGGAGTAAGCATCCCCTGTCGACCGGTCACACCCACCGTGAGTCCACAGTCAAGTCCAAATGAAATACGTGAGGAACGAATTCTGAACCGCCAACGAAAATGAAACACAACATTTGACCCAGTGAAACAGAGGAAAAAAGACTATTATACCGACCGTAAAATTTCCGGAACGTTGACATCAAACTTGGTTTTTGATATCCCTATGTCAATAATGAGTAGTTTACCTCTGTATATGAAATGTTCATATGTTGATCACGCCCTAGTATATCGGATTATTTGTGAAACATAAACTCCATATGCGGGTGACTGTGAGATGTTACTACTTAAATGTGGAAAGTTTACGAAGGGAAAGCCGAAATCGTCGGTTGCAAATTTCCCATCTGTGTCTATAGTTAGTAAAATGTCTAAGTATGAATTGTATGAAGATTTCTAGTTCGCTGGGATATATCGTATTGACATATGTATGAAAATCGTCGTCGATATATCTAAATTTGAAATTAAAGAACACCGCTAGCTTTGTTTTCTTTTGATTCAGCAGTTTATGAATGAAGTCTGTTTCGTATGAATAAAGGAACAAGTCGGCCAATAAAGGGGTACAATTGGTTCCCATGGGCATGCCGACAGTTTGTTGAAAGACAACGTTTCAGAACATTACACCTACATTGTCTATTAGAAATTCCAGCATATTTTTTATATCAACTTCAATGTATTTATGTGTAAAATAAGAGTGGTGTTTGACAAAATAAGTATCATGATAACTAATCACTAGATATTTAAATTCTCGGGTACCAAATTTAGGAGCCGGCCTGGCTCATTCCGTAGCGCGCTCGAATCTGGATCGTGAGGTCGTGAGTTCGAGTCCCGCGGCAGGTTGGTTTCCTGTCTTTCGGATAAGACAGTAAAAACTGGAGGTCCCGTGTTACAGTAGTTGTCGGCACGTTAAAGAACCCTCACTGCTCAATGACCGTAAGTGCCGAGCATAGGCCAAAATTTTAAGCCCTTCACCGGCATTTGGTGACGTCTCCATATGAATCTTTTAATTGGAATAGTTGTGTAAAGAGTAGAGAAGTCGTATGTTTTGATAATGTGAATTTGAGATAAATTATGTGCCTTTAAATTTTCTAAAAGTTGTTTAGAATTTTTAAGTATCCACATCTGATTTACACCGCTTCTGGAATAAACAACTGTACAGTATTGCTGAAGTTTCTCATTATTTTACCAAATTTTTCAAGTATTTACTATATCTCTTTGTTTGCCTCTTTTCATGTCGTTAGTTTGTTTTCTGTGACTCGTACGATGGTTCTGGAGACAAAATACGCATTTGGTCAGCACTCAGCAAATCAGAATTTCTAAACATGTAGACGCAAGATAAGCAAGGAAAATTCTGAGAAACATTTAATTCTCAAAACTTCAGAATTTACTCATCTGAGTAGAAAGTGAAAACACGCGGACCATAACTCGAATTTATAATTTTCTCAAATTAAGTAAGATTGTCAGGGGGTAGTGTTACTGTCGTTCAGGACATATGTCCAAATTTATGTCCAGATTCACTTAACTTCGATATCTGAACATTATTAAGATAATTATCTATGGACGAATTTGTTGCAAATAAACTAGTTTTGGTTTTGGTTTATGGTTTACAAATAATTTGCAAAGCAGTTATGAAACTAAAAATGGCTTCCTATGACTAAACAAATGAATGGTTTAAACTACCAAAATGGGGTAGACCTACAGAAAGAAGGAAACATTCGCTCTTTTATATGAGATGTATAAATAAAGGGGAGAATAATACCAATTGTACAAAGCAAAAAAGAGCATTAATCTTATTGCAATATCAATTAACCCCGATTATGATGTCTCCACTTTTTTTAATTTATGCTAGAAAGCAAAAATCTCTCTATGGTAATTTCCATCAATAGAAATCGTGGAAATATGATAAACAAAATGACAATTCACAGCTGATCCATTTGTTGTCTGAATTCATTAATTTACCAACTTTATATTATAAAACATCTCTCTGTCATTACGAGTACAGTTTCCTGCCCCAGTACATAAAATGTCCAGACGACACATAAAAGGTATCCGATACTAGTTCTGGCCCATGTTGTCGCCGCCATATTGTTGTAGCAACAAACTTACATAAACCTTATAAACCACACTAAGAAGCAGTTTGAATGGTTTGATAAGCTAGTTTGGGTTTAGGATAAAACAAATGGAAAACCAGTTTTAGTTCTGAACCAATTTAAAATGTGTTTATGTAACAAATTGAAAGTTTACAAAACTGATTCAAAACTAAAACCAGAACAAATTCGCCCTATGATTAACTTTTTAATAACCAATCGTGAGGTTTAAAACGCGTAAAATTCAAATAGGCAACACGCAGCATAAAATAGAGGAATGATATAAGTGCGAAATAAATCATCCACACATTCGCGAATATACATTTTTTGTATATTTGTCATTTTAGCGCATTTGGCTCATATTTGAGCAATATTTTATAAAATGTTACATCAATGATATTATCAATTACCATGTGTAGCGTTTTCAAAACACAGCAGTGTCATTTAACACCAGACTCATTAACTTTAAATTAGCAGTTAGACCCACCGGACCAGTAATATTGAAAATGAATGCTCTTCAGTACTGTCATCTTGTTTTACGTAACTTTTTACGGATAAAAGGGTTAAACTGAGCGATCTAAATAAAGAATGACATCATTTTAAAAGCCGTAGTGGTGGAATTCATTTTCTGAAAATCAATACCAAAGACTGTCTTCTATTAATTTTTTATTAAACTTCTTTGAACATATAAATCGTTGATGCCAGATTCTTTTTGTCGCAGCACTGATTCACTGCTGTTTTTTTATGTAGCCAGTGTAACTTTTATTATACCTTGAATCTGAATGTCAATATGGATATTCAACAGTTGTATTGTTTGTTTCTTAGCTTTGTAAGTTTTGTAAGCTTGTGTTTCCTTTCAATCCCGTCACCAGTTTTTTTCTGCTCATCAATATGTGGTTATTAATATAGTCAAATTTTTCAAAGAGATTATATGCAGAGAATCCTAAATAAGGCGTCTGTTGCTGCATAATTTGACTAATGTGTTTGTCCTGAAGTTTTATTTACCTGCTGCGATTTACGATAAGACGATAAGGATAGACAGCAAGCAATTAGCATATAGAATAGTTATGATTATTGTAAGTGAAAGCTGACAATTAAGGGATATAGAAATGTTTCATCAGTGTGTAGGTTTGGACACTCTTGCTTTCATACCAAGTGTATGATATCTATAGAATCTGAAGAGTTGATAACCTAATCGAACAAATAATGGTTATTGGTTC
Source organism: Atrina japonica (assembly GCA_030159075.1). NCBI lineage: Eukaryota > Metazoa > Mollusca > Bivalvia > Pterioida > Pinnidae > Atrina > Atrina japonica. The sequence goes on along the minus strand of BROG01000146.1, from coordinate 630,813 downwards.
ATTTGAAACATTACTATTAAATGAAAACACAGAAAACCTTTACAGGACTTAATTGTGTGGTCAGATAAGATAAAGTGTGGGGTTCTTGCATAGCTTCAACACTTTTATGACTTGGGGTTTTTAAATATTTTTAGAATCCTCAATAAGAGGCAGAGAGTTATTCATGGCTTAAACATAAGCCACAACTTTACGAGTATTGCTTTAATGGTGTGGCATGCTAAAAAAACGCTGACGTCTTCCAGAAACTAGGTCACAACCAGCTTGGGATTAGCATTTTTTTTTCTTAAGACCATATTTTTAAATATCCAATTTGTCATATACTAATGGACTTGGGATTTTCATTATCCATTAGTACTTCTTCATTTTTATTCAACAGCATCTTTATATAAGACGTGGATGGTTTTACATTTGTTTAGCAACCCAAAGTAAGGAGAGTTTCGCAGGGCTTCAGCATCCTTAAAACAGTTGAGGTATTACATGGCTTCAGCATCCTTAGGAACGACGTTGAAAGTTTGGCTTCAGCTTTCTCGGATAAGATGTTGCGGGATTTGCCATGGATTCAGCTTTCTCAGGTGAGATGTTGAGGGCATTGCCTGGCTTCCTAATTCTCAGTTAACAGTATGAGGATTTTGCCTGGCTTAACATGAGCTTCAGATAAGGGAAGGCGCCGAGGATTCTGCATGACATCAGCAACCTCAGATAAATTATTGAATGTTAATACATAGATATAGTCCCCGAGGTAATATGTGGGTTCTCTGAATAAAGAAGCACGTGCAGTTTGTTTTATTATAGGCTATGTATTATATTTGCATTGTGTTTTATTTTAAATGCTGATCGACTCGTCAGTAAACTAGTCACACAGGGATATGTTCTTGAAATCGTTTGAAAGTTTTACGGTCAATACGGAGGTCTATTTAAACAATATAAAGCCCCCTATCAGTAATTGTAGATAGTGTTCTGGAGCACGACCTTATAGAGCGACTCCATTTCGTCAAACAGATCTTGTACCGACTGATTACTTTTTCATCGCGCTTGACATTTCATTCGAACTTGACTTTTTGAGAGATTCCATGGAATATTTAAGACCTGTGTGATATGCTACCAGGGGACGCTGATTTCGTCGGGATACCTGGTTCCATCCGGTTTGGGTTTCGCAATTATTTTTCGTGTTGAAACCATTTGCATGCAATATATATTATTTTTCCTATTATAATGGGCACACTGTTCCAATATCTATTGGAAGTTCTTAATCATACTTTATGTTAGGAAATATACATTTGACCTTACTACTTGACACTATTGAGGTTTCCTCGGATGCCGAGTGTATATAGCATCTCACTGTAAAGTTCCATCCATGGAATCTCTCACCTCTAGTCATCCCGATTCCAATTGGGACCTAAGTTGATATTGTGAGAAAGTTTGCCAGTTCACATGCAGCGGTATTTTGCAAACGGATTATCTCCGCCACCATTACAATTGGTCAGCACCATGTGACTTAAAATGTCTGAGCGTGGCATGAAATAAGATTCAAACTAAACAAACCCTTACAGTCTGAAACATTAATCAGCTTTTGCAATTATGCTGAATTCACTCCAACCGATTTTATTATTAGGAATAGCGTCTTCATCTGCTGTACAATTATCCATCGATGGATGTATCATCACCTGAACTTACTACTATCAATGCGTCACACATCCATTATAAGATCTCAGAAAAATAATGAATAATTGGAATATGATAAACGATAACCTTATTATTCTTGTCTATTTCCGTATAATTTTGTTCATTTATTTTGCCCTTTTTTCTTTTTGATCTTTACTTACCATAAATGTTTTCAAGGACATTACAAATTAAAAAATTAATTATGGCTTTTATTTTACGGTTATGGAAAACTAATTTCTACAACAGATGGTTCGCTTGAAATTTTCGTATATAATATATTGACTTATAACAAGTGTACACATTGACATATCACTTAGCAACCAACCTAGAATGTAATGGAAGTTGTCTCAAAATTTAAAACACTATTTTGTCAAAATTGCTTCAGAAAGTAATGGGAATAATCCGTTTGACATATTTTAACAATAGAGTATTGACAATTGTTATGGGTCAGAATTACCCAAAGGTATATCAGCAAAAATCAAGAACAGAGTAAAGTAAATTTATTATTGTTATTAAAAATAACAAAATAAAAACTCAATCAAAATGATAGTCTACAATACTAAAAGTCACAACTCACAATATCGTTTTTTTAATTCCTAAAGCCAGAAATCCGCTCGAATACGCACACACAAATTCCAATCCAAACATAGTATTAAATAGATCCACTCGTATGCACAGTAAATTCCATTTTGTATGAAATATATATGTGCACTACTTTAGTACAAGTTCTAATACATAAAATGTGGTCTGTTCTAGTATAACTTGGTGTTAAAATATAGTCTCAGGCACTTTCCCTTGTTCTTCGCTGTTCTAAACTTGATCTGCCTAAAGATCTGACCATCTACTCTCTCTCTCTCTCTCTCTCTCTCTCTCTCTCTCTCTCTCTCTCTCTCTCTCTCTCTCTATATATCTATCTATATATATATATATATATATATATATATATATATATATATATATATATATATATATATATATATATACCTTAGTATTGTTCTAGAGGACACTAGATCAGAAATCAAGAAAATGTAGTTTCGGCCCCCACTGGAATCTATTCTGAATTTTGTGAGAAAGTTTGCCAGTTCACTTGCCGAAGCCTGGTTGTCTCTGTGTACATTGTAATCTGGTTTTCTCCTCTACCATTAAAAACTCACCGCCACTATATAACTGGAAAATTGTTGAACGTGGCGTAAAACGTCAATCAATTCATTTTTTTTTACTTCTGCAGTAACTATTATCAGAGCAAAAACGCCTGCTGAATGTAAAAAATTTCAGATACCAAAGTATAAATCAATAGAATGTCCAGGACAGAGATACAAATCCGGTAAAAATGGACAAAAACGGACCTCTGGAAATCAAGAGGTAGGATCAGGTGCCATGGAGGAGTGAGCATCCCCTGTCGAATCTGTTTTTCCAAAGTCTGAGGTACTGTAAACTTGGATATTCCCGCGTGTTGTTAATCACGCAACTTTCATGTGTTGACAATTCGCGTGATTTGTTTTTACGCAGTGTCCCACCCTACTGTGAACACGTCTGTATTAAACGATGATTTAACACAACTGCAGAACTTTTTGACTGGCACACGGGAGGTAATTTTCCCGACAATCTCTTCAACGCTCATTTAGTGTAAATATCCCCAGGCGAAAAACTTATGTTTACAGTTATATCCCATGAAACATGCGATCGTATTACTCGAACGATGCCAAATGATACATTTCCAAATCAAAAGCTGAAAAACTTTCATATTCATTCCAGAAAAAGTATCATGAAAACTCATCAATCAGCAATTTAGTAGAAACAGTTTGTCCATTAAAAGTGTTCATTTTTCGAGAATCAAAGCATAAAGCATTAGCACCTTTAGTTTAAGCTACTTCGATTTTATTTAATATACATAAAACATCTGTATAATTAAAAGGTAAACCGAGACGTTATCTAATTAATATCCTTTTTGCGAGCCTGTTCACGGTGAATAGATATTATACTTTCTTTTTTATGATATAGGTTAATAGAACATAAGTGATGCTGTAATACGTATAATGCTATTGATTGTTGTATCTGATTTTTTACTTTTTACCCCAGAAATGAAATAATAGACTTGTGGGTCTATGTATTGACATACTTAAACAAAAGAGCATAGCAGCTGTGATCAATGTTCGTAGATAATCCTCTGCGAACTGTGATACAATCTATACAACGGAGGGTTTTATCATCAAAACAAAATGTAATCGGCAAAAATCTACGCATTTAAAAGTAATACTTCCAGTGGCATTTGAAAAGAATAGAGATATATTTCGTGTTTATCATGCAATAAAACTGATAAGTGATAGATTACTGCTGATGTAAAAGCAATATCGATATAATTTATCATAAACAAGTATGTCATCAATATAGGGCGCGTGTCTAATGATTAGGACGGACCTGCAGCCAATCCTCGCTTAAATAGCAAGTGGTAATGATCCTATATTTGGTCTTGGGATTACTAAAGACTCATGTGCTGGCTGGCTGGCCCCCTTTTAGATCCCAAACGCCCCTGGTGGTCATGTGTCTATTGAATCTGACTACTGATTGATAGATTTCTGTTATATTTACATTTGAGTATTTTTGTTTAAAGTCATATATCGGGGACGTTATCGTAATGTTCTGGGCTTTATTGTAATTTTTGACATTTTCATCAGAAAACCACTCCTAACCGACGAAAATAAAAATAGTTTCACAAAATGTGATGTATTATTGGAGTTATTAGACGGGGATTCCGTAGGAATTCTTAAATTTACATCGGTGTGCGAGGGATCTAACGGTTTTCCGATTCACCGCGAGAGTACTGTTGCGACACCGTCTCAGAACATGTTGCAATCGAATATACCATAGTACGAAGTAGTTATTTCAAAGATGTCGATAAAAAGTACATGATTCATGTACGTATATGGCTAAATTGCTTGCCCAGGACAGTGTATCACAGCATTTGATTGGTTTTTGCACTTGTCTTGATTGTCCTGGACAGTGAAACGAACACGCGCAGTAGAGCGTCACCACGTGACCGCCAACACCTTAATGTGTAAATGATCCGATATGCCAGGGCGTGTACAACATATGGAGATTTCATATACAGAGGTAAACTACTCACTGACAAATTATTGACACAGGGATATTGAAAACTGCGTATAATGTCAACGTTCCGCAAATTTTACGGTCGGTTTAATAGTCTTGTTTGCGACTACTCTGTTTCACTAAGTGAAATTTTGAGTTGCCTTTTCGTTGGCGGTTGTTGAGACGTCTGTACCAATTGTGACGAGGATACACTCCTCACCTGTTTCATTGGACTTGACTGTGGACTCACGGCGGGTGTGACCGGTGGACAGGGGATGCTTACTCCTCCATGGCACCTGATCCCACCTCTTGGTTTCCAGAGCTCCGTGTTTGTCCAATTTTTCCGGATTTGTATCTATGTCCTGGACATTCTATTGATTTATACTTTGGTATCTGAATTTTTTATATTATAAATATATCAATATGTTAGGTGTTTCCCACGGATAATAAACTAAGTTATTGGAATAACCCTTTAAAACGACGAAAGGTCATGCGAATACGCATTAAGCGAGTATAGAATAGCCAAGGCGATAAATAGTTTATTATATCAATATACGTTTTACGTATCATCAGGGTCTCTAATTTCCAGAATGTTGCTGATTTATCAATTTCAGATAGGTTTCTGCTGTGATATGGCATGATATGATATGATGGGGACTCGAAGTTATTTCCCGGCACATTACATTACGACTGTCAACGAATTCCACAATAAATCTATACGGCGATAAACTTATCTGATCTCTGTGTGTCAATCTAATTGTTACTGCATCTAATGTTTCATCTTTTGGTATTGCGTTTTAATATAGCAACATCAGAAAACACACTTCTTTGATAGGATGTAACTGCTATGACAACTGATTGAATCACAACTGGTATCATGGCAGGCCGATTGAATGAAATATTGCACAGTGAGTCGTAAGGTTGTTGATAGAACCATAGAAGATAAACGAAAACATGTAGAATATTGCGCTGTGAGTTGTTAAGTTGTTGTAAGTGTAATGAGAAGAGAACCAAGTGAATATTGCGCAGTGAGTTGTTAGATTATTGTAAGACTTGGTATAAGACTACTGTATGAATATAAAAAATCTCAGACACCAAAGTATATATCAATAGAATGTCCAGGACATAGATACAAATCCGGTAAAAATGGATAAACATGGACCTCTGGAAACCAACAGGTGGGATCAGGTACCATGGAGGAGTAAGCATCCCCTGTCGACATTTCACACCCGCCATGAGTTTACAGTCAAGTCCAATGAAATACGTGAGGAGTGTATCCTATGAAATATTGCGCAGTTGTTATGTTGTAGTAAGTGTAATGGGAAGACAATGGTATGGCATATTGTGCAGTGTGTTGTTAAGTTATTGTAAGTGTAATGGGAAGACAACGGTATGGAATATTATGCAGTGTGTTGTTAAGTTGTTGTACACGTAATGGGAAGACAACGGTATGGAAGATTGTGCAGTGTGTTGTTAAATTATTGTAGAGTAATGGGAAGACGACGGCATGGAATATTGCACAATGTGATGTAAGTTGTTGTACCTGTCATGATAAGACAAGCAAATGAAGTATTAAGTTAGGTTTTTGTAATTTTAACGACAAGACAAAACTGAATGCAACATCGCGCAGTGAGTTGTAAAGTTGTCATAAGTATCATGGTAATACAGACCATTGGAATATCCCACTGTGAGTAAGGTTAGCTGTAAGTGTAACGACAAGGCAAAACTGCATGGATAATTTCACAGTGAGTTGTTAAGTTGAGGTATGTACCATGTCAGGAAAACCCAATGAAATATTGCGCAGTGAGTTGTTAGGATGTTGTAAGTGTAATGACAAGACAACCGAAATGCATATTGTGCAGTGAGTTGTTAGGATGTTGTAAGTGTTATGACAAGACAACCGAAATGTATATTGTGCAGTGAGTTGTTAGGATGTTGTAAGTGTAATGACAAGACAACCGAAATGTATATTGTGCAGTGAGTTGTTAGGATGTTGTAAGTGTAATGACAAGACAACCGAAATGTATATTGTGCAGTGAGTTGTTAGGATGTTGTAAGTGTAATGACAAGACAATCGAAATGTATATTGTGCAGTGAGTTGTTAGGATGTTGTAAGTGTAATGACAAGACAACCGAGATGTATATTGTGCAGTGAGTTTTTAGGATGTTGTAAGTGTAATGACAAGACAAGCGAAATGTATATTGTGCAGTGAGTTGTTAGGTTGTTGTAAGTGTAATGACAAGACAACCGAAATGTATATTCTGAGTGAGTTGTTAGCGTGTTGTAAGTGTAATGACAAGACAACCGAGATGTATATTGTGCAGTGAGTTGTTAAGATGTTGTAAGTGTAATGACAAGACAACCGAAATGGATATTGTGCAGTGAGTTGTTAGGTTGTTGTAAGTGTAATGACAAGACAACTGAAATGTATATTGTGCAGTGAGTTGTTAGGTTGTTTAAGTGTAATGACAAGAAATGTTTATTGTGCAGTGAGTTGTTAGGATGTTGTAAGTGTAATGACAAGGCAACCGAAATGTATATTTTGCAAGGAGTTGTTAGGTTGTTGTAAGTGTAATGACAAGACAATCGAAATGTATATTGTGCAGTGAGTTGTTAGGTAGTTGTAAGTGTAATGACAAGACAACAGAAATGTATATTGTGAAGTGAGTTATTAGGATGTTGTAAGTGTAATGACAAGACAAGCGAAATGTATATTGTGCAGTGAGTTGTTAGGTTGTTGTAAGTGTAATCACAAGACAAGCGAAATGTATATTGTGCAGTGAGTTGTTAGGTTGTTGTAAGTGTAATGACAAGACAAGCGAAATGTATATTGTGCAGTGAGTTGTTAGGTTGTTGTAAGTGTAATGACAAGACAAGCGAAATGTATATTGTGCAGTGAGTTGTTAGGTTGTTGTAAGTGTAATGACAAGACAAGCGAAATGTATATTGTGCATTGAGTTATTAGGTTGTTGTAAGTGTAATGACAAGACAAGCGAAATGTATATTGTGCAGTGAGTTGTTTGGTTGTTGTAAGTGTAATGACAAGACAACCGAAATGTATATTGTGCAGTGAGTTGTTAGGTTGTTGTAAGTGTACTGACAAGACAACCGAAATGTATATTGTGCAGTGAATTGTTAGGTTGTTGTAAGTGGAATGACAAGACAAGCGAAATGTATATTGTGCAGGGAGTTGTTAGGTTGTGCTAAGTGTAATGACAAGACAAGCGAAATGTATATTGTGCAGCGAGTTGTTAGGTTGTGGTAAGTGTAATGACAAGACAAGCGAAATGTATATTGTGCAGCGAGTTGTTAGGTTGTGGTAAGTGTAATGACAAGACAAGCGAAATGTATATTGTGCAGCTACTTGTTAGGTTGTGGTAAGTGTAATGACAAGACAAGCGAAATGTATATTGTGCAGCGAGTTGTTAGGTTGTTGTAAGTGTAATGACAAGACAACCGAAATGTATATTGTGCAGTGAGTCGTTAGGTTGTTGTAAGTGTAATGGCAAGACAACCGAAATGTATATTGTGCAGTGAGTCGTTAGGTTGTGGTAAGTGTAATGACAAGACAACCGAAATGTATATTGTGCAGTGAGTCGTTAGGTTGTGGTAAGTGTAATGACAAGACAACCGATATGTATATTGTGTAGTGAGTCGTTAGGTTGTGGTATGTGTAATGACAAGACAACAGAAATGTATATTGTGCAGTGAGTCGTTAGGTTGTGGTATGTGTAATGACAAGACAACAGAAATGTATATTGTGAAGTGAGTTGTTAGGTTGTGGTAAGTGTAATGAGAAGACAACCGCAATGTATATTGTGCAGTGAGTTGTTAGGTTGTGGAAAGTGTAATGAGAAGACAACCGAGATGTATATTGTGCAGTGAGTTGTTAGAATGTGGTAAGTGTAATGACAAGACAACCGAGATGTATATTATGCAGTGAGTTGTTAGGTTGTTGTAAGTGTAATGACAAGACAACCGAAATGTATGTTGTGCAGTGAGTTGTTAGGTTGTTGTAAGTGTTATGACAAGACAACCGAAATGTATATTGTGCAGTGAGTTGTTAGGTTGTTGCAAGTGTAATGACAAGACAACCGAAATGGATATTGTGCAGTGAGTTGTTAGGTGGTGGTCAGTGTAATGACAAGACAACCGAAATGGATATTGTGCAGTGAGTTGTTTGGTTGTTGTAAGTGTAATGACAAGACAACCGAAATGTATATTGTGCAGTGAGTTGTTAGGTTGTTGTAAGTGTAATGACAAGACAACCGAAATGTATATTGCGCAGTGAGTTCTTAGGTTGTTGTAAGTGTTATGACAAGACAACCGAAATGTATATTGTGCAGTGAGTTGTTAGGTTGTTGTAAGTGTTATGACAAGACAACCGAAATGTATATTGTGCAGTGAGTTGTTAGGATGTTGCAAGTGTAATGACAAGACAACCGAAATGGATATTGTGCAGTGTGTTGTTAGGTTGTGGTCAGTGTAATGAGAAGACAACCGAAATGGATAATGTGCAGTGAGTTGTTAGGTTGTTGTAAGTGTAATGACAAGACAACCGAAATGTATATTGTGCAGTGAGTTGTTAGGATGTTGTAAGTGTAATGACAAGACAACGAAAATGTATATTGCGCAGTGAGTTGTTAGGTTGTTGTAAGTGTTATGACAGGACAACCGAAATGTATATTGTGCAGTGAGTTGTTAGGATGTTGTAAGTGTAATGACAAGGCAACTGCAATGTATATTGTGCAGTGAGTTGTTAGGATGTTGTAAGTGTAATGACAAGACAACCGAGATGTATATTGTGCAGTGAGTTGTTAGGTTGTTGTAAGTGTAATGACAAGACAATCGAAATGTATATTGTGCAGTGAGTTGTTAGGATGTTGCAAGTGTAATGACAAGACAACCGAAATGGATATTGTGCAGTGAGTTGTTAGGTTGTGGTCAGTGTAATGACAAGACAACCGAAATGGATATTGCGCAGTGAGTTGTTAGGTTGTTGTAAGTGTAATGACAAGACAACCGAAATGTATATTGTGCAGTGAGTTGTTAGGTTGTTGTAAGTGTAATGACAAGACAACCGAAATGTATATTGCGCAGTGAGTTGTTAGGTTGTTGTAAGTGTTATGACAGGACAACCGAAATGTATATTGTGCAGTGAGTTGTTAGGATGTTGTAAGTGTAATGACAAGACAACCGAGATGTATATTGTGCAGTGAGTTGTTAGGTTGTTGTAAGTGTAATGACAAGACAATCGAAATGTATATTGTGCAGTGAGTTGTTTGGTTGTTGTAAGTGTAATAACAAGACAAGCGAAATGTATATTGTGCAGTGAGTTGTTAGGTTGGTGGTATGTGTAATGACAAGACAAGCGAAATGTATATTGTGCAGTGAGTTGTTAGGTTGTGGTAAGTGTAATGACAAGACAACCGAGATGTATATTGTGCAGTGAGTTGTTAGGATGTGGTAAGTGTAATGACAAGACAACCGAGATGTATATTGTGCAGTGAGTTATTAGGTTGTTGTAAGTGTAATGAGAAGACAACCGAAATGGATATTGTGCAGTGAGTTGTTAGATTGTTGTAAGTGTTATGACAAGACAACCGAAATGTATATTGTGCAGTGAGTTGTTAGGTTGTTGTAAGTGTTATGACAAGACAACCGAATTGTATATTGTGCAGTGAGTTGTTAGGATGTTGTAAGTGTAATGACAAGACAACCGAAATGGATATTGTGCAGTGAGTTGTTAGGATGTTGTAAGTGTAATGACAAGACAACCGAAATGGATATTGTGCAGTGAATTGTTAGGTTGTTGTAAGTGTAATGACAAGACAACCGAAATGTATATTGTGCAGTGATTTGTTAGGTTGTTGTAAGTGTAATGACAAGACAAGCGAAATGTATATTGCGCAGTGAGTTGTTAGGTTGTTGTAAGTGTTATGACAGGACAACTGCAATGTATATTGTGCAGTGAGTTGTTAGGTTGTTTAAGTGTATTGACAAGAAATGTTTATTGTGCAGTGAGTTGTTAGGATGTTGTAAGTGTAATGACAAGGCAACCGAAATGTATATTTTGCAAGGAGTTGTTAGGTTGTTGTAAGTGTAATGACAAGACAATCGAAATGTATATTGTGCAGTGAGTTGTTAGGTAGTTGTAAGTGTAATGACAAGACAAGTGAAATGTATATTGTGCAGTGAGTTATTAGGATGTTGTAAGTGTAATCACAAGACAAGCGAAATGTATATTGTGCAGTGAGTTGTTAGGTTGTTCTAAGTGTAATCACAAGACAAGCGAAATGTATATTGTGCAGTGAGTTGTTAGGTTGTTCTAAGTGTAATCACAAGACAAGCGAAATGTATATTGTGCAGTGAGTTATTAGGTTATTCTAAGTGTAATGACAAGACAAGCGAAATGTATATTGTGCAGTGAGTTGTTTGGTTGTTGTAAGTGTAATGACAAGACAAGCGAAATGTATATTGTGCAGTGAGTTGTTTGGTTGTTGTAAGTGTACTGACAAGACAACCGAAATGTATATTGTGCAGTGAGTTGTTAGGTTGTTGTAAGTGTAATGACAAGACAACCGAAATGTATATTGTGCAGCGAGTTGTTAGGTTGTGCTAAGTGTAATGACAAGACAAGCGAAATGTATATTGTGCAGCGAGTTGTTAGGTTGTGCTAAGTGTAATGACAAGACAAGCGAAATGTATATTGTGCAGCGAGTTGTTAGGTTGTGGTAAGTGTTATAACAAGACAACCGAATTGTATATTGTGCAGCGAGTTGTTTAGGTTGTTGTAAGCTGTGTAATGACAAGACAACCCAAATGGATATTGTGCAGTGAGTTGTTAGGATGTTGTAAGTGTAATGACAAGACAAGCGAAATGTATATTGTGCAGTGAATTGTTAGGATGTTGTAAGTGTAATGACAAGACAACCGAAATGGATATTGTGCAGTGAGTTGTTAGGTTGTTGTAAGTGTAATGACAAGACAAGCGAAATGTATATTGCGCAGTGAGTTGTTAGGTTGTTGTAAGTGTTATGACAGGACAACTGCAATGTATATTGTGCAGTGAGTTGTTAGGTTGTTTAAGTGTAATGACAAGAAATGTTTATTGTGCAGTGAGTTGTTAGGATGTTGTAAGTGTAATGACAAGACAATCGAAATGTATATTGTGCAGTGAGTTGTTAGGTAGTTGTAAGTGTAATGACAAGACAACAGAAATGTATATTGTGAAGTGAGTTATTAGGATGTTGTAAGTGTAATGACAAGACAATCGAAATGTACATTGTGCAGTGAGTTGTTAGGTAGTTGTAAGTGTAATGACAAGACAACAGAAATGCATATTGTGAAGTGAGTTATTAGGATGTTGTAAGTGTAATGACAAGACAAGCGAAATGTATATTGTGCAGTGAGTTATTAGGATGTTGTAAGTGTAATGACAAGACAAGCGAAATGTATATTGTGCAGTGAGTTGTTAGGTTGTTGTAAGTGTAATGACAAGACAAGCGAAATGTATATTGTGCAGTGAGTTGTTAGGTTGTTGTAAGTGTAATCACAAGACAAGCGAAATGTATATTGTGCAGTGAGTTATTAGGTTGTTCTAAGTGTAATGACAAGACAAGCGAAATGTATATTGTGCAGTGAGTTATTAGGTTGTTGTAAGTGTAATGACAAGACAAGCGAAATGTATATTGTGCAGTGAGTTGTTAGTTGAGTGTTATGACAAGACAACCGAAATGTATGTTGTGCAGTGAGTTGTTAGGATGTTGCAAGTGTAATGACAAGACAAGCGAAATGTATATTGTGCAGTGAGTTGTTTGGTTGTTGTAAGTGTAATGACAAGACAACCGAAATGTATATTGTGCAGTGAGTTGTTTGGTTGTTGTAAGTGTACTGACAAGACAACCGAAATGTATATTGTGCAGTGAGTGTGTTAGGTTGTTGTAAGTGTAATGACAAGACACAACCGAAATGTATATTGTGCAGCGAGTTGTTAGGTTGTGCTAAGTGTAATGACAAGACAAGCGAAATGTATATTGTGCAGCGAGTTGTTAGGTTGTGCTAAGTGTAATGACAAGACAAGCGAAATGTATATTGTGCAGCGAGTTGTTAGGTTGTGGTAAGTGTTATGACAAGACAAGCGAAATGTATATTGTGCAGCGAGTTATTAGGTTGTGGTAAGTGTTATGACAAGATAACCGAATTGTATATTGTGCAGTGAGTTGTTAGGATGTTGTAAGTGTAATGACAAGACAACCGAAATGTATATTGTGCAGTGAGTTGTTAGGATGTTGTAAGTGTAATGACAAGACAACCGAAATGGATATTGTGCAGTGAATTGTTAGGATGTTGTAAGTGTAATGACAAGACAACCGAAATGGATATTGTGCAGTGAGTTGTTAGGTTGTTGTAAGTGTAATGACAAGACAACCGAAATGTATATTGCGCAGTGAGTTGTTAGGTTGTTGTTAGTGTTATGACAGGACAACTGCAATGTATATTGTGCAGTGAGTTGTAGGTTGTTTAAGTGTAATGACAAGAAATGTTTATTGTGCAGTGAGTTGTTAGGATGTTGTAAGTGTAATGACAAGACAATCGAAATGTATATTGTGCAGTGAGTTGTTAGGTAGTTGTAAGTGTAATGACAAGACAACAGAAATGTATATTGTGAAGTGAGTTATTAGGATGTTGTAAGTGTAATGACAAGACAATCGAAATGTATATTGTGCAGTGAGTTGTTAGGTTGGTTGTAAGTGTAATGACAAGACAACAGAAATGCATATTGTGAAGTGAGTTATTAGGATGTTGTAAGTGTAATGACAAGACAAGCGAAATGTATATTGTGCAGTGAGTTATTAGGATGTTGTAAGTGTAATGACAAGACAAGCGAAATGTATATTGTGCAGTGAGTTGTTAGGTTGTTGTAAGTGTAATCACAAGACAAGCGAAATGTATATAGGCAGTGAGTTGTTAGGTTGTTGTAAGTGTAATCACAAGACAAGCGAAATGTATATTGTGCAGTGAGTTATTAGGTTGTTCTAAGTGTAATGACAAGACAAGCGAAATGTATATTGTGCAGTGAGTTATTAGGTTGTTGTAAGTGTAATGACAAGACAAGCGAAATGTATATTGTGCAGTGAGTTGTTTGGTTGTTGTAAGTGTACTGACAAGACAACCGAAATGTATATTGTGCAGCGAGTTGTTAGGTTGTGCTAAGTGTAATGACAAGACAACCGAAATGTATATTGTGCAGCGAGTTGTTAGGTTGTGCTAAGTGTAATGACAAGACAAGCGAAATGTATATTGTGCAGCGAGTTGTTAGGTTGTGGTAAGTGTAATGACAAGACAAGCGAAATGTATATTGTGGAGCTACTTGTTAGGTTGTGGTAAGTGTAATGACAGGACAACCGAAATGTATATTGTGCAGTGAGTTGTTAGGATGTTGTAAGTGTAATGACAAGACAACCGAGATGTATATTGTGCAGTGAGTTGTTAGGTTGTGGTATGTGTAATGACAAGACAAGCGAAATGGATATTGTGCAGTGAGTTGTTAGGTTGTTGTAAGTGTAATGACAAGACAACCGAAATGTATATTGTGCAGTGAGTTGTTAGGTTGTTGTAAGTGTAATGACAAGACAACCGAAATGTATATTGTGCAGTGAGTTGTTAGGTTGTTGCAAGTGTTATGACAGGACAACCGAAATGTATATTGTGCAGTGAGTTGTTAGGATGTTGTAAGAGTAATGACAAGGCAACCGCAATGTATATTGTGCAGTGAGTTGTTAGGATGTTGTAAGTGTAATGACAAGACAACCGAAATGTATATTGTGCAGTGAGTTGTTAGGTTGTTGTAAGTGTAATGACAAGACAATCGAAATGTATATTGTGCAGTGAGTTGTTAGGTTGTTGTAAGTGTAATAACAAAACAAGCGAAATGTATATTGTGCAGTGAGTTGTTAGGTTGTTGTAAGTGTAATGACAAGACAACCGCAATGTATATTGTGCAGTGAGTTGTTAGGTTGTGGTAAGTGTAATGACTATACAAGCGAAATGTATATTGTGCAGTGAGTTGTTAGGATGTTGTAAGTGTAATGACAAGACAACCGAGATGTATATTGTGTAGTGAGTTGTTAGGTTGTGGTATGTGTAATGACAAGACAAGCGAAATGTATATTTGTGCAGTATTGTTAGGTTGTGGTAAGTAATGACAAGACAACCGAGATGTATATTGTGCATGAGTTGTGTAGGATGTGGAAAGTGTAACAAGACAACCGAGATGTATATTGTGCAGTGATTTATTAGGTTGTTGTAAGTGTGACAAGACAACCGAAATGGATATTGTGCAGTTGTTAGGTTGTTGTAAGTGTTATGACAAGACAACCGAAATGTATATTGTGCAGTGAGTTATTAGGTTGTTGTAAGTGTTATGACAAGACAACCGAATTGTATATTGTGCAGTGAGTTGTTAGGATGTTGTAAGTGTAATGACAAGACAACCGAAATGATATTGTGCAGTGAGTTGTTAGGATGTTGTATTTGTAATGACAAGACAACCGAAATGTATATTGTGCAGTGAATTGTTGTTGTTGTAAGTGTAATGACAAACAACAGAAATGTATATTGTGCAGTGAGTTGTTAGGTTGTTGTAAGTGTAATGACAAGACAAGCGAAATGTATATTGTGAGTTGTTAGGTTGTTGTAGAGAGTTATGACAGGTCAATGTATATTGTGCAGTGAGTTGTTAGGATGTTGTAAGTGTAATGACAAGACAACCGCAATGTATATTGTGCAGTGAGTTGTTAGGATGTTGTAAGTGTAATGACAAGACAACCGAGATGTATATTGTGCAGTGAGTTGTTAATATGTTGTAAGTGTAATGACAAGACAACCGAAATGTATATTGTGCAGTGAGTTGTTTGGTTGTTGTAAGTGTAATGACAAGACAAGCGAAATGTATATTGTGCAGTGAGTTGTTTGGTTGTTGTAAGTGTAATGACAAGACAAGCGAAATGTATATTGTGCAGTGAGTTGTTAGGTTCTTGTAAGTGTAATGACAAGATAACCGAAATGTATATTGTGCAGTGAGTTGTTAGGTTCTTGTAAGTGTAATGACTAGACAACCGAAATGTATATTGTGCAGTGAGTTGTTAGGTTGTTATATTGTGCAGTGAGTTGTTTGGTTGTTGTAAGTGTAATGACAAGACAAGCGAAATGTATATTGTGCAGTGAGTTATTAGGTTGTTGTAAGTGTAATGACAAGACAAGCGAAATGTATATTGTGCAGTGAGTTGTTTGGTTGTTGTAAGTGTAATGACAAGACAAGCGAAATGTATATTGTGCATTGAGTTATTAGGTTGTTGTAAGTGTAATGACAAGACAAGCGAAATGTATATTGTGCAGTGAGTTATTAGATTGTTGTAAGTATAATGACAAGACAAAAGAAATGTATATTGTGCAGTGAGTTGTTTGGTTGTTGTAAGTGTAATGACAAGACAAGGAAATGATATTGTGCAGTGAGTTGTTTGGTTGTTGTAAGTGTAATGACAAGACAAGCGAAATGGATATTGTGCAGTGAGTTGTTAGGTTGTTGTAAGTGTAATGACAAGACAAGCGAAATGTATATTGTGCAGTGAGTTATTAGGTTGTTGTAAGTGTAATGACAAGACAAGCGAAATGTATATTGTACAATGAGTTGTTAGGTTGTGGTAAGTGTAATGACAAGACAACCGAAATGTATATTGTGCAGTGAGTTGTTAGGATGTGGTAAGTGTAATGACAAGACAACCGAAATGTATATTGTGCAGTGAGTTGTTAGGATGTGGTAAGTGTAATGACAAGACAACCCAAATGGATATTGTGCAGTGAGTTGTTAGGTTGTTGTAAGTGTAATGACAAGACAACCCAAATGGATATTGTGCAGTGAGTTGTTAGGTTGTTGTAAGTGTAATGACAAGACAACCCAAATGGATATTGTGCAGTGAGTTGTTAGGTTGTTGTAAGTGTAATGACAAGACAACCCAAATGTATATTGTGCAGTGAGTTGTTAGGTTGTTGTAAGTGTTATGACAGGACAACCGAAATGTATATTGTGCAGTGAGTTGTTAGGATGCTGTAAGTGTAATGACAAGACAAGCGAAATGTATATTGTGCAGTGAGTTGTTAGGATGTTGTAAGTGTAATGACAAGACAAGCGAGATGTATATTGTGCAGTGAGTTGTTAGGATGTTGTAAGTGTAATGACAAGACAAGCGAAATGTATATTGTGCAGTGAGTTGTTAGTATGTTGTAAGTGTAATGACAAGACAACCGAAATGTATATTGAGCAGTGAGTTGTTAGGATGTTGTAAGTGTAATGACAAGACAACCGAGATGTATATTGTGCAGTGAGTTGTTAAGATGTTGTAAGTGTAATGACAAGACAACCGAGATGTATATTGTGCAGTGAGTTGTTAGGATGTTGTAAGTGTAATGACAAGACAACCGAGATGTATATTGTGCAGTGAGTTGTTAGGATGATGTAAGTGTAATGGCAAGACAACCGAAATGTATATTGTGCAGTGAGTTGTTAGGTTGTTGTAAGTGTAATGGCAAGACAAGCGAAATGTATATTGTGCAGTGAGTTGTTAGGTTGTGGTAAGTGTAATGACAAGACAAGCGAAATGTATATTGTGCAAGTTGTTAGGTTGTGGTAAGTGTAATGACAAGACAAGCGAAATGTTATTGGTGCAGTGAGTTGTTAGGATGTGTAAGTGTAATGACAGGACAAGCGAAATGTATATTGTGCAGTGAGTTTGTTAGGTTGTTGTAAGTGTAATGACAGGACAAGCGAAATGTATATTGTGCAGTGAGTTGTTAGGATGTTGTAAGTGTAATGACAAGACAACCGAAATGTATATTGTGCAGTGAGTTGTTAGGATGTTGTAAGTGTAATGACAAGACAACAGAAATGTATATTGTGCAGTGAGTTGTTAGGATGTTGTAAGTGTAATGACAAGACAACCGAAATGAATATTGTTATGTTGGTGTAAGATATAAAAATTTCAGATGCCAAAGTATAAATCAATAGGATGTCCAGGACATAAGAATAATTCGATTAAAAGTTTATATATATATATATATATATATATATATATATATATATATATATATATATATATATATATATATATACAGATTATTGATCAAAACATAGCCTGATTTACCTATTATTTCCATTTGCTGTGTGAACGACAATAAGTTAACCAGTATTATATCTCAAATTCATTACTGCATCAATCTAAAGATATCCCAAAATCCTCTTCTCCATACTGAAGATGTATCAATAATCGCATGTCCATAAATTTTCATTGTTATTGTAATAACAAAAGATTTGAACCAACCATCTTAACCATAAATGTCCATTTTTCACAAAATAATTAAAAAGGAGATATAACAAACTAATGCCCAGAGCGCGATAAACAATTGGGGACATGGAAATAAACCTTCATTTATATGTAAACGAGACCTATTGCTGCTTAGTGACTTGTCAGCTTTTACAAATGGCTCCACAGTATTTTTCTACTGTAAATCAAAGGGTTAGCGTGTATCTTTTTTCTCTCTGCACTACATATGATCTCATTGTAAACAAACACATCCGCATGCATGTTCTATTTCTAACACGGTATACACAATGCTTTTGTGTGTACACAAAACAAAGCAAACATCTATACTATAATAGCTGATAGATAATCTATACCGGGAAACAGATTACTCTGTTTTAAAAATGAACTCGCGAATCACACACACACACACACACACATACAAACACTAACACACACACAAACACACACACACACACACACACACACATATATATATATATATATATATATATATATATATATATATATATGTGTGTGTGTGTGTGTGTGTGTGTGTGTGTGTGTGTGTGTTTGTGTGTATATATTATGTCCAAATTGGAATATCATGACAAACCTATGGAAAAATACATTATGATTTGGAATATAAAAATCTCAGATGCCAAAGTATAAATCAGTGGGGTATCCGGGACACAGAAACATATCTGGTAAAAATGGACACAAACGGACCTCTGGAAACCAAGAGGTAGGAATAGGTGCCATGGAGGAGTTAGCATCCCCTGTCGACTTGTAACACCCAACGTGAGTCCATCATCAAATCAAAATGAAATACGTGAGGAACGAATCACAATTTGTACAAAATTATTATGTATGTATGTAATTAAGGATACTTCTAAAGGCATATGCCACAAGTCGTGGAACGTCTTAATGTTGAAGAGTATAGGTGAATAATAATTTAGCGTAAAACAATATAATATATCAAAGAGTACGATAGATACTATAGAAATATCAGTCAGTAGCCAACCAATCATGTGTCATAATGCTGTAACTGTCTGATGTGTATTTAGTCTAGCACAATCCAGATCATTTCACTGCGAAATAATCGTCTTGAGTTTCAGATCAATTATGTTTCATTGATTTTTCAAAATGCCACGGCGACTTGATAATTAAATTTGTATTTATTTTGTGTGTCGTTAATTATATTCTAACAATGTCCATTTCAACTGATCTTATATCAAATGTTTTGATTAGGAAGTGTTTCTATTTGTATCGTTTAGGCTAAAATGTTAAAGTTTACCACCGATATTTTCAGATGATATGGTAGCTGTCTAACAAGTGTATATTGAAATTTTGAGGTTTTAATGTTATGAGTAACGTGACGGAAATCACGTGGGTAATACTTATTAATATAATGACACAATTAAAAGTATCTGCGTCTTCTAATAATATAAAAAGTCTCAGATACCAAGGTATAAATCATTATACTATGTCAAGGATATAGGAACAAATCTGGTGAAAAATGGGGAAAGACGGTACCCTTCAAATCAAGAACTTGGAGTGTCATGGAGGAGTAAGCACCCTCTGTCGACAGGTCACAACCGCAGTGAGTCTATAGTCAAGTTAAAATGAAATACGTGAGGAACGAATTCTCGTCACAATTGGTACAGACGGCTCAACAACCGCCATCGAAGAGGTAAATCAACATTTCATTTAGCGGCAACTAAATTTTTCACTTAGTGTAACAGAGAAATCGCAAACAAGAGTATTATACCGACCGTAAAATATGCGGAACATTGATATCAAACGCAGTTTTCGATATCCTTATGTGAATAATTTGTCAGTAAGTAGTTTACCTCTGCATATGAAATGTTCATATGTTGACCACGCCTTGGCATATCTGATCATTTGTGAAATATAAACCCCATATGCGAATGATTGTGGTATATTACTATTTAAATGTGGAAAATTAACGATGGGAAATCCGAAATCGTCGCTTTTGTCATATAACTCAGTTGTTAATTCCCCGTCTGTGTCTATAGTTAGTAAAATGTCGAAGTATGAAGCGAGTGTGCTTGGTTCTGTTGTATTATTAATTCCTAGTTCGCTGGGATATATCGCATTGACATATGTATACAAATTTCATCTGTATATCGAAATATCAAATTAAAGACCACCACTTCTTTTCAATCAACCGTTTCTGAAGGAAATCTGCTTCATATGAATAAAGGAACACGTCCGCCAATGAAGGACTACACTTGGTCCCAATAGTAATGCCGACGGTTTGTTGAAAGACCACGTCTCCGAACAATATAAATATATTGTCTATTAGAAAATCCAGCATCTTTTCATATCAACCTCAGTTATTTATGTGTAAAATCAGAGTGGTGTTTGACAAAATAAGTATAATGATAACCAATCACTAGGTAATAAATTTCCGAGTACCACTTTTAGTGAAAAAAAAATATTTGTCTATGATGCTTGAAAGTCTCTCTTTTAATTCTATACGTGAGATTGTTGTGTTAAGAGTAGAGAAATTATATGTTTTATTACTGTGACTTCAAATTTTCTAAAACTTGTTTGGAATTTGTAAGTATCTACATCTAATTTACACCGCTTCTGGAATAAGCAACAGTACAGTACTGCTGAAAGTTCTTCATAACGGCTGTTAGTATCTTGGTAAGGTTTGGTAGAACATTTGCTGCATTCTACCATGTGCGTCTGCTTATAATGGGTTTTGTGAAGTTTACGTATCCAGTATAAATACGGTAGCTCAAAATCAGTATCGGTTGTAGGTATCTCAAAAGAACGTAATACGGACACGTGATTTTGAAGGATCTTGTCCTTTGAAAGTGGGCTACGTGTGTATGCAGTATTAACATAATTCGTATTAAACTCTATTTAGTATTAAACCATAGTAACCATTCGTCTATCAGACGAGAATAAATTTATTTAAATGATATTTGAAGATTATATGATTTGTTAATTTTCTTTGTAAATAAATGAAAGATAGAATGAATGACTGAAAAATTGGAAGACAGACGGCTCGAATACTATGAATACAATGAACAAAATTTAGATAAGAATGATTTTTCCACCACAAGAATACTTTTTTCATATTGTAGTAGTCTTTTTGTTTTGTGATAAGGCCTAGCCTACAACTTTCTTGAACAGTACCATAAAATATGATACATCAATGGTTACAGATTGAAGTGCTAATTTTGTTATTTTTTTTAATTAATTTTTACTCCGTTATTGCATCAATTAATTATCAAAGATATTGTGTGAACGTAGCGTAATTTTTCAGTGTTTACAACACATACCTGCTTTACTGGGACCCAGTAATATTTAGAACTTAAAGTAGCAGTATTAAAAACTCCAGTTATCTCCACGGAAGAAGTTTGTTTTCTTTTTTTAAAAGAAACACGTATGTGACCGATTAAATATAATATGATGACTATCATTAGCATACATCTGCCCTGGCACTGAGGTGAGAAAATTTGTCATGTAAGGGAAATGAATAATATATGTATAAGAAATATTAAACCACGGACGTAATCACAATGTCCAATTATCCGGATATTATTCTATAACAATATCTGTGGGCATAGTCTTTGATTTATTGAATGTCATGAACCTATATTTAAAATGAGTCAGAAGTTTCCGCCAACTGATGTTGGCAATGATTGAAAATATTGAAGTAATAATAATAATAATAATAATAATAATAATAACTAGAATTCGTATCGAATACGAATACGATGGGCTTTCCAGAACGATTTGAATTCAAAAAGAAACCAATTTTGTTTTGTTGAGAAATGAAATATCTCTAGATTTTTAACAAAGACTTATTTAATGAAATTAACATGACATTTAGATAGTTGGAAAGTGGAGGAGCTTCGTTTTATTTCAGTGAAGTATATATTATCAGCGTTATATAAAGCTTAACAAGTGTTATTCATCGCTGATATGAATAGAAGACTTTTTATACATAAAATACAGAAATGTTTCGCTGAGGTGATAAATGCGAAAACCGAAACATCTTGGTACAAAATGGATGTAGGGACGAAACACCCCTTTGATTAACGATGCCTTTTAACTCCTATTTATTGTTTTCCGAAATCATAATCATATGTCTGGCATAAATGATAAAACTACCAAACTCTCTCTCTCTCTCTCTCTCTCTCTCTCTCTCTCTCTCTCTCTCTCTCTCTCTCTCTCTCTCTCTCTCTCTCTCTCTCTCTCTCTCTCTCTCTCTCTCTCTCTCTCTCTCTGCGTATGAATTTGAGGCGAACAGATAAAAAGCCGTTTCACGGCCGATATTTGTTTTCCGTATGCGTGAATAATAATAATTAAAAAATCGATAATCACTTTTGTGTATAGGGCCGTATGTGTTTTTACTCTAAGCCCGTCACATTGTCTACCCGCTCTAATACATATCGGTTTGGTTCTCGGGGAGGGCTAGCCTCTATACTTAGTAAACATTAGTACTGTCTGCCCGTCAGTCCGTATTGTAAATAAATGTTTGTTTGTTCATGTCGGAAACAATTCTTAATGAGTATATTTGCGTGTTTTTCGGTCTGTGACTAATTCTTCTTTCTATTAATTCTACGCATTTTCTTAAAATAGTTTTACACATTTTTCTTTATTACAAAACTTTTACTCTTTATTTTAGCATTGAAGGGCATACACCCCTTTCGCCCTCATAAATCCGCTACTGCTCTCTCTCTCTCTCTCTCTCTCTCTCTCTCTCTCTCTCTCTCTCTCTCTCTCTCTCTCTCTCTCTCTCTCTCTCTCTCTCTCTCTCTCTCTCTCTCTCTCGTATGAATTTGAGGCGAATAGATAAAAAGCCGTTTGACGGCCGATATTTGTTTTCCGTATGCGTGAATAATAATAATTAAAAAAATCGATAATCTCTTTTGTGTATAGGGGCGTATGTGTTTTTACTATAAGCCCGTCACATTGTCTACCCGCTCTAATACATATCGGTTTGGTTCTCGGTGAGGGCTAGCCTCTATACTTAGTAAGCATTAGTACTGTCTACCCGTCAGTCCGAATTGTAAATATATGTTTTGTTTGTTCATGTCGGAAACAATTCTTAATGAGTATATTTGCGTGTTTTTCGGTCTGTGTGTCTGTCAATGTGTCTGTCCGTTAGTCAGTCCGCTTGTCTCTGTGTCTTCATATGTAAATTATGTATGTATGTGTCTCTGTCTTCATTTGTAAATTATGTATGTTTGTTTGTGTCGGGGAAAATCGGTACTATTTATAGTCCTATAAATGTGTGCGTGCGTTTATTATTTTTCCGTAAGTGTGTCTGTGTTTTAGTCAGTGTATAAAAATTGATTAAATTGAAAGTTTATGTATATTTTCTTTGCATAATTCCCGACATAGCTGTTATAATATTTCCTATACTATTTTTGTTTGTTTATTAAAAAAAGAAAATTACTACTACGAGTTTTTGAGACGGTCCCTCTACTTTTGAAATTCGGAAACCCGTAGATATATTTTACTGCATCCAAACACATTAACATGCTTAATGGGGATAGCTCCTTGGCTCCTGGGTCTATGCGTAGGGAACTTTTGCTCGATTAAATTCAAACTTTATGTATATTTTCTTTGCATAATTCCCCACATAGCTGTTATAATATTTCCTATACTATTTTTGTTTGTTTATTAAAAAAAGAAAATTACTACTACGAGTTTTTGAGACGGTCCCTCTACTTTTGAAATTCGGAAACCCGTAGTTATATTTTACTGCATCCAAACACATCAACATGCTTAATGGGGATAGCTCCTTGGGTCCTGGGTCTATGCGTAGGGAACTTTTGCTCGATTAAATTGAAACTTTATGTATATTTTCTTTACACACACGCGCCGGCAGTGGGGGGCTAAACCGACTTTAAGCCCCAATTTTCAACATCTATGCCGATCTTTGCAAAAAAAGTGGGGGGGCTAAGCCCCCCCCCCTAGCCCGCCCCCGGCTCCGACGCCTATGTTCCCCCGCCCCAACTTTTTTGACGACGGTAGCACTTAAACTTAAACATAAATTCACTTTTCAAAACTTCTTAACCAGACAGACAGACGGACAGACAGACGGACAGCAAACGGACAGACAGACGGACAATGTGATTCCTATATACCCCCAAATCTGTTTGCGGGGTATATAACAATGTTAGAACAGATGTAATTAAAATGAGAGGAAATATATGATGATAACTAATGGCAATATAACACGAATGGGGTGTCCATACACTGAGTTTTTGAGACGGTCCCTCTACGACAACTTTTAAGGATTAAGGTTTTAAGAACAACTTTAACGTTTTATATGATAAATTCAGAAATACTTTCATGTACTGTTTTTTATTGTTCGAAAAAGACGAGTTTTTCTCTGTCCTATATGTACTCTAACACACTATACACGAAATTCTAATTGGGACTCGTAATTATTTTTTGAACCAACACGTGTCGAAGATTCAGTAACTAATTCTGTAAAATATCTTAGTTTAATTCCCTACAGGAATCTCATACATATAGTTATCCAAAGAGTTTTAGTACACGAGATATTAAATAAAGAAAAATACTACATTTAACATAACAGAGTTTCCGCCCGACGAGTCTTGTTCAATCGTATACGGTTTTTTATTGATAATTTAGACATGACTCAGCAAAATTTCACTATTCTTACCAGTTTATACAAATCCTTAATTTTTGAAACTGTGTTGTCTTTACGAAACTTTTGATCCATTGATATGATGACCCGTCACTTTCTCTATCAGTTGGTAAAAAATTTGACGTTTTGCGTCAAACGTTATGACGTAATTACAGAAAAACAAAAATTGGGTTCGGATGTCGTAGTCCCTTTATTTTTTTTCAAAAACATTCCAAAAACTATACAGCGATGCACGTTTGCTTTGTCAATTGTGACTGAGACTTTCAAATGAACTGATTCAAAATGACGTGAACAACCGTAGCACACGTAACGAAAATCGATGCACAGGCCTGCAACGTTTTACTTACAATTTCTTCAAAATCATCAATTTGAATTGAAGTATTTTAAATGTTTTCATAATAACTAAGTATGCGTAACATGTGATACGAAAAATTCGAAATTCGAAAGAAGAGTGCACGAGATATGTGCTAAGGACCGAAAAAAGCGCATTTTGGGTCAGAATTCTAAAGTACCAAATAGAAAATTCAGTCTGACACATTACAGAGATAAAAGACGTACTTTCTCAACGTATTGTGTGAAAAAGAATTAAAAACGTTCGAAAAAACGTCAAAAACGTCGGATTTGAAAATTTACGTCAACGTCAAAATTTGACGTAGGAAAAAAATAAGACATTTTTACAACACAAAACGTGACAAAATGCCCAAAAATGAACTTTGTTTTTCGAAATTCGGACGAAGTAAAAAAATTCGTGATTTTCGGCGAATTTTCAATGCGAATATCTCGGAACCCTTAAGAGATATGCAAAAATGAAGTCGACCATGCATCCTCGTCTCAGTGAGGAGAATCTAAATCTCAATGCACAACGAAATCGCACGAATAATTTCTGCAAATTGAGACCTCATGATAAAATCACGACGACACAGGGCGGGCCCCTATAGGGCCCAACATGGCTGACACAAAAAGTTCGCAGCACATCCTCGGAAGAGAACGAATAAGAACACGTATAGAAAGTTTGAGTGAAACGTACCAATTTTGTTAAATCGTGGTGACAGGAAAAATAATAATAATAATAATAATAATAATAATAATAATAATAATAATAATAATAAGAATAAACACGACAATAACAATAGGGTTTTCCACTAGTAGTGGAAAGCCCTAATAATAATAATAAATATAGTTATCCAAAGAGTTTTAGTACACGAGATATTAAATAAAGAAAAATACTACATTTAACATAACAGAGTTTCCGCCCGACGAGTCTTGTTCAATCGTATACGGTTTTTATTGATAATTTAGACATGACTCAGCACAATTTCACTATTCTTACCAGTTTATACAAATCCTTCATTTTTCAAAGTGTGTTGTCTTTACGAAACTTTTGATCCATTGATATGATGACCCGTCACTTTCTCTATCAGTTGGTAAAAAATTTGACGTTTTGCGTCAAACGTTATGACGTAATTACAGAAAAACAAAAATTGGGTTCGGATGTCGTAGTCCCTTTATTTTTTTTCAAAAACATTCCAAAAACAATACAGCGATGCACGTTTGCTTTGTCAATCGTTACTGAGAGTTTCAAATGAACTGATTCAAAATGACGTGAACAACCGTAGCACACGTAACGAAAATCGATGCACAGGCCTGCAACGTTTTACTTACAATTTCTTCAAAATCATCAATTTGAATTCAAGTATTTTAAATGTTTTCATAATAACTAAGTATGCGTAACATGCGATACGAAAAATTCGAAATTCGAAATTAGAGTGCACGAGATATGTGCTAAGGACCGAAAACGCGCATTTTGGGTCAGAATTCTAAAGTACCAAATAAAAAATTCAGTCTGAAACATTACAGAGATAAAAGACGTACTTTCTCAACGTATTGTGTGAAAAAGAATTCAAAACGTTCGAAAAAACGTCAAAAACGTCGAATTTGAAAATTTACGTCAAATGCAAAATTTGACGTAGGAAAAAAATAAGACATTTTTTCAACACAAAACGTGACATAATGCCCAAAAATGAACTTCGTTTTTCGAAATTCGGACGAAGTAAAAAATTCGTGATTTTCGGCGAATTTTCAATGCGAATATCTCGGAACCCTTAAGAGATATGCAAAATGAAGTCGACTATGCATCCTCGTCTCAGTGAGGAGAATCTAAATCTCAATGCACAACGAAATCGCACGAATAATTTCTGCAAATTGAGACTTCATTATAAAATCACGAAGACAGGGCGGGCCCCTATAGGGCCCAACATGGCTGACCCAAAAAGTTCGCAGCACATCCTCGGAAGAGAACGAATAAGAACACGTATAGAAAGTTTGAGTGAAACGTACCAATTTTGTTAAATCGTGGTGACAGGAAAAATAATAATAATAATAATAATAATAATAATAATAATAATAATAATAATAATAATAATAATAAGAATAAACACGACAATAACAATAGGGTTTTCCACTAGTAGTGGAAAGCCCTAATAATAATACTAATAATAATAATAATAATACTTTTTAGGACAACGGAATTACAGAAATGTGCATGGCTAAATTGAATCCATCTCCATTATCACACACAAAACACACAAACAACACATACCACTCCCACTCACACCATATACTTAACAACGGCACTCACTGTCTCATTCTCATTCTCATAATGCACGCTCATACAAAAATACTAAAATAGACACACATTCACACTAAGACACTAACATAGACACACGCTCACACTAAAACATTAGCATAAACACACTCTTACACTAAAACACTAACATACATTCACGCTCACACTAAAATACTGACATAGACACAGGTTCACGTTAAAACACTAACATACATCCATGCTCACACTAAAATACTGACATAGACACAGGTTCACACTAACACACTGACATAGACACACACTCAAGCTAAAACACTAACATAGACACATGCTCATAATAAAACGCTGAAATAGTCACACGCTCACACCAAAACACTAACATAGACCCACGATCAACTAAAACACTAATACAGACACGCACTCACGCTAAAACACTAACATAGTCACACGCTCACACTAAAACACTAACATACACACACGCTCACAGTTAAACACTTACATAAAAACACGCTCACACTAAAACACTAGCATATACACACGATCATTCTAAAACACTAACATAGACACACACTCAAACTAAGACATTAACATATACACACGCTCACATTAAAACACTAACATATACACACGGTCATACTAAAAAACTAATATAGACAAAGGTTCACACTAAAACATATATGCACGATCACACTAAAACCCTAATACAGACACTCACTCACACTAAAACACCAACATAGACACAAGCTCACACTTAAATCCTAACATAGACATACGCTCACACTAAACACTAACATAGAAACATGCTCACACTAAATACTAAAATAGACACACACTTACACTAAAACATTACATAGACACACACTGACACTAAAAGCCTTACTTAGAAACACACTCAAACTAAAACAGATGTAGACAAATCCTTACACTAAAACACTAACATAGACCCACATTCACACTGAAACACAAACATAGACACAAACTCACACTAAAACACAAACATATACACGCACGCACACCAGGACACCAATGTATGCACACGCTCACACTAAACACTAACATATGCACACGCTCATACTAAAACACTTACATAGACACACACACGAGACACACCCTCAAACTACGACACTAACATAGACACACGCTCATACTAAAACACTAACATATACACACGCTCATACTAAACCACTAACATAGACACACACACGGGACACACACTCAAACTAAGACACTAACATAGACTAACATAAACACATGTTCATACTTAAACACTAAGATAGACACAGGATCACATTAAAACACTAACATATACACACCCCCATACTTAAAAACAAATATAGACAAATGTTCACACTAAACCACTAACATATATGCACGATCACACTAAAACACTGACAAAGACAGACGCTCACACTAAAACACTAATATAGACACACATCACACTAAAACACACACACACACACACACACACACACACACACATACACACACATATATATATATATATATATATATATATATATATATATATATATATATATATATATATATATATATGTATACGCTCTTCCTCTGATCAACATAAAAACCAACAAGCAAATAACATTTTGCTGACAGCCCGCCACAGCCTATGGACGCCAGTATATTTTATTTGACTATCAATTATATTTGTTTTATAAACAAAGTTAACATAGTTTAAGCATTAATTATTTCCATGGTCGTAACCAATTAATGTTTTATAATATACCCTTATATTTGCAACGCAATAAATAAATACGTTCATAACGTTTTACAAACCCAGAGGAAAACAGAGATAAAAACCATTTTTGGAACAAAATTCTCTGAAACTGGGCAATATATCTGTACATCACTTCATCTGAATATTTATTCAAAACATGAATATACGTTAAAATTAAATTTGATGTGTACGCTAAGCGTGGCGGCTAGAGAATGACCAGTTCTTAACACCTGTAGAAACACATGCGTTTCCTTACACCCCATTGGTCTAACCATTCGACCATAAATAACACACGGATATATTATTATCCGGAATCGCTTATACAATATTTTCCGCTTTACTAACGAATCACGGAAAAAATTAAGTATACGCTCTACCTCTGATCAACATAAAAACAAACAAGCAAATAACATTTTGCTGACAGCCCGCCACAGCCTAGATATAACAAAGATAGGGAGTACAGAATGTGCGTTCTAGTTAAAAATTAAAGACCCAAATTTTTAGACACAGAAAGCCTTTTGTCAAGTGACTCTTCTACGTAACCATCTTTGCTAGATTCACTCCTCCAACGCCCATGTGTTTTCCAGCACCGTTCACTTACTGACTCTGATGCACTTGCTATTCTAGTAGCACCACCAGAACGCATAGAATGTAATCCCAAATTTTTATCACCTCCTACTAATTTAAGCTTTTTTAAAATGCTCGACCTAGCAGTTGTATAACTAAGTTTTTTGTTTTTATATATCAATGCGCATTTATCCTTGGACCTATAAATAGGCTTGAACAAAAAGTGATTGGATTTCAAATCTATATTTGACAAATCAATATATCTCTCTAGCATCCTAACTGGACATGCAATAGTAGTACCTTTTGAAATTAACACCTCATCTCCCTTTCTATACTGATCAGTTTTGCTTTTACTTAAATGTATAGATATATACTCATCATGAAACACAATATCATTGCACAACAAAGAACTTATTTCGTCATATCTAAAAAAGCCTGCAAAACATATCAAAATCATAGCAAGATCACGTACAACAACTAAGTCATCACTATTTTCAAATTTTGTACATAAGTCAATTAACATTTCTGTTGTCACTGGATCTTTCCTTTGCTTTTGGGGAACAAAATTTCTTTTTGCTGAATCTTGTAGATTTTTCACGAAAGCATTCTTTGTTGGATCTTCAAAACCATTTAAATCATGTGCCCATCTTATTGAATAAAGTGCTAAATTAACGACGTTCCGAGACGCTCCCGTGTCCATGAGATGTGTCAAGTATAACGCAATGTGAAC
Source organism: Atrina japonica (assembly GCA_030159075.1). Lineage (NCBI taxonomy): Eukaryota > Metazoa > Mollusca > Bivalvia > Pterioida > Pinnidae > Atrina > Atrina japonica. Next base: position 600,398 of record BROG01000146.1, on the reverse strand, counting down.
AGGGTGTGCTGGTAGAGCAGAAAACCCTTGAAATGAAATGAAAGTTTCCCAGCGCTTGAAACCATTCACGTAAGATTTTGTGGTATTGTCACTTCTGGAATTAACTAAATGCTGTATCATACTGCTTGATAATCGATGTGAATATGTACCTTTTGTAACCCCGCTTGCTTCTATATTTTCTGTGACATTTTTATTCAGTTTTATGCCTGCAAATGAAAATGAAATTAAGAAATGATTCTAAAAAGCAACAAAATTAAAATTTTGAATTTTCCTCCCAAATATACCATTCCGTCCTCTGCCCCTGTGAGTAATATTATATCCTGTAAAATATTTGTAATCTGCTATATAACTTTTAAATGAATTGTTTATACATAGTATATGCCAGAAAGGTGCAGATTTCCATTCAGGTACTATTAAAGTACCCTGAGCTTTCTCACTGATCATTTTCTTGAGAACTGATGTAACAACAGAAGGTGGTGGTACTAGCCAGTTATTCTCGCCAACCCATGTGTGATTAAACGCATCTGTACCGGATGCTTTTTTACACCAAAACTTTGTATTAAACTTGTCACATTTTCTGTTGTAGCTAGAAGCAAATCTGTCGAATGTATGTGGTCCCCATATTTTGTCTAAACATTTAAACACCCACCACTGAATACCCCAATCATCTGGATCATTACATCTACTTAAAAAATCTGCCTTTTGATTTTGTGACCTGGGTATCCACTGCGAATTTATATGAACATTGTGATCTTCACATAAACCAACAATTTCAAGGCTTATTTCATTTAGTCTCTCTTTTTTACTTCCAACATCTAATATATGTTTCACATTCTTGTTATCAGTTACTACTTGTACTGATTTATCTACAACTTTATCCAAGTTATAACAAAAAACTCTTTTAACAGCTTCTAACTCCCTCCATGTAGAACTTTGACAACTTTCTTTTGCATTCCATTTACCAAACATATCTGTTTGTGGTACATTTTCATCACCAGATGTAGCTAAATAGCCACCGTAGCCTACACCCAAGGCATCACAGTACAGCTTAAAATCAACAACATCCAATTCTGTCAAATGACAAAATGATTTTCCTTTTTTACTCAATTTTTCAACATTTTCATACCAAAATTTAATTTCTTTTTCACATTGATCCGTTATAAATATACGTGACTGCCAATTTAATCTATCATTGACACATTCATAAGCTAATCTTGTGTTTAACCTTGCAAGCTGTCCAAATACGGGTTGTGCTGAAATTAACTGCCCAACTATTGAGGCTAAAAATTTGACATCAACCACTCTACCTGTGTTATTTATTTTCGTCATGAAATTACTTAAATACTCTAACATTTTTTTGTACTCTTTCCCTTGTCAAATGAATAGTACAACTTTGTGTATCCCACACTAACCCCAACCACGTGACCTTTCTTGAAGGAATCCATTGACATTTTTCATTTGCTATCAAAAAACCAAATTTTTGTAAATCCTCTTGAATCAAATGACTTAAGTTTAAAGCCTCGTCAAATGACGCATCTCCTGCTATACCATCATCAAGATACATGATTATCTTGATACCTTTAGATCTCCAATATTTGATCACTTCTCTCATTAGTTTAGAGAAAATGAAACCTGCAGTTGCTAATCCAAATGGCAATACTCGAAAAACGTAATACTTTCTATTCCATTCAAAACCAAATACGTGTGAAAATCATTGTTGATCATTATGTGGTGATATGCTGACTTAAGATCGAAAGTAATCAAATGATCATTTTTCTCAAACATGACTTTTGCGACTTCATTATTTTCGTATTTAAATTTGAATTGAAACAAATGTGGGTTTACGTGTCTGCAATCTAAAACGTTTTCGTTTCTTTTGGACATTCCCTCTTCCAATGTCCCTTATCTCCACAACCAAAACATCTACCCGGTTTAAATGTTTGTGTGCTATAATCGTCTGTTATATCATTGTTCTGCCTCGTGTAAGGATGAAAACGTTTATGACCAGTGTCTTTCTTCTTTGCTTTTTCGGTTTTTATTTTGCGTTCTGCACGATATTGAGCCTTTTGTATCCTCTTCTCATCGTCAGAATCGTCTGCTAAGGGATTTGCTTCATATTCATGTACAACTCTCCATCCCGCTTCTGTAGAGTCTGCCATTTTTATTAACTTTTGTCTATGTTTTACAATGTTTATACCTTCTGCTACGCATTCACGGCCCTTTCGAATACTCTCTTCTGAAATTTTGTCATCTGATAGCATTTTGTCTGCTTCCTGCAATTTAGCCATGACTTTACTGTTGTGTTTGAACTGCTCTTCGTTACCCTTCTTTTTAAATTTGTAAGATTCGTTTAGCGCCTCTTCTATTTTATTCATTTGTCGGTCGGCTAGTTTTCTATTTTCAGTATGGACTTTTCCTAATTCGTTACTTATCATTTTTTGCATTTCTGACATCATAGTATTCTGTGAAGCTGTGAGTGCATTCTGAACTTCTATTCTGATGCGAGATTCCAAAGATTCGTCCATAGTAAATTTGATGTGTACGCTAAGCGTGGCGGCTAGAGAATGACCAGTTCTTAACACCTGTAGAAACACATGCGTTTCCTTACACCCCATTGGTCTAACCATTCGACCATAAATAACACACGGATATATTATTATCCGGAATCGCTTATACAATATTTTTTCCGCTTTACTAACGAATCACGGAAAAAATTAAATAATATATATATATATATATATATATATATATATATTATATATATATATTATATATATATATATATATATATATATATATATATATATATATATATATATATATATATACATGTATGCATATATTAATTGACACTGGACAAGCACAGAGGCTGAAGGAGATGTCATGGATAAGTAAGCATCCTCTGTTGCCCGGTTACACCCACCGTGACTACACAGCGAAACAAACAAGGAATCAACAATCGCTATGGAATAGGTAATTTAAAATATTTTTTAAGAATGCTTATATAAGGCACATATATAATGTACACAGATTCTAACGATTAGACAACTTTTAAGAGCTATTTTAGAGTTGTTACGAGTTATTAAGAGTTGTTTACATTTTACTACGAGATATCGTGATGTATTTACGGCAAGACGCTACGACTTGTCCAGAGTTACCACGGATAAATACAAACAAGTTATGGACATTTGATGAGTTTTAAATGAATTGTTACGATAATATTACGACAGCTTATGATTCATTTTAGATACAATGAGCTTGATACGGCTGGTTTGCGTGTTGTTACGATTAGGTACAACTTAAATTCGAGTCGTTCTATTTTGGAAAAAAAAACACTGCAATTCTCGGTGTATTATCACCACGTTGGCATCCAGCGATAATGTGTTAATGATGATGTGTTAATGATTAATTGATGAGTTGATTAGGTTTTCTCAAGTAAACATAATTTTCAGCTTACCCACATTAACTGGGAAAAATTAGGTTTAACTGCGCAAACTTTACAACCTAGTTAAACCAGTTTGAATCAGAAAAAACTAGGTTTAACTGCGAAACAATCACATTAATCAGTATTAGGGTGGTTTTGGCGCAGTTCATCCTACTTTTTCTCAAATAAACTTATGTTTCTTTAGTTAATGTTGGATACGAAGTAAAATTGAAGAAGTACCAATCAATAATCAAAACTCAAGTCCATTATAACACGACGAATTAGATGTGCAAATGGTCTCAACATAAAGAATTACGAATCCAAAACGGGATAAGACCAGGTGTCTGGAAGGAGTCAGCGTCTTCTGCTGGCATGCCACACTCGTCGCAAATGTTCTGTAGCCGTGATCAATAATACCATCTAATATCTCTGAGAGGGAGACATCATAATGATTAACAAGATCTTCGCATCGACCATAAAACTTCTTAAACGACGAATCCAAGCGTTCAACAACGTAACCCTGTGTAAGTAGTTTATTGGCTAGTCGTTTACCTGTCAGAATAAAACATTCAAAAGACGAGCATAACATATAAGTTTTGAAATGAAAACGCCATTGGCAGAAGAAGATGGAATACTACTACTTAGAAACGGGAAGTTTGTGATATGGAAATTGAAATCGTCTCGCTTGTCATAGAGGGATGTGTGAAGTTGACCGTTTTTTCCAATCGGCAGGAGTAAATCGAGGCAAGAAGCAGATGTGTTGCACAATTGGTACCCATTGAAATATGTTGGAAAACTTTTCCCGCAAAAACCACGAAGATGTTGTCTACTAGAAACCCAAGCATCTTGATAATATCGTCTTCTGTGTACTTGCCATTGGAATCAGAGTGCTCCCCGACAAAACAACGATTTTCATGACCTAACACCAAATATAAGCATACAAAAGAGCCCTGCACAACAGATGCCAATCCGCCTCCGAGAAAATACTCTACTAAATTTAACTCATTGATGTGATTTTACCAAAGATGCAACATGGCATACGAAAGAAAGGAATTACAGATATATTATCACCCTGTTCGACGTCTTTGTTTTTGGAGCCATGCTCGTAGATATTATAGACTGGATATGGAATATTTGAAATATTTATATAAAGTGAGGAGGATGTGGTTGATTTTACAGCTTTTATACCTTCTTATAAAATCGTAAATTACCCGTTTATATCTGTAAAACACTAGTAATGTCCCTGACACACATAGTGGCGAATCAAGGCGAATCATTTATTTTGATGGCGACCGCCAGCGAACTTTCAGAACTGAAATATCGTTTACAACCTCTTTGATAATAGTTAGAAACAACTGCTTAATCGCAAAAAAAACATTTCACGCCAAGAATATTTTGCAAACATGTCGACACTTTACAACAAACAGAGATTGTATGCGCATTGTCAGCGACCCAATTTGCAATAAAGGCGCAATACCCGTTTATGTCTGTGAAACACTCGTAATGCCCTAGTCATACATAGTGGCGAATAATTTGCGATCTAAAATATGGTGGTGACCGCCATCGAGCTTTCAAAACTGAAATGTCTTTTGCATCCTCTTTGATAATAGTTAGCAACGACTCCACGACTTTAAGCGCAAGAAATTAGTTCACGCCAAGAATATTTTGCAAACATGGCGACATTATACAACAAACAGAGACCGTATGTGCATTGTCGGCGAGCCAATTAACGATAGAGGCGCTAGTATTAGTGATTAGATACTACATTAAACCTGGTTCCCACTGTCGTGCGATCAGCTACATACACCACGATTGACTATTCGTACCTAAACGGTGAAATTCTCTTGAATTTCAGGCTTTGGTTACGAAATGGTGCGAGCTGGTACGTTCATGTCCGAATTGTTGCGCTTTGGTGCGATACGGTCACGACAGGTAAATTTCAAGTAACACGATCTGTCACGATCTGATCGCCCGTTCAGATACGATCTCAACCGATCTGATAGGATTGTCCAATCGAATTCACGTTAATATCTCGACACGATTATCACAATCTGAGTGCCCGATTTTGGGCGATAGAGTACGTGCAGATGCGTTATTTTACGTTAAAGTACGTTACCCACGAACTGATGCGCTTGGTGGCGATGAAACACGATTGTTGTCGTGATTCTTTCACGATAAAGATTGAGGATGATCTACGATTGGACTACGACAGGTATATACAGCCCGACTGGCCATACATTTATTATTCCATCCACAAACATTGAGGATGGGGGAAATTGATAGTGACAACGTGACATTTGCTGTTTTATTCTGGGCTTATACTGTCGTATTAGAGGAAGAAAACGAGCAGCAGCTGCAACCTGAACGCAGATAGCCAGGAGAGCTGCAGAAAGGAGGTACTGGGTGCGACCATGGTTAACAGAGGAGAGGAGACAACAAATCGTAACATAGCATGGTGTTTTTCTTGTCCACGATCTATCCCGACCATCACGATTTTGAAGCATGATTTGATGTGATATGCTGCGCTTCGTTGCGATGCAATACGATCTGATGCGATGGTCACGACTTAAAATTAATAGTGTTGATCGTAGAAAAATTTTTGACAGTCAAAATTGTTTCTACGACCAACACGACAGCGACGATTGACATGGAGATTTAATAAGATTAGATAGGATCATCCCGATAAGCCCGCAAGTAGGACCACGATTTCAACCGTGGCGCGAATCGTGATAGTGGGAACATAGCTTTAGGACGACACATTTACAACTACACGCTACTGCAGGCACGATGACCTACGATCGTTTTAGACACAGTGGGGCATATTTGCAATCAATTACAATAATAGACGATTATGATGGGAGTAATTACGAAGAATCACGAATTGTATCAGATTTGGATATATATTTTATATCCGTTCTCCTTTCTGCCATATTGTCCTAGATATAATTTGTAACTTTTATTTACATGAACAATGGAGATACTGGGCGTACCTATCATTGGACCCCTATTGATACGTGTCGCTACAGAAGTCGTCGACAGTCGTACTTTGAACGCAAAATTGTCCCAAATGAGCGCTAAAGTGCTCGCTATTGTTCACTGAAAGGTAATATTTTTGACGTTTTGTAAATTGGCGTTGGTGTTTCATCAGAAGTGTTATACATGTGGTAGTTCATCCCTAAAAGTTTCCCAGACGACGTACTTGGTTCGTTAACAATTCGAATATCATTTGCAAACGACCATAAAAAACAACACTTTACGAATACACCACGACAGTTTAATAACATGCGATACAGTTGGGAATATTTGGAGACGACCGACAAAAATTATTTTGCGGTTTTTTTTTTCTTTTTGCCAGTCAAAAGAAATCGCAAAACATGGAGATCATTGAACATTGGGGATGTTAGAAGACTCAAATATCACCACGCGAGACAACTTCACGTTCTTTTGCGAATCGCGGCTCTTAAATTATTCGCCGTAGGCTGTGTTCATTTGTAACTAGGGGTTATATTTACGTAAAACAACTCGCAATAACAACTAAACCCCGGAAAGTCATCGTTACACGATCTTAATGAAATCGCAGACAACACCATAGCACTCGTAATAATCCTTAAACAAGTCGTAAAATAAATGTAACAAACCGTAAAACAAATCATTTACAGATTCCTGCCGTCAATTTGCCTGTTGTTCCAACCAGTTTCCGATACATATGTGGACAATCGTAAATAATATTATGTCACAAAGTTGCTTCTCCTTACGAATGTCTGCGAGTTGAGACAAGTTATCTGCCGATACTTATGTACGGTTGCTCACGATTGGCTACAAGCAGGAGATCCCTAAGGACTCTCACGAAAATTCCCTGTAGGTGAGGTGGCTATAAATGAAACAGAGTAATCGGAAACAAGGCTATCAGTTTTCCTCTCTATATGAAATATTTATATGTTGAACATTACCACGCATATCGGATCAATTTGGAAATATAAATACCATTTGCAGATGACTGGAGATATTACATCTTAGATATGGAAACGTTACCAAGGTAAAACCGAAATCGCCGTCTTTGTCGTATAACCTACTTAATGATTTCCCGTCTGTGTTTATAGTAAGTAAAATGTCCTAGTAGGAAGCTTGTGTGCTTGACTCTGTTGTATTTAATTTCTAGTGTCTTGGGATATATCGCATTGACATTCTATGAAAATTGTCATTGTTAATTGACAAAATGTCGTCGACATACCCAAATGTCAGATTTTTCTTTTGATTCAGAAACTTCTGAATGAAGCCTGCCTCATATTAAGTAAGAACAGGAGCAAAGTTGATTCACATGAGAATGACGACAGTTTGCTGAAATGCCTGGTAAAACATTACGAATTATGCATTGTCTATTAACTGCTTAACTTTTAAAGTCCTCAAAAGCCAAGACTGATGTTGGAATGAATTTTGGTTATAGTTTCCCTTGTGATATACCACGTTTAGTTCTAAAATCCTACATCTATTCCTAATTCGAGCTCAAGTAATAATATCATATTGACAAAAACGATCGTCTTACTCATTTGTTATGCTCACCTTTTTGCAAAACTCCATCTTTTATTATTCTTTATGACATTTGTTAGAAATGCTCAACTGGGTTATTTGCCATTAACAATTTGGTGAGGCATTTAATTACGGGTTATGTAAAACGTGGTAAAATAGACATACTGTAGAATTAGAAAATTGTGTTGGGTTTATATTTTGTTGTTCATAGAACCAAATCGTTGACAGTAGATTTTGTTGAAATAATACAGCCGTTTGTATGGTAATCTATTTCTATTACTAGGTATGATTTACCTGAAACTTTGTCATAGTTTAAATCTGATTTAATTCGTAGGATATGTGATATCGACTCTAAATCCATACTAGGATGTCTGATAAATAAAATAAATATTACCCGTATCAGAACGGGTCTTCCGATATTTCGGTTTTCTATTTATTTTTTTTATTTATATTTTCATTTCTTTTGTAACTTTACACGAAAATGTCTACTGGTAGATAATAGGTAGAAACATTTCTGACATAAACAAAATTATGATCCTGAACTCTTACATAGAAAGAGAATAGAATGTTCCTTGAAATATTTAAATGTTGACAAAGAAAAATGTGTAGATAAAATGAAAAACACAAACACTCGAAGAAAACATTTATTTTTTACGAGAATGGCTAAACGGTACATGAACATGTCGGAATTGGAGCAAAGTTTTATCTTTGTAGTATATGATATGTGTAAATATGCTATATGACCATTTTCACATCCCACATTAAGCTTCGACTTCGGGTTGATATGGGGACACTGGTTTGATATGGGCATATGATATGGAAATGGTTATATATCAGTGAGTATTATCCAATTCGGTCCCTATCAGTTACGATTAACTATTCATGTCAGAGCCTAGCGTCATCATTGTTTGTTTCAAAAACTACAGCCATTTTTTAACTTTTTTATTATTCTGTCTTAGCCGCATTTCCCCATAAAAACTATTTTTTGTGAAAAAAAATAACAAGAAAAAAACAAGGACGAGCAAAACTTCGTTTCCTCGGAGATGCTTGACTTTATTTAGAAGACTATTTAAATGTCTTAATGTGATATTGGCGTGTAATATCATACTTCACAAATAAAGTAATCTATTTTAAAATGCAATAATGATTTTTCAAAGTTGCTTTCCCATAAATGCATATTTCAGCCAAGTCCTAGATTGATGCTGCTTAACTCAAAGGGTATCATTGCGGATTGAAATATATGATATGCAAACTGCAGCACTATGGGGACGTCATTACCTGTAAATAATAATACCAATATGGCGGGGACTACTACACAATATTAAAAATTCGCCTTGAGCTATTTACTTTTTGCAATTGAAAATGGAATCTACATAGATAATGGCATGAATTAAACAAAGTGATTATACTTCAGCTCTTTTGTTTGATTTGTTCATTGTATAATTTTAATGAGAAATGTTGATAAAGCAACTGGAACCTGCTATTATTTTAGAAACTAAAGTAACACAAAAATGTATCACCTATAATAATTCTGTCTCATATACGTATTTTCTGAAACACAGGAAGCTATCATAATGCTTCAAAAGGACAACCCAACTTTAAAATTACACAATACATTTGTATTTATACCAATGATTACACCTGATCAACTTTAGTTCGCTTTTAAATCCTATACACAGAAGTCGTTTCTGTACAATAATTGCATTGGAAATAATGGGAGATACAATTTTATTTAGATTTTTGTTACCATATTCGTACTCGCTATTTCGTGCGAAAATTGTTCAAGTCAATACTGTCGAGAGAAAACTAAACCTTCTCACTATATTAGCTGCGGAAACGCAATAGAGTTAAATAACGCAAATTGCGGAACAGTTATGTTTATGGATGAAAGTCAACCAATTTTAAGAAGACTGATGTCGCATAGCCACATCTTGTCATTCAATTATGAAATATGCAGTACAGAAATGGAACACTCTTGGTCATTAGGCTATACATCACTGATTGTGATTAGCGCTCTCTCTCTCTCTCTCTCTCTCTCTCTCTCTCTCTCTCTCTCTCTCTCTCTCTCTCTCTCTCTCTCTCTCTCTCTCTTTTTGAAAAATGACGTGATTATCAATTCGTGTATATACACAATTATAGAATTTGAACAAATGCCTACATGGAAGTTAATGAGTTTTTTTAAAGGATGCATAACCGCAAAGGTTCTTAATTATTAGCTGTGGTTTGTAGCCAAAGTCAGATATCTTTAAATAAGTTTTTTTACGGAAACAGGGGGTCAAATATTAACGATCTATCAATAAATACTTTTCAGTGTTTGCTCGAATCTAACTTAGATGTGGAGTTTCGAAATTATTTTGGATCTTGGATGTCCAAATTTATTTCACACCAGTGATTAGCTAATATGTGTGTGTGTGTGTGTGTGTGTGTGTGTGTGTGTGTGTGTGTGTGTGTGTGTGTGTGTGTGTGTGTGTGTGTGTGTGTGCCGGGCACTATGTCAAGTAGTATTTATTCTGAATATATATATTATATAATATATATATATATATATATATATATATATATATATATATATATATATATATATAGTTTTAAATAAATGTCTTTTATATTACAGTGACGAAGATGTACGTGTGTATCCTTAATTGATACGACCTAGTTGATGAACTATGTGGGTGAGAAACTAAACAGACTATATGTCCGGTCTGTCTGCAGGGAGTGCACTAGGAACTAATTAAGGAATAGTTTAACATCGAGGAAGTTACGCGTTGAGCAGATGATTAACAATTAGTGCGTCTATTATTATGTTAACAGTAATTATGTAAATGAATCACGAATCGTGGCGATATGCAGCTCTTGGTAATGTCTCTCGCACTTTTCGCGTATCAATGTTGTATCAATCACGTGAAGCCAAGATTGTATCCTGAATTAAAACACAGAATTTTGTCTGTTAGCTCAACCAATACATTAAATTGCAATAGGATATTGGACAGAGGAGTGTTGTTTTCTTAATAACTAAGAATCGGATTCACTAAATGTACTTAAAGTACATAGTGCCCGGTGTGATTGCATCGTTGATATAGAAATTGAAATTACAGACAAAAGCTAGTACTTTTTCTTTCGGTAATATACTTTTATATTAAATACGAACTCAACTGTGGCCTCTTTTGCAAAACTATAACTTTGGTATTGTTAATAATATTTATATCTACTAGGTCATTGTCACTTATGGTAGATTATCTTAGTCCCCTATATATATATATATATATATATATATATATATATATATATATATATATATATATATATATATATATATATATATATATATATATATATAAACTCAGGATCTGGTATTTCAATACTAACCAGTTATGTTATTCTAAAGTAATATTTCGTTCGGTTACCGTCTTAACTTCTCAAAAGCGATGATACACTTTTTCTTGCAAAATATACATTTTTATTTAATTTGAGCTCGACGGATGAAGTCTTACTGACAGAAACGATTCGTCTTAATCATTTATTTTGTCCTGCTTTTTAATGCTATAAATTTGGCTTGGTATTGTAAATCATATTGATCGTTGTAATCTGAATAACTTAAAATAGGAAACTTTTGTAGTCATATCCCGGGGAGTAGTATTCACAAAACACATTTCTGTACGCTGTACGCATTTAATGTTTTTATGTACTGTCGTTGTATTTTTAATCAAATTGTCGCTCAGATCTAATTTTATACGTTTAATATAGCATTATAATGGTGGAAATGGGAAACTATGCCGCCCGAGAACCAAACCAAACTCTTCTTGTCCCTGTTTTCGTTTCTTGTCACCCGGGGGCAGTACGTAATATCACCTTTCCAATAGAATCACGTTAATAACTCCAATGATATAACGATTTGTAGTTTTGTTTATGTTCCCCCTTTTAGGGAGGAATGAAGAATATATAACCATGATCCGCCCCAGAGATGACTAAACGTAAAACATGAAGTGCACATTGGACTGTCATGGTGGGTAAACGTATGGCTGCACGATACGTAGATGAGAAACATCCATGGCACCTGATCTCACCTCTTGGTTTCCAGAGGTCCGTGTTTGTCCATTTTTACCGGATTTGTATCTATGTCCTGGACATTCTATTGATTTATACTTTGGTATCTAAAATTTTTTATAGTACAGTTAGAGGAAAATATATAATTCACACATTCTTAAAGAATTCGATATACAAATGTGTCATTGAATCAAAATAATGCATATATAAACTAAGGTTAAATGGCACATGCTTTTAAACACGGCGAATCCTGAAATCAAACAATATAAAAATTTGAGATACCAAAGTATAAATCAATAAAATGTCCAGGACATAGATACAAATCCGGTAAAAATGGATAAACACGGACCTCTTGAAACCAAAAGGTGGGATCAGGTGCCATCGAGTAAACATCCCTTGTCGACCTGTCACAACCGCCGTGAGTCCACTGTCAAGTCCAATGAAACAAGTGAGAAATCAATCCTCGTCACAATTGGTACAGACGTCTCGACAACCGCCATCGAAAAGGCAACTCAACATTTCACTTAGTGAAACAGAGTAATTGCAAATAAGCCTATTATACCGACCGTACAATTTGCGGAACGTTGACATTAAACGCGGTTTTCGATATCCCTGTGTCAATAATTTGTCAGAGAGTAGTTTATCTCTGTATATGAAATCTTCATATTTTGTACACACCCTGGCATATCGGATCATTTGTGAAATATAAACTCCATATGCAGGTGATGGAGAGTGAAAATAGACAGCCGTAGTAGTTTGGTTATTGATAGAACCCGGGTGTGCCACTTAAATTTGGTAGATCTATAACAATTGATTTATAATGAACGGGTGTCACAACATCATTTATTTATTGCATTTCACATTAAGACACAAATGGATGGGTCCTCCCCATTTTACTAGCGATTGTATGAAATAAAGGCATTGTAAAATTATTTCTATTTTAATTGTATCTTATGCTGTTCCAAATCAATTATATAAGTGCAGTGATTTTATGATCTAGCAACATCTAAACATGAAACGTAAACAAAGATTTACATATCATGTTCTTTGTTCAATGGCGGTGTATCCGATGATGCAAACTAAATGCTTATCTGTGGCATATTTGTACACATGTCTGATAATGAATAAATCTGTTTTAAATGCTTTAAACAAAATATAATGGTATCACTCGATAATGCATTTATAATATCTAGAGTATTCTAGTGTATTATAGCGTACTGTACGTTTTATTGCCACTCTATCAGAATTACCACTCTTTGATCACTCTTCTGACTTGAAATTAAACTACCAGAACTCTTGTGATCGTACAGGGACAAGCCGACAACGTGTAAATAAAAACGAAGTACTGGAAGCTTCATAAATGGAGGTCCAATATGTCCGTGATACATCGCAGTAAACTGAACTTAAGGTAACGGAAAAGACAAATGTTATCCTGTTCGAATTACTGTGAACATTAATATTTGGCCTGAATCGAACAAGCGCATTTTAATCCACAGTAACGGTCATTTGCCGCCATGCTTATTTGTTTACAGCTTACCTCACGGACACTATTAAACTTGTCTTTAATTGATGGAGTTCCAATAAAATGGAAATAAAGTATTAGTAGGACTACAATAAGATGATCAAAATTACAACTCAATATTTAGACACCATGCGTTCTCTCTATTTACCCATGCAGAAGCAAGGCAATTTATATCTACTTTATTTATTTATGTTGTTGTTTTAAGTTAATATAGTTGTGGAGAATAAAAAATCATAAAATTAAGTTAACGCCAAAAATGGAACTAACCTTAATTATAAAAGGAAATATAACTTTACGCGGAAAAGAAACTGTACTTAAACATGAATAATTGAGAAAGGGTTTCACCATATATTTTCGTTGAAGATTTATTTTCGTTAATTTATTTCGTAACAAATTTAACCAAAATGAATCCAAGACGAAAATTGTACACAAATGACAATATGATTTTATTAATGAGCAAAACACAACCTTTGGCGGACAAAATGTATGTTCATATGTATTATTGTTAATATATATATATGCACAATGCACATACATTAACTACTTTATCTTTACTTCCAATATGAAATACTGAACAGAAATTTATTAAACCATGCATTTTTTTAAACGCAATATATATATATATACTTTTTAAATATTCATCTGTACCTAAAGCACAAATATTAGAACTCATACACGTTAATGTCAACGAATTCGGTTTTGGTGTGAAACAACAAGGTAATAATTCATTATATAAAACTTTCTGAAAGTGATTCGTCACACATATTTTAAACAGAGTATCAATCAACATTAACCGTTCAACCCTACAGGCCACAGTAGATTGGCCATAAATAATAGAAAGAGCATACCATTCAGATATTCAGGGGTGAAATGTTTAATTGATTGAGAAATACAACACTTGCATTGATATGCCTTGTATGGCATCACTTTCTCTTTCGGGAATAAATATTTATTTCAAATTAAAGATCAGCTTTTCATATGTTATTGACAGAAGCTGTAGTATTGATCATTATTTCGAAAACCATTCCTTTAGTATTATGGTTATTATGTGGAAAGATATAAACATAATGTGCTTACATTTTGTAATTCCTGCATGCCAAATTAATTCAGGAAATAATAAAATTGTTTAGTTCCACTGTTATATTAAGATTTTATTCCCTTCCCGTTTGTAAGGTTATCGTAGTGTGGATATGCAGTTTAGCAGAGTGGAAATAAAAATAATATTTCATTTCCTATCAAAGAGAGATAACTCTACTCATGTGCATATAATTCCTGAATCAACATATCTGTTTCATACAAACTAGTGTTCTGATTTTCATTCAAAGTGTTTTTATGAGTAAGAGCGGAAACGTCTGTAAATTTGTATGTCATTACCTTAGTATTTTCGAAGTTCAATAACATGCGAATGTTATTGATGATGAAAGAAGTGAAAGCTTGTAAGTAACCATATACTGATTGAATTGGGAGATTGCTACTTATATCTATATATATATATATATATATATATATATATATATATATATATATATATATATATATATATATATATATATATATATATATATAAATTTCAGATACCAAAGTATAAATCAATAGAATGTCCAGGACATAGATACAAATCCGGTAAAAATGGACAAACACGGACCTCTAGAAACCAAGAGGTGGGATCAGGTGCCATGGAGAAGTAAGCGTCCCCTGTCGACCGGTCACACCCGCCGTGAGTCCACAGTCAAGTCCAATGAAACAAGCGAAGAGTGTATCATCGTCACAATTGGTACAGACGTCTCAACAACCGCCAACGAAAAGGCAACTCAACATTTCACTTAGTGAAACAGAGTAGTCGCAAACAAGACTATTATACCGACCGTAAAATTTGCGGAACGTTGACATTAAACGCGGTTTTCGATATCCCTGTGTCAATAATTTGTCAGTGAGAGTAGTTTACCTCTGTATATGAAATCTTCATATGTTGTGCACGCCCTTGCATATCGGATTATTTGTGAAATATAAACTCCATATGCGGGTGACTGAGGGATATTACTACTTAAATGTGGAAAATTTACGATGGGAAAGCCGAAATCGTCGCGTTTGTCATATAGCTTAGTTGCTAATTTCCTGTCTGTGTTTATATTAAGTAAAATGTCTAAGTATGAAGCGTGTGTGCTTGATTCTGTTGTATCTTTAATTTCTAGTTCGCTGGGATATATCGCATTGTCATATGTATGAAAATTGTCATTATTAATTGACAAAACGTCGTCGATATATCTAAATGTCAAATTAAAGGACACCGCTAACTTTTTCTTCTTTTGATTCAGCAGTTTCTGAATGAAGTCTGCTTCGTATGAATAAAGGAACAGGTCGGCCAATAAAGGAGCACAATTGATTCCCATAGGAATGCCGACAGTTTGTTGAAAGACCACGTCTCCGAACATTACAAATATATAGTCTATTAGAAATTCCAGCATGTTTTTTTTTATATCAACTTCAGTATATTTATGTGTAGAATCAGAGTGGTGTTTGATCAAATAAGTATCCTGATAGCCAATCACTAGATATTTAAATTTTCGGGTACCACCTTTAGTGAAAAAGCAGTTGTCTATGATGCTGAAAAGTCTTTCTTTTATTTTTGTATGTGGAATAGTAGTGTAAAGAGTAGAGTGATACTGTGAATTCGAGAAAAATTGTGTGCCTTCAAATTTTCTAAAAGCTGTTTAGAATTTTTAAGTATCCACATCTGATTTACACCGCTTCTGGAATAAGCAACTGTACAGTATTGTTGAAGTTTTTCCTTAATGGCTGTCAATATCTTGGTAAGGAGTAAAGATAAAGGTTTGGTAGAACATTTGCTGGATCCTGCTATGTATCTTTGATTATATGGGGTTTTATGAAGTTTAGGTATCCAGTATAGATGTGGTAGCTCGAAATCGGTATCCGTTGTAGGTAAATCAAATGAGCGTAATATGGACACGTGATTTTGAAGGATCTCGTCCTTTGAAAGTGAGCTACGTGTGTATGTAGGATTTCCAGAATTCGTTTGTTTTGTTTGTTTATTGTTGTTTAACGTCCCACTCAAGAATATTTCACTCATATGGAGACGTCACCAAATGCCGGTGAAGGGCTTCAAATTTTGGCCTATGCTCGGCACTTACGGCCATTGAGCAGTGAGGGTTCTTTAACGTGCCGACACCTACTGTGACACGGGACCTCCAGCTTTTACTGTCTCATCCGAAAAAAAGGAAACCAACCTGTCGCCGGCGGGACTCGAACTCACGACCTCACGATCCAGAGTCGACCGCGCTACCGCTCCAGAATTCGTATTAAACCCATGTTCTTTTAATAAACAATTATAGTAATGTGCCTTACAAATAAAAACTATATTATTTGAGGCTTTGTCTGCTGGTACCAGTACATATTGGTCATGTAACCTATCCAGTTCAGTTACTACTTCTGGATCATTAAGTAAAGAGGGATAACGTGTTTTCATAGTCCCTTTAAGTTTTCGAATACGATATTTTATCAACCATCGTATGGCTTTCAGCCATTCAGACAAAGTGTCTGGTTCTACGTCTTCATGTTTGGCCCATCGTCTGGCATAATCTTCGACAGAATCCATAACTAAACTGAAATTCTGACGTCAATTAAAGGAACGGGCTTCCCGGTATTTAGGGCCCCTTAAAATAGGTTTTTTGAGGCTTTCTTTTTCAACAATAGAAACGTCGCCGGTAATGACATGCCCGATAGTATTGTATTTGAAAGGAGATGAAGCACATGAACATGTGACAGTGTTGTGTAGATGGTTGATGTCTAGGCACTGCAAAACCTGTTTGTAATTGAATAGCTTGGATGCGATACTAGGTGTATAGCTGTATGAAATGCAAGGCGTGGTCTTCAGTTTAAAATATGGTGGAATACAGGACTGAACTTTTTTGTGATTTAGAACATTGCCAATGTTTAAAGCGTCTATGCCTTTATTTGTGAATTTAAGTTTAAGGAAAAGAAGTTTCTGTTCAGAACAGTCATCGTTTGTGACGCGTGCAGGCTTAAACAGTCTGTGATAAGCGATGTCCATTATAATGGAGTTCAGTATGTATTCTGGGGTTGAGGAATCCGTGTACGGGTTCATTCTTGCTTTTTGAAAAAGTTTATTGAGATTTTTAAAAGGAACAGAATAAAGTTTGCTGCGAATGTGATGAAGACCCAATTTTTTGTTAACGTAAGGTAAAAGAGATGAAAAAGTGACATCATGTATATATATATATATATATATATATATATATATATATATATATATATATATATATATATATATATATATGTATCTTCGTTTAAAATCTAGTCATTTGATTGGTTCCACATTTAAGTAATATCCCACAGTCACCCGGATATTGAGTCTATATTGCACAAATGATCCGATGTGCAAGGGCGTGTGTAACATATGAACATTTTATATACAGATGTAAACTACTCACTGACAAACTGTTCACACAGGAATATTGAAAACCGCGTTTGATGTCAATGTTACCGTCGGTGTAATATTCTTATTTGCGATTACTCTATATCACTGGGTGAAATGTTGAGTTGCCTTTTCGTTGGCGGTTGATGAGGCGACTGTACGAGGATTCGTTTCTCATGTATTTCATTTTGGACTTGACTATGGACTCACGGTGGGTGTGACCGGTCGACAAGTTATGCTTATTCCTCCATGGCACCTGACCTCACCTCTTGGTTTCCAGAGGTCCGTGTTTGTCCATTTTTGCTGGATTTATATCTGTGTCCTGGACATCCTATAGATTTAAACTTTGGTATATGAGATGTTTTATATTGATGGTTCTCAATGTGTGTATGTGTGTTTTCAACTGATGCGTACGGTTTCGAAATTATCAATACATTTTGTATGTAAATATATATTACTGCTAAAGTTCTTCGGTACCTCTTCCTTATACTTTCAATGATCGTGTAAGTAATAGATATCGAGATAGTAAAACAGATATTATAAACAATACACCAAAGATATAGTTTTGCAAAAGTAATTCGAAACATATGCTCATGACGAACGTTTTTCTCAATAATACGCAATCACTGAAGCTCGAATATAAATTAGATGGCGAGTTCGACCAGAAAAAAAATGATATCGTACAAAGCTAACTTCTTGGTAACCAAGTACCCTACCATTGTTAGTTTCAGAGATTCTAAAAGGTGCACATGACTGCTCCGTAACGAAATTTAAAATGTTTCAAAAGTATAGGAGCAATCTGAATTTTCAATAGCACTGACTGCATCTAAGAGTTGCTTCCCATCGGTCAAGCGCAGCAGGGGATAAACGATAAAATACAAACCCACAGACCTAAGCTGATATTTTTAAGACGTTTGCCAGTTTACAGGTACATTGTAACTAGGGTTCTCTCCTCCACCATTAAGAACTGGTCCCCACAATATAACTGTTTAACTGTTATAAATGTTTAATACGGCGTAAAACACTATTCAAAATTCACAATTCTGATCAGGGTTATATGGGTAGATATGACTCGTCGAAAAGAAGAATATTGCATTTCGAAGGGAACACACACACACACACACACAAACACACACACACACAAACAAACAAACAAACAAACAAACACATATATATAGTATACCATTTACTAATGATGATGCTGTAGTGACATTTGTGCTTTATATATACTTGTATTTTTCTAGTATTCGAACGTTTCGAACATCAGGATTAAACACATTTCACCTCTATCTCTGCGACCGATTTCTCATGTTCGAAATTCTAATCACCGCTATCGCAACACTCATTTTTTAATGCGTAGATGGCCCAGTGGGTAAGATGGTTTTGCATTAGTGCCAGGCGATTGGTGACGTATATATATATATATATATATATATATATATATATATATATATATATATATATATATATATATATATATATATATGCCTCATAATTTTAGCAGCAGGTAAATTTAGCATTTTGTCTTAAACATATGGTTATAATTTAAGCGAAATGTGATTTTAGTGCTTATATGATAAAAAAATAGATAAAATAAATAGATAACCCTAACCACGAGGAATTAATTAGCGATATTCAATTTTTACGATTTCAACAACATCGCTTATAATGCCAAAATCGGATCCTCGTCAATAACCTGCCTACACGATATATATATATATATATATATATATATATATATATATATATATATATATATATATATATATATATATATTCACCATGCTCGGAGTCGGTAGTGCGCTCGACTCTTGATTGTGAGGTCGTAAGTTCGAGTCCAGCCGGCGGCAGGTTGGTTTCCTTTCATTCGGATGAGACAGTTAAATCGATGTCTCATGTCACAGTAGGTGTCACTGCTCAATGGCCTTAGGTGCCATGCATGGGCCAAAATATTAAGCCCTTCACCGGCAGTTGGTGACGTCTCTATATAAGTGAAAGATTCTTGAGTGGGACATTAAGCAACAATAAACAAACAAAACAAACTATGCTCGATATTCAACATAAGAAAAGAAGAGAGCACCAGGTGAGTTTACAAAAAATGCTTTGTGTATATACTATATATGTTGTATACATATATTTCGTTACGTAAAGCTGTCTTTCCTCGACAAATTCACTGAGTATGCAAACAAAGTCATCGATTCCAACATTCTGGTTTCACTCAATATTGGCTGTAATTGTGTTTATTCTTTTTCTGTACTAATTAGCAGTAAAATGTATTCTGGATACCTAAGTTTATTAGATGATGTGTCTGACTTTCCGAAATGTCGATTCCTTTCCAGACAAATTGAGCTCATATGCGCCAGTTTACTCGTATCTAAATTCATAGTAGGTCCTACGTGACAACAATTTATCACTTGGACCGATGAAACGTATGGTATTGAATTGAAACTGCCAATTTCTCGCTAATTAATGCTCTTTTCTCGCCAGCAATAATACAAACGGAGTCAGACTTGATCTTCTGCATACCGTAATGGGTTGATATTTAAGATTCTTGATTTTTCAGAATTTCATATACTCATCAAATATCAATCAACAAGAATTTAAATGACTATATATGGCCGACAAGTAGAGTAGTTATATGTAAATAAATTCCGTACTGTCTGTCTGACTATTGATCTGCTATACAACCCTATAATCTATAATCTGACCCAATGGTGTATTCGCGATGACAGATTTAGTTATACAACGAGTTTCCTGAAATTTGGATACCTTAAGTTTATGCAGAATTGAAAAATAAGAAACATGTTTCCAAAATTTGGATGTGACCTTGGGTTTCATGTTTCTGGATATGACTTCAATTTCTGAAATGAAGTTTCCAAAGGGCTTAATTGGAAAAGTTCTAATTTCATTGTAAACTTATCTAAACCAGTAGGATGACATTTGGATATAAGGTCGATTTTTAACATTGGTATATAACAACATATAACATCGTGTACATTTTCATTGAAGGAATTTAAACTGTTCATGCTCTGTACACTGAAAAAGCCAGCGCTTTAACCATAACAGTCTATAAGATCGTGGGTGGCATTGCCAGGGTCCGGGATATATTCAACAGTCTGACATATACGCAAAGATCACTATAGCACGTGATGAATAGTGGTAGAGCATGTTCAAAATTGTCGTCTTGGGATCGTGGAGTTGAAATAGTGGGGTGTCGGGGTCATGCAATGAACGATTGCAGTGTATCAAAGTCGTAGACTCCACTTGACATGGTTACCAAAACTTTTGCTAATAGTGATAACTGCGCTCGTCACAAACTCAGGCTATGACCATCTATATGACGATTGGACTCTAACGATTTGATGATGAAGCATTGGTAGTTGTTTTTTATTCGCCTATCTCAATTGTGACAAAGATTTCATCTGTTTCGCTTTAAGTTGACCCTGGACTCACGGCGGGTGTGACGGATCAACAGGGGATGCTTACTCCTCCACGACACCCAATCCCACCTTAGGGTTTCCAGATGTCCGTCTTTTTCCAATATCACCAGATTTGAATACGTATTCTGGACTTCCTGAGGATTTAAACCTTGATATCTAGAATTTAATATAGATACGACAATTTGAAATAGAAAACATGTGACATAGGTCAATGTATTCTAAATTTAGAATAGTTATAACCGCATGATAATTATATAAATGACAATATCATATATTTCGTATCATTGCCATGTGTATGATCAGTACGCACGCGATATTAATGATAACAAATTACGAATGGTGTTTTCCCATTGTGCGTTTTGTATAATACAATGGTGAATGTTTTGTTTCTCAGGTGAAAGGCAAGTATGTAATTAAAATTACCTTACGGTATATGTATGGCATCTATGTATATATATATATATATATATATATATATATATATATATATATATATATATATATATATATATATATATATATATATATATATATATATATATATATATATAAGCATACATAGTGTATAGTACTGTAACATGCAATGGGGGTTCACCAAGGAAATCACATGAAGTTATCACCTATCCATATGCTGACCGGGCTCACCGTTCCTTAACTTCAGTAATAAATATAAACACAAACTGTCCAGCCACAAAATCCTAAACTAAAGAGCTAATCCACTTATTTCCTCGACTGTACAGGACATCCCAAAACCGTAAGATTACGACTAGTACCAGTACATTCAATACTTTTATTTTGCAACGTCGTTGGTTGGATACTGCACTTATGGCACGCCAAAATTACATTAATGAGTTAAATCTAGTTTTTTTCTTGTAATGTACATAAATCGGAGAAAAACTAGGTTTAACTGAGGGGAACTAGGATTAACTGTGCCAAAATCATATTGATGATCATTAATGTGATGTTTGCACAGTTTAGTTTAAACCAAGTTTTTCCCAGTTAAACTAGGTTTTTCTCCAGTTATTGCGAGTTACTGAGAAAACAAACTAGGTTGAACAGTTAAAAACTAGGTCTAACGCATTAATGTGATTATGTCTATAAGTGTCTATTACACCCAAACTGTGTATGGCACAAATACAAAGTTTTTTTCTTGTAATGTACATAAATCGGAGAAAAACTAGGTTTAACTGAGGGGAACTAGGATTAACTGTGCCAAAATCATATTGATGATCATTAATGTGATGTTTGCACAGTTTAGTCAATTAAACCAAGTTTTTCCCAGTTAAACTAGGTTTTTCTCCAGTTATTGCGAGTTACTGAGAAAACAAACTAGGTTGAACAGTTAAAAACTAGGTCTAACGCATTAATGTGATTATGTCTATAAGTGTCTATTACACCCAAACTGTGTATGGCACAAATATATAAAGCGCATGATTCAAAAGTGTAAGTCGAGAACACTGGACGAGTTTGAATTTTGTGTTTTACGCCACACTCAACCGTTTTCAGTTTTATGATGGCGACCAGTTTTTAATGGTGGTGGAGGACCCGGTTACAATGTAAGCGGGAAGCGATCACCAGCGACTTCCAGCGGGGCTCGAAACTTAACTGACTAGAATTGAGAGACTTCATATTTTAAAGGACAATGCTCTAACCATTCCGCCACGGAGACCTCCAACATTGGACGAGGTTTTACAAAGGGACAACGGAGTAGAAAACATTCGACGACTGGTCGCACTCATAGTCCCTAGTGGAACCCAATTCGATGTTTGTTTGTTATTGTTGTTGTTTATTTACCACACTCAGAATATATCATTTATGATGGCGGGTATTTTCAATGGTTGAGGAAAGAACCCAGATACTGTATACACTGACCAATGTCTTCCACAAGAACACTCGGGCAGATTTTATCACAAAATTAGCTTATAACTTTGGTAGTATGTTTATAAAAGTCTAGGAGGAACACGCGCGGAACAGAGGTGAGAGCCTTGGGTAAAACCTCTGATTCTCTAACCGCTTTCCCACAGATGATCCTATTTTATCTCTTACTAACGGTAGACAATTCAACAACTGCCTTTGAATAAGCCATTAATACCTTAGCGAGGAGAACATATAAATTTCACAATTATCCTTATATCAACCATACATTGTCCATGAGATTCAAGGAACACAATATGTGACTTGTACACATATCAAATGTACTTGTCACAACATGTTTATCGCAATTCCAAGACAAATCCTACGCAGATACCAATAAGACAATGATCGAGAACCATGTTGTTCTAATTCACTGCAAAAGGACTGCATTAGCACTTACCTGTAATCATTAATGTCATTGATATAAAAGTATAAATCTTAATAAGGTCCAGGATACAATATTCATATCTGGTGAATATTGCACAAACTGAGACCTCTGAAAATCCACATATGACTAAATTTAATCTCAGATGTCAAAGTGTAAATCTTTCGGATATCCAGGATATAGATACGAATCTGGTAAAGGATGGACAAACACGGACCACAGGATATCAAGAGGTGGCAATAGGTGCCAAGGAAAAGTAAGCATCCACTGTTGACCGGTCACACTCGCCGTGAGTTCACAGTCAAATCAAAATGAAATACGTGAAGATCGAATCCTCGTCACAATTGGTAAAGACGTTTCTATAATTGCTATCGAACAGGCATCTCAACATTTCACATACTGAAATAGCGCAATTGCAAAGAAGACTATTATCCCGACCGTAAAATTAGGCATCAAACTTTTTTCCATATCCCTGTGTCAATAATTTGTACTTTACTTCTGTACATGAGATTAAATGGCATATCGGATCATATGTGAAATATAAACTCAATATGCAGGTGGTTGTAGGATATGACTACTTAAGAACGAATTAAACACTATACAAATAAAGCTGGACGTTCGAAATGCAATCGTTTAAAATGATGTAAGTGTACTGTGCTTTCTTACGTCATTGGATTGTGAAGTCATAACCACATAAATATTTGACGGGCTTTATAATTGTGACGTCGTGGTGGAAAATTTTGCTTAAGGGTGCCATGTCGGGCATTTGACGAATGGTAAATGGTGACCCTTATTTACCGGAATGACGGTTATCGTCGTAATGACATCCATATCTGCAAAATTGACACTTTTAAGGAGACATTTTCATTTAGGATGTCATAAGACTAATTTGTGTCACAATAGTTAAGTTTTGTTGACAATATTTTATATTTGTGTGGACATATATGTTTTCATATTCATAATGTTAAATGATAATACCTTAAGGATTATGAAAATATTTTATAATTGAATTTACAGATTTTTGTAAATTGTTAATTTTTAAGAGGAAATGGTGAATTCTTTACTGAAACCTTTATCATACGGATATTGAAAAAAGTACATTAAAAATTATTTTCCCTTGGTAATGTTACAAGGAAAATATTCTTTTACCTGTATTGATTCATGTTTTTGATATATATTCATCAAAATTTATCTGGAACAGTAAGCAAGAAATTAGATTGACCTGTTTACACTTTTTAAGGGAATCCTAGATATGCCTCTGTGGAGGATTATCAATATATTTTTTTAAAATTGTGCGGATAAATATTTCTCACAGTTTGCATTTAAATGAGAATCAAAGTGAAGTATTAATAGACAAAGTGAATATTGACTTTGGGTGTCAGTTCTTTAATACCTCCATACATGTGGGATAATTACGATGGGAAAGCCGAAACTGTCGCGTTTGTTATATAGCTGAGTTGTTATACCAAATTGCTATATCAGATTTGCTGTAAAATTGTACCTAATACTGTGAACTAAATATCGAGAGTCACAACACTTCGCTTTCATCGAAGCCACACACGTATGATATGTACTGGTTACTATGATGTTTATTTTGCTGTTGTTGCCACATGCAACAATTTTTCAGATACATGGTGGCGGTCAGATTTTATAGTTGGAAGAGGGAACCCTAACTACGACGTCCTTCTCCAAGTACACGGACGCAAAATTTCTGACAAAATCAGCAGGGTTCGATCTCGTAACTGCGAAAGTTGAAATATTTCATGTTTTAAGTGGGATGTTGTAACCACGTGGCAATGGGGCCCTAGTATGTGCGAGTGTCAGTGAAATATAATCTCGTTATATTGGGAATTTTGCCAATACACACGTACGACAGATATTTGCACATTGAGCATTGTTTCTCATTATCTTATATATCCATCAATTTAGGCCGACCGTAACATGATTTTCAATCACCAAGCTTTTATCAAAATGTTTTAAAAGCTAAACTAAATTTATGATTATGAGAGAAATTGATCAACTCGTACAATTTTAAAATATGTTACAATAGACTGTGAAACTCGGGCGAACCTCGGCTTTGGTACTCAAACATTTACTACCACCGCAAGAAATTCCTCATACCAGCAAGGTAGGGATAGATTTGCAATGTAGTGGTAAGGTGCTTCTATCGATTATATACGAAGAACGCTTTTCGAAAAACGCCAAAACAACGGATCACTATTCCTTTGCATTATTATTCCGTTGTTCAAGGTATGTTGAAACAGGAAAACAAACTGTGAACATTTAACTTTTATCCGGAGTTATTGTAGTTTGTCGACGTGAAAACACAGGCTGCAGCAAAATGATGTTTTCGTTGTATTTTATAAACATGTTATAAACGTTTATAATACAAGTACAGATAACAAGGAAAACATGTAGCATTTTAACACTTTACTAGTTACCCCCAATAAAGATTATTTTGACGATACAGAAAATACTGAAACTGGACAACATCGGTAGCTTTGCGACTTTTTAAAATTCAGACATGAAGAAAAACATTATTTTCTCCTGAAATCATGTTTTTATTATGATATCTACAGCGGTGATATACCGGTCAATGACTTATGATCGATATTTATCATATATTTATTTATTCTAACTCGTTAGACTGTCTGCAATTTTGACCAGGATTAGATACATAGTTTTTACTTTTCATCAAAAGCAAAATTGAATAAGCACCAATCAACAATCAACCAACAAGAACTCAACTTCATTATAACACGACAAGTTAGATGTGCAAATGGTCTCAACATGAAGAAAAACTACGAATCCCGAACGGAATGAGACCAGGTGTCCGGAGGGAGTCAGCGTCTTAAACAGGCATGCCACGCCCGTCGCAAATGTTCCATGGAAACCTAGTTCTATGATCGGGTCAAATTCGGTAAAAAGGTCAAGTTTGGTGATGAAGTCAAGTTCGGTGAAAAGCATCTTTGGTGAAACGGAGTCACTGTCTGTGGCCGTGATCCAGAATACTATCTAATATCTCTGAGAGGGGGGACTTCATTATGTTTAACAAGATCCCCGTTTCGACCATAAAAAATTCTTAAACGACAACTCCAAGCGTCCAACCACGTAACCGTGTGCAAGTAGTTTATTTGCTAGTATCTTATCTCTCAGAATAAAACATTCATAAGAAGAGCATGCACTGGCATAACGTATAAAGTGTGAAATAAAAACGCCATAGGCAGGAGAAGATGGAATATTACTACTTAGAAACGGGAAGTTTGTGATATGGAAATTAAAATTTTCTCGTTTGTAATAGAGGGATGTGTGAAGTTCACCGTCTTATCCAATCGGCAGAAGTAAATCTAGGTAAGAAGCAGATGTGTTGCTCTCTGTTGTCTCATTGATCTGTAGCTCAAAAGCATACATCTGAAATTCTGAATTATTTATAAAACAGAACATCGTCTATATACCTGTAAGAAAAATTGAACCGGAATGCTAACTGTTTGTTTCCTTTGGAGAACAGAGACTGTATAAATTCCGCTTCATATGTCAGCCAAGAAAGGTGCATAATTGGTACCCATTTGAATGCTGACAATCTGTTGGAAAACTTTTCCCGCAAAAACCACGAAGATGTTGTCTACTAGAAACCCCAGCATCTTGATAATATCGTATTCAGTGTACTTGTTATTAGAGTCAGCGTTTTCCTTGACAAAATAAGATTCTTCATGACTCGGATTTCACAGGCTTGGTAACGAACGAAAGATAGCTCTTCTGTGACGCAAGGGGTTATTGTTGATTGGTTAGAACAATATACGAATCAGTGCAGGTTCGAGTCCATACCTAAGCTGATTGTGTGAGGAGTCTGCTGGTTTACAAAGTCTTGTATTTAGCTGATATACTATCACAAAACTTTATCCCGCATTAAATTAAAACTGACGCTATCCTACAACCGATAAATAATATATAATATAGCGTTAATAAACATCTAAATATACGACTTCTATCGCCTTTACTCTCCTCTAAATTAAGTTGTAGTCTATTTAATGTTTCCAAAGTTTGAAAGCGTGGAGGCGATTTTTAACGTGAGCAGCAAAACATCATAACACATAGTCAAATGTTACATGCGATGCATTACACGTGACGACCTGTCAAAACTGTAAATCAGTATTTAACAATTCGTCCTGGGATCAATATATTTTAAAATACTTTCATAGATATTGAATTTCATTACATCCAATGTACATAATAACAACTTGCAATTACCACAATTCACAAGTGATTTAAACAACTTGAAGGTATACATAAACAAGTATATTAAATGATACAACTAACGCAATTACGGTGTCTGATAATAAATAAACAAAAAGTGATAAAAAATGTATAATGTGAAAGTTATAGATGACGTTAGGGCCGTCTTATGCAGGTTTTGTTATGGTTCATTCATAGTTACTATGTCTTCTGTATCGATTGTGACAAGGATTTGTCCCTCTATTATTTCATTTGACTGTAGACTCGAAGCGGGTGTGACCAGCCAACAGGGGGTGCTTACGCTTGTCTTCTAGAGGCTCGTGTTTGTCCAATGTTTACCAGATTACTTTAAAATGTATGTTTTGGTATCTGAGATTCTAATTTTTTAACACTCACTGGATAATCTTTATGTTCAAGTTATGATCTTTTGTACTAGAAAATATCATTCGATGTTCATGGCAAAGAGAAGTATTGCATGAGACCACATGTTGATGTTACTTAAAAACAATCACTTGAAACATTTTTATGTAGTAATAATGTAAATGAGTTGTAAATTTCAACGTTTGAAGTTTAGGTCATAAATCTTCTGTATATCAAATGAAAAAATATCACTGTATCCCTCGATTTATACATACATCTGTCATTCTGTTTACTGCCATTTATTTTTTGTTTATTTTAGATAAAATTAACATTTATGCTGTAATTTGTCTCGGTCACTTTATATGACAGGAAACGTATACAATTACAGACTCAAAGAAATGGCGGTTACGATATGAATGAAAGAGTTGATTGTGTTAGAAACAGCTAAGGAACTTGACTTCTTCCAAATGTTCTCATCATAGGCTTGTGTTGATAACATACTTGTCACCGTCTTGACTGATAATCACTCTAGTGAGGTGTGTCTGTGAACTAAAAGGTTAAATATAAATTTTAGAAGTATCTGGAAAATGTAATTAGCATTGCTTAAATATCGCAACATTTCTTATGTTCTTAATATATTACTCATCATCTTCATAACGGCGACGTCGTTAAAACACTCACACGCAAACACATACAAATACACACATATATATACATGCAAACACATACACACAAACACACGCACACTAACATCCACACACAAACATAACATGCAGACACATATTCAAACATGCAAACACAAACAAACACACGCATACATGCAAACACATACGCAAACACACACAAATGCATACACATACACAAACACTAACAAATGTAAACGGACATAAAACACTAAAACTCAAAGACAAGAACGCACAAACGCTTACACGTATGTACACACAAACACTCACTCTAACAAATGAGCACAAACAAAAAACTCAGAGAAGAATGCACAAACACACGCATGTACACACAAACACTCACACACATGTACATACAGACATACACACACATGTACATACATACACACATGTACATACATACACACACAGGTACATACAGACACACACAGGTACATACAGACACACATGTACATACAGACACACATGTACATACACACATGTACATACATACACACACACATGCACATACATACACACATGTACATACAGACACACACATGTACATACATACACACACATGTACATACAGACACATACACATGTACATACAGACACACATGTACATACAGACACACATGTACATACACACATGTACATACATACACACATGTACATACATACACACATGTACATACAGACACACACATGTACATACAAACACACACATGTACATACATACACACATATGTACATACATGCACAGACATGTACATACATACACACACATGTACATACATACACACAAATGTACATACATACACATATGTACATACAGACACACACATGTACAAACAGACACACACACATGTACATACAGACACACATGTACATACATACACATATATGTACATACATACACACACATGTACATGCATACACACATGTACATACAGACACACACATGTACAAACAGACACACACACATGTACATACAGACACACATGTACATACATACACATATATGTACATACATACACACACATGTACATGCATACACACATGTACATACAGACACACACATGTACAAACAGACACACACACATGTACATACACACACACACATGTACATACACACATGTACATACAGACACTCACACAAACACTGACAGAGACTAACAAATACAGATCTACGTGCAATTACTCACATGTACACATACACTGACAGATCAAAAAATACAAACAGAAAAAAACACGTACTCAAAGGAACTCACAAATAAACTCAAACATACAAACTCTCATACATAAACAAGTACTCACAAACAAATGTATATGGAATATGAAAAAAGGAAGTCGGTAACATTGTAGTTTTGTTTTAAAGTTGAATTGGTGTTATATCGGTCAAATCCAGATTTTATCATTTTTACATTCACAGGAAGTTTTAGCAATCAACTTCACACTTAAGGCTGTTATTTGTGTTATATTGCTGCTAAGCCATGGGTCCATAGGGTCATCCTTTGGTCGGCACCGCTAAGTCCGATCATGATATTGATAAATCGTGTACAATTTTATGACATAATGTACTTAGCAAGTTTGACCAGAGATTCATTGACTTCTGTTGAAGGGAAATAAAAATTATTCTAATTTGACATATACGTACTTGGGTCTTTGGCCGCACTAAATCTACAAAGAGAAACGCAATTTTGCTGGTGGAAAAAAATTACGTTTGTATTGATAAAATGTATAAGTAGATCAGCAACAAACACACACAAAGGACAATTAATCATATATATATATATTTGCGAAAATAACTAGCAATATTAAATGTTTTATTGCTTCAACGATATTGATGATACATCCAGTAAAACCAATGCAGTATACATTTCTCAAAGTGCATTGCACGGACTATCTTCTTTAGAATCTAGATATGCATCTCTGAAAAGGACACATCAAAAACAAAACACCAACAGCAAATAGGTTGAACTTTAAATCAATGGATGGTTATCATACCAAATGATCTTTGCCGGGAATCCAAAACATACATTATATGTATATTTATTGGTGGTTTTCAAACACGAAAATATGTCATTACACTACTGGATCATCAATACATTGATTAAATGAATATTGGTTTGACTATTTTCAAAGATTCGGAATTAGAGAGAGAACAACAGAGAGAGAGAGAGAGAGAGAGAGAGAGAGAGAGAGAGAGAGAGAGAGAGAGAGAGAGAGAGAGAGAGAGAGAGAGAGAGAGAGAGCAGATAACGAAACGTTTTACCATCATAATTACGATTTTCAACTGAGTTTAAGTTCGAACACATATGTAAATGGCCAACCATAGGGGATGACAGGAAACGTGATCGATGTTTTTCTATCTATGGTTCGTGTCTGTACACTATTTGTTAATATATATTCTTACAAGCTTTACTTCGGCCCACCTTTAGCGTCTAGCAGATCCGTGGCCAAGTGGTTGAAGGCAATGCTCTTTTCTCTAGTGTGTAGTCAGCCTCGGTTCGATCCTAACCTGTAGATTTTATAACGAAGAGTGCAGTTCACTTCAGGAAGACAGGTGGTCTCTTCTAGGTACATATTACCGGGTTCTTTCCACCAACACTAAAAACTTACCACCACAGAAAAAAAACCAGAAAAAAGTTTGTAAAATACAAAAAAAATCACTTGATATAGCTTATATTTTGTTTGCAATTTGATCCAGAAAATGTTTTGTTACTCAAACACAGACACTTAAATATAATGTCATTGAAGTTTTTATCTGATTTAATTCCCAAAAGAGTTTCTCCGTGTCAAGATAAATACACAATTTTATTAATGAATTTACGAAAATGCAATATATCCCGAATTACAGGACGTACATGTATGTAAACAATATAGTATTTCATTTTAATCGAAAACATCTGGTACAAAAAATATCAAGTGACATTTTATCTACTTACTTCTCAATTGTAATAATTTACGATACTCAAATAGTAGAGGTCTACCGTTCTACACGGAATGTGATACATAGCCGTTAATTAAATACTTTTCAGTTATGAACAAAAGTAACAAATTTGTTAACGACCCATCGTCCTAAACAATGCAATCAAAGCAGTAGGAAATACCAATACAAACTATATATCGACATTTGTATTTATAATTTATAACGACATTGTTTAATTTAAGAATAATTGCTGAATAGGGAAAATACCTTTTATAAAGTGTCTGTGTCAAGTAAATTATGCAACACGAAAAAACAAAGAGTTCAATAGAGGTGGCATATATTGTTAAAGTTACAAAGACGTCCGATCGACTACATTCAAAGCTTAATTGTTTCCTCCTGTGACTTACAGGGCTAGGCCTAGTCACCTTTGGAGTTTCAAGTTTCGTGCAAGGAAGGACACTAAGCGATAGTTTCAAAACAGAGGTATGTGGTAAGAGGCGAGTATCAATATCATGTCAATTATAAAATCAAAACGATCTTGCTTGATCTCTGGTGCAGGTTAGTGTCGAATTTTCGTTTCGTCACATATTTTGCGACATTTAAAGTTATGTACTAAACAACAAGATGACGATTGTATTGAAGCAGACTCCAATGGCAGATTGTCTAGATATGTCATTCCCATTCTAAAATGTTATCATTGCGGTAGCAAAAAAACCAATAGACTATTTTCGAATTCTCCGATTCCGTTCAGTTTTGTCACAATAGTTTATACTTACACCACGTGACGTCATCTGAAAGTTGGGCAAGGTCGATTCAGGTTATGTAATATTTTCATTGACGATTTTAGGCGATAACTTATTTCACTTCATTTGCGAGGAATTAATTTTAGTCACATCATCTATCTTGTAAATATGGAAAGCGTCGTCACTTTCCAGTAATCTAATTCTCAAATATGGTACCTATTACTTCATCTTATTGATATCCCTGGTCATACTGGTGATAAACTGCTTATCCGGAATATAATGATGCCCTACTTTGCTCCTTGAAACCGCACTCTAATATGACGAATAATGACGTAAAAATCTCGTAAATGGTGTATTAAAGCAATATGGCGTATTGTCCACGGGAATTTAACATGAAGATTTTATACCATATTTCATCTCGTATACGTCCGAAAGAAATACTTGTTGTAGTTAACGAAGCAGCCCTTGTACCCACATGCGAATTTGACCATTTCAAAAAATGGCGAAATATAGTTTTAGAATTCAGAAGTATATGATTTAGAATCTAAATTTTACACTAACTTTGTGTGTCAAATTAAATTTTTCACTCCTAAATTGTTACAGTAACCATACTAAATAAAAAATTTCAGATACCAAAGTATAAATAAATAGAATGTCCAGGACATAGATACAAATCCGGTAAAAATAGACAAACACGGACCTCTGGAAACCAAGAGGTGGGATCAGGTGCCATGGAGGAGTAAGCATCCCATGTCGACCGGTCACAGCCGCCGTGAGTCCATAGTAAAGTCCAATGAAACACGTGAGGAGTGTATCCTCGTCACAATTGGTACAGACGTCTCACCAACCGCCAGCGAAAAGGCAACTCAACATTTCACTTAGTGAAACAGAGTAGTCGCAAACAAGAACATTATACCGACCGTAAAATTTGCGGAACGTTGACATTAAACGCTGTTTTCGATATCCCTTTGTCAATAATTTGTCAGTGAGTAGTTTACCTCTGTATATGAAATCTTCATATGGTGTACACGCCCTGGCATATCGGATCATTAGTGAAATATAAACTCTATATGCGGGTGACTCAGGGATATTACTACTTAAATGTGGAACATTTACAATGGGAAAGCCGAAATCGTCGCGTTTTTCGTATAGCTTAGTTGCTAATTTCCCGTCTGTGTTTATATAAGGTAAAATGTCTAAGTATGAAGCGTGTGTGCTTGATTCTGTTGTATCGTTAATTTCTAGTTTGCTGGGATATATCGCATTGACATATGTATGAAAATTGTCATTATTAATTGACAAAACGTCGTCGATATATCTAAATGTCAAATTAAAGGACACCGCTAACTTTTTCTTCTTTTGATTCAGCAGTTTCTGAATGAAGTCTGCTTCGTATGAATAAAGGAACAGGTCTATTGATTTGGGCAGGTCGAAATGTAACAACGGGAGTTGTTGAGTTACAAAACCAAATACAAGCGAATTATTTAAATGAAAATGCTACATGCATGCATCATGTTGCATCAGACATCACAAATTAGCTGTCGGTATAATTTTGATAATCCAGTGTCAGTGAAGCAAATGCAACTCAAAGACTTACTCTGAGATATATTTATTCAGATATATTGTATGTATGTTCAGGACATTCTATTAATTAATACTTGGGTATCTGAGATTTATATTTATATATATATATATATATATATATATATATATATATATATATATATATATATATATATATATATATATATATACACACGCAAATTGAAATAACATACAGCGAAACCTGTATATAAAGACCCTTTAAGGGACACAACAAGACCAAGGTCTTTATAGAGAGACGATCTTTATAAAAAAAAGGTTGATTTGTACACAAATGGTATTATTGGAAACAACAAAAACATGATCAGGTGGTATTTATACACAGGTGGTCGCTACAGCAGGTTTTACTGTATCCAATTATGACTGAGTCTTCCGACATTTATTCGGCTTTGTATAATATTTGAATATACATGGTTAAGGTCATTCGAGTGTTTGACCTAGAGGTCATTTGCATAATTACGATTACGTCAGAGAGTAACTGTATTGAAATATAGTATATATTTTATGTTTGACAAAAATCAGGTTTATGGATTTAAATCACGATAGATTAGATAATTTCGAGTTCAATGATACCTAAAATTATATTATAACAATTTACATTTTTGATTAGACAAATTTAAACCATGTCCCGTCGCTGACGGATCATATTGCCTTAAAAACCAAAGTCATATAGGAGTCTAATTCTCTTCAACTGCAAAATGTCAAGGATAAGCATACGATAAAATATAAGTACCTCTACACCTACACAATACTTTTGTTGTAATTGTGACAATTTGGTTAAGAGACAAAAATATTTGATTTTTATTTTTATTTACGAATTCAAAGTTTTGAATCTCGAGTGATTTTAATAAGAATGCATGGGAGAATGCAAATCAAATACAACCATGCGATGATCACATAATAGTCGAGTTATGTTGTATTTCCAACAGCATAATTTCTGTCCATAGAATTGAGCACACCATTTTACAATAGTATCGCCTCTGAAAATTGAACAAAGACTATTATTATATCAGTACCGGATATACGTCGCCAATTTAAAATTGATATCGTCTTTGGTGTGATAAATAGTTAGTTCTATACAAGCGTTTTAAAGATAAAAGTAATGTAAAATATCAATCCTGTTAAATGTCATTTGTATGAGAACATGTCATTGAATGTGTTGCAAAGAAATCACCACCGTGGGGCTCATTTACGAAAACATCAGTCCCACCAGACATACATTATCACCTTACATTCGAGTATGTGTTGGCATTTTCTCTAGTTATGTAATTTCATACTTTACTTTGGAGATTATCGGTTAAAATATATAATAAATGTTTTATTTACATATTATTTCACCTATCACACGCTGTATGAATAACATAATAAGTTTTGTCTTTACATCAATATTGTCGCCAGGTTTGGGGTTTTAATTATTATTTTTTTTTTATTTTGCATAGTGTTTTATGCAAGCACACTGAATGCCTTTTGCCAGCTTTTAACGGTGAATGAGAGAACTCGGTTAAAATGTACCCGCGGAAGAGTCCACCGGTCAGCCGCAAATAAACCGGCGAACTTTCTCACAAGAATCAACTTAGGTTCCAGCGACGCAGGACACTGCGCGGACCTGATTGAGAGAGAGAGAGAGAGAGAGAGAGAGAGAGAGAGAGAGAGAGAGAGAGAGAGAGAGAGAGAGACAGAGAGAGAGAGAGAGAGAGAGACAGAGAGAGACAGAGAGAGAGAAAGAGAGAGAGAGAGAGAGATCTAGTGTATTTTACAGCAATAGTAATGAGAGAGAGCGACAGACAGACAGGCACAGAGAAACAAAAATGGACAGAGAGACGGAGAGAGGCCAGAACATCAGAACATTTCCAGTTGGATTTTTAAAAAAAAAACAGCTTGCGATGGACTAGTGGTAAACCATTTGACATGCTAGGGGAATGTTCCATGATCGACACCCGATACGAGGTCATACTAAATATTTTTAAATGGTAGTGTCTGTTCCGTCGACAATGGCACAGCATAGGGAGTGAAAGCCATTTGTCTTTTGAATGAGACATAAAACCGATCGTCCATCTTATGGTAGGTTTGACACATAAAACCAACCTTACTCCATTAGCGTCGGTCCATAACATATATTATTGCACCACGTAATAAATCTAAGAATCCCATTGGATAACGCCATCGATACTATAAGTGATTGCGCCCGATCACTTTTTTTCGAGCGCTGGGATTAAGGAATTTGTTTAATAGAGTTATGTTTCGTTTAAAAATTCCCTTCACCTGCAACTCTATCGCACAGACGGATTTTACGGGTACATACATGTGCGTGGGTTCGAATTCATTGTATGCCATTTATACATT
Source organism: Atrina japonica (assembly GCA_030159075.1). Taxonomy (NCBI): domain Eukaryota; kingdom Metazoa; phylum Mollusca; class Bivalvia; order Pterioida; family Pinnidae; genus Atrina; species Atrina japonica. The sequence goes on along the minus strand of BROG01000146.1, from coordinate 563,811 downwards.
TAATTGTGTAGATTCTACTCACTTTTAAAGTTAATTCTTATTTTAGCGTTCATTTCACAGTGTAATATACCGGGTGATATGTCCACGTCAAAACACTGCTACATGCATACGATATAAATGACGTCATAATAAATTTTGTATGAATATTGACGTCATCTGATACTTTTTTATAAATAGAATTTCTATTAGAATAGTAATTCGAGTGTAATATCTGTATCCAAATGCTGTGAAATACCACTTTAGCACTCCATGGGCGTCATGGGATGCACCAAATGTTTTAAACCAATGGCTGTTTAGGTTGGTACTATGCCGAGAAAAGTATAAACTTATAGAACACTCGCTATCGCACTATTGCTTTTCTAAACTAACAATGAGCGCATAGTACTCAACTAAACGGTCATTCATAGTAATTTCATTCATTACAGTTATACAGAAAGACTGTATTGTTATATCAATAAAATCAGTGATCTAAGTATTAACCGCTAGCTGGCGTAGGAATACCTGAATATCTAAGAAACCCTTTCCATGACCATGTTACGGCAGCGATTTGTCGAACAACTATTCTCTGAACATATGAATGAATCAATAAAGAATAAAATAGCACACATTCATTCCATATCTTTATTTAATGTCATTAATTACCAAAAACTGAAAGAAATTCAAGACTAGGCCTATCTGTACTGTAGGGTTGTCGATAGTCCGACGGTCATTAACGGTCCGATAGTCCGACAAAACTGGCTAAAGAGGATTAGAACAAAAAGTCACTTAAAATTTTGACTAGTGTCTGCTTTGTCACCACGCATCTGTAATAACTTTTTAAAAGCTTATTGGGTTCAAACCCATCACATTAAATTGGTCAAAGTCGTCCCAAACATTATCATAGAAATAATTGCTGATTTTAGAATTTTTATTATTGTGTCGTTATTACATGCGTTATGCTTCTCCTCTGCAGCGAAATCGAAACACGGGAGGCCACTAGTTTTCTAATCAAATATGGCCGCAATTTGCTATCGAACCGTGGACTATACGGACTATCGAACCGTCGGACTGTAATGTCCCCCACTGTAGTGTCCAAAAGACCTATTGCGAGATCTAGGTCATAGTGAAAAGAAACACAGGCCACAGAAATGAAATTTTGCTTCCTGTTACGTTCTCTGTAAGTTGAAAAAACAGCTTGCTTTTCCGTCACCATATAGGCTATTCCTGTCAGAAACAATTCGTCACTCGCATCGCGTGAAATCAACTCTAGGTTCACCTCCTATTAATTGCAAGGCTTATTACCAGGCCCATCTTGTTTTCACTACCTGTAATTTTAATGCCGAGCACAAGTTATTAAGTCGTGTTCATAGGTTTCTCAGTAAATTGTCGGGATACTCCATATGATCAGCTGATAAAAACTGAAGTCTGAATTGACATGGATCTATTATACTTTATAGGCCCACGCGGATTTTCCATCACGAACGTGTCGATAATTATCTTTTAAACAGAACAATAACAGTTTGTTATTCCACAATATAATCTGCATTTGTCTTGTTTCAATTGATTTGAAGGATTTGCTAGTGGGCTAGCCTATTTACTGAAATAGGTCTACTTACGAAATGGTCACCCCTTCACAGTTCACGGAGTTTCCCAGGTGATTCAGCGATTGGTAAAATATCAAATAGAATGGCTACTTCCAGTTGTCATGAACGAATATTAACAGTCCCACTAAAACTTAAAAAAAATATCAGGGCCCGAAGTCACCTAATTTACTCAGTACTCAAGCTCAAGCTCAACTAACTTTTAGCGATTTAAAGGTAAAGACATGCAAACTTTATTCTGTAATTGGACATGTTTGTATATTTATGGCATACAATTGTAAGTAATGATAAAAATTATTGCCCATTTGAAGAAAACTTCAGAAATATAAAAAAACAATTTTGAGTACGTACTCAAATCTTGAGTACCGTACTCAACATACTTATTCGTTTTTTTAAAGGAAAATCATAAGTTTGACATAAAAATTTTTATGTGAATGATTAAAAATAATAATATGTTTCCTAATCACTAAAATCCAAAAATTATAAACAATTTTATAGTCAAAATAATGAAATAAAAGTTGAGCTTGAGTATTGAGTACATTTTGCTAACTTCGGGCCCAGACAAAACAAAAATTTGTTGTAAACAACGACCATCTGTTGCTATCCAATTCGCACATTGTAGGCCTATCAGCCATTCGCACACGGCCCATTCGGGCAATTCTCTCCTGACACATTTAACCCGCCACTACTAAATGGTCGAATATTAAAAATCGCGAACTAAATCTGAGAATAAGTATTTAGAATTGACCATATCACTAGTTTCTTTCAAAATGATATAAAAAAAGAAATCAAACCTTGATTCCATTAGTATTTGCGATCAGAAAAGAGAACTACTTCTCATGTCAAAACAGCTGTTGAGCCATTACGTCATATGACAACAGCCCCCACAAAGTCAGTGTTCTGGAATGAATTTAGTATCCAGTGGACTACAGTTTTACTGCAAAATGGTAATTTATATAAATATAAGGATTGTATTTCATTTTTAAACATCATTGGGGTATAAAACCCCAATGATGTTCAAAAATGAAAAACAATCCTTAAATGGAATGAATTTAGTATCCAGTGGACTACAGTTTCACTGAAAATGGTAATGTATATAAATATAAGGATTGATTTCATTTTTTGAACATCATTGGGGTATAAAACCAATTGTTTTATACCCCAATGATGTTCAAAAAATGAAAAACAATCCTTTAATGGAATTAATTCATGTACCACGTGATACCGGATTACGCGGATGTGCGCGACTCTATATGTAATGGAATGACGCTAGTAGACGATATCCCGCAGTAGCGTCATTTCAGATTAAGTTGCGTTACGTTCCATCACCATTGGAGATACTAGTACCGAACTAAAGTTATAGATTATCAGTGGTAGATGAAATAGTCTCATTGACACTGCACATTAAGCACGTGACATATCCATATCAAAGTTATAAACATAATACCAAAGTTATAATGCCCAGGACGTTCGTCCCTGCCAATTAGACTTCATCAGTTCAGCTCCAATATTCTAAAGAGGTCAATTAATAAAACTAAACGTATAGCCCAACTCGTTTAAGAGTATCCACTGTAAAAAGATGGCTTTATTAGACTTAGAAGAATTTAAAATTTTAATTTAAATGTTACATGATGTTAACCAGCTACAAAACAAACAAGCACAGATCTATCGTTATAGGTATGTACATAAGGATGTCTGAGATCAATCATAAAACAGTGAACAGTAATTATTATTTATCCAACAACCAGACATTCAGTCGAAATAAAAAGCGCTTATCTATTATACAGCGGTTAACGCAAACATACTACCAATATTAAAATCTCTGGAGGAAATTGTTTTACAAAAATTTTTTAGACTACATGTATATTGTGCGGCAAAATGTCAACGATACCGACAGTGTCACTTGAATATGACTCAATACAGTGCGTTTATTATTGCTCTGAGAATTCCATGTTTTGTCTGGGTTTCAAATTGCATCTATAAAAAATTAAAGAATTCTCAGAACCTTTGTCATTTCAAAGAATACTTTTTACACAATAGTATCTCGTCTTCAGTCATTTCGTTATTGTTTTTGCATATAGTAGGCAAAAATGAATTTAGAAATTCCCATTAAATACCCCGGCCATCAGACAAAACAAATACACAGTATTGGTAAAACAAGTTATTTTTGTCCAAACAATTGACTGAACTACAAATTAATCTGCATTCTTGCTGTTTTTCTTCCTACTAAGATATTCCTTGTTTGTATTATACGGAAACGTATTAGGCTCACCTGACAAAATATTTTTCTTGACATTGAAAATATTTTATCTGGTGACCGCCACTTAATTATGTGGCAAACGCCAGATAACTAAGTGGCGACTTTCAGAAAAAAAATTGTGGCGGCCGCCAGATAATTAAAGAGAGAGAGAGAATGAGAGAGATCCATCGTTTTGTTCAGCTGAAACTGTTAATGATGTTCTTTTCATTTCTACAAAAACTGATTGTACACAAATTTTAACTATTTATATTACAGCCACTTATTTATCTGGCGTTTATTCATGTTTTTTATTTTTTTTTTTTTATACGAGTACACGGAGTATTGTAGGCTATTCCCTTCAACACAATGTTCGGCCTCACAATAGGAATTCATAAATGTACATTCAAAGTTCCCGTAGGCCTACCGTTACTTCAGATATATATATCTTAATAATATATTTACATTGAAATACAAACTATGTCAGAAAAGTCTCTTGAGAAAGACTAATTTTAAGTTGTGTAGACAGCTTGTGTATGCACACGCCGTAATCTACCCGCATAGGAATTTCCATTAAGGGACGTAAGTCGTAATTATGACAAACACATTTTAAAATATATATTTTTATGGTTGATATTTAATTTTTGTTTATTATTTACAAGTAGAATTTTAAATATATGATAAAAACAACAAATCATAATATCTGTATCGCATTACATATCAACCCTCAGGCTCTCGGGCTGATATTGGAGTCTCGGGTTGATATGGCATGCAATACAGACTTTGCCATGTATTATTCTTTATGTATTATCGCCCACTACGCGTCATAGCGTGTGATAATTTCAAGCATCATCACCTGCTGCGGGTAATAGAGTGTAATAAGCTAGATATATCCAATATCTAAACATGTGTAAGGTTTGTTATAGTTACAATGATTATTTAGACTAAAATGGACTTTAAAAGTCAGCCCAGGACCCGATATCATGAAGCGATCTCAGGCTAAAGTCAGACTTCAATTAAGTGGCGGCAGCCAGATAAAATATTTTCACTCTCAAGAAAAATATTTTGGTAGGTGAGCCTAATATGCTTCCGTAAATTCGCTTCCGTGTAGTAGGTATATCGACCTATCATGTAGTTGAAACATTGAAATAAACGCTCCAGAAGCAATATACCCCCGAGAACCGATGCATTTATCATGACAGTTTTATAAATACGGCGAATTTTCAAACTGTGGCCCATAATCGAAATCCTACCATGTGTCTGTGATATAAAATGTAGGTTTGGTAGGTGAGCCTAATATGCTTCCGTAAATTCGCCTCCGTGTAGTAGGTATATCGACCTATCATGTAGTTGAAACATTGAAATATGCAATATACCCCCGAGAACCGATGCATTTATCATGACAGTTTTATAAATACGGCGAATTTTCCAACTGTGGCCCATAATCGAAATCCTACCATGTGTCTGTGATATAAAATGTAGGTTTATATGTCGGAAATGAAACTCAAGCGCTTTAATGGGAATAATGTATAGACGAACGGTCGGACCAAACACGATATGATTTTTCCGTCTATGAGGCTTAATTTTGACTTTATACGCATCGTAATAACAATTGCATATCAGTTGGATTGTATCATTTGATCAGGTACTGAGTCAGTGTATCAATAAAGGCGCTGCTATCTCTTCTTTTTGTTCCGCCATCAATACATCATGTTAGAGTTATTCGTTCTTTAGTGTTGATGGTTTGTTTAGATAATACGAAAAATGAATTCCTTAGAAAAAATCAAGCAGATAGCTATAAACAATCGCTGGTCCGACAATGCAAACTAAAGGTAATGATATCGTGAATTTATGATTAAGATGCGTTTTCTTTTTTCTTCTTCACTATAGTTGTTGAATTACCCCTTTATTGATCACCATTACCACCTCTATATCGTAGAGCGAAGACCTTTTTTGGTTCTTCAATAGAGATGCTATATACGCCTTTGTATAAACCACATAGGTCCTATAGGATAGAGCGAATTTAAATTGTCGATCTGGCGTAACGATTCAGATACAAATATTTCATCTGTTTGTAAAATCCGAGCGATGACCGTGTAACAACATCTATAATTACCCAAAATACAATAATATTTTAGTGACAAAAACAAAAACTACCTCTAGTAAAAGCAATGCTATTGATTTTAATCTCATCCAAATATTAAATAACAATTATAATTATATGCACACGCTAGGGGATTAAATCTATATCTTTCGGTCTTCCGGTACATGAGCTTGTGTTAAAGTATGTGTATTATAATCAATGTACACATGGTAGATAGAACCGATTTTATTTATCCAATTATTTCGTAAACTTGATTATGGTCCAACTAACTCATTTTGTAATCGTTTATCAAAATAAATAATTATCTCAGAACGCTGCGACCATCTGTTTTATTTCAAGTATAAATAGAAAAAATAAGACGTGTCGAATCGCTCGATAACAAGAGGGGTAATAATCACAAATTGATGAACTTGCTTCGACATGTGGGTCGATCTGACGCAATTATTTATAGATCTACAACGTCCATCTGCTTTATCTACTGATCCACAGCGTAAGACGTAAAATGCCTAAATCCGTTCTCCGAAATTAGATAGAATGATTTGCATTAGGATTGCATACTAAAACTTTTTTTTGAATATATTTTATGCCACGCGCAAGTTTTAAGTCATATGGTAGAGGCCAGATACATGATGAGTGTGAAGATGTTATAATGTACCAGGGAGGAGAACTCAGTCCTCCCTGCTAGAAAAAACTGACATACTTTCTCATATAATCACACATAACAAGCACATATTTAAGCAGGGCGGTGGAAGGTGACATCATACTTCAAAGTGAGATGCTCTAATCACTTGGTCACGCAGGCACAAGCAAATTAAATTGTGCTAGAACAATGACATATGGAGACCCAATTCAGCATGATACAATTCTATTCGAACATCTTCACGAATTAGCTCAATTCATTTGAGTACTGGAATGATCTGATTTCAAATCGATCCTATACAAAGGAGTACAGTATATATTTTTGTCTTTGTTAAGTATGTCCTCATTTACAATCCATAATTGAATTTGGTGATTCCCATTCTAATGTCAAAAACTTTCATCATGGATAAAGCAGTTGAACAAAAAAATTCAATAACAGAATGTAATTATTTAGTTCCAGCTTCGAAGAAAGTATAAGCTGTCAAACAATAATTGCGTGGTGCATTCGATTCATTCATGGTATTGATATGTCTGTACGATGTGGAAACCTAAACCTGCATCGCGTAGCAATGACGTCAACAATTTGCGATAATAATAATTAAAATACTTCAAATATTAAGATAATCAATTAACATGTCAGGTGGCCATTACGACATGCATGAAAACGTAAAGCAGAAGCTTGTTGCGTATGTATCCACTAAACGCAAGGTGTGGTCTCTCATTATCAATTTTCAATCTATCAATGGGTGTTACAGTATGTGTACATAGTTACGTATATTTACTTGAGCTAAGAGAAATATACCATGAGAATAGTTAAAGTACATAGTGGAATTTTAATACTCGAGGAGCATTTGGTTAATATAACTGAAATTAATTTCCCCAAAGGTTAACATTTGGGCTATTCACACAGCCGCGCTTAGATTACGGGTAGACCCTTTTAGACTTTCGTTTTTTTGTTTTTTACTAAGTCTCACACTTAGCTGTAAACAACATCTCTAAAGCTCTTGAGATAATAACTTGCGAGAAAAATGTTTGTGTACAGGTTTTCGATTTGGTTTTTTTTGTGATCTGTGTCTGCTTCAATATATCTGTATTTCCTTAACTTTATAGTTTTTATTGTTTTGCTTGGATATGCCAAATCTTTCCAGAATTAATTTCGTATTTTTACATAACAAAACAAACACGTACGTATAGTTGTCAAATCAAAGCACCACATTTCAGATTACATAGATAGGGTTTCCTTTTCCTTTTCACAAATACTAAATACAAAATACAATATACAAACATATCTCACCATATCAACAGTGTCAGGTTACACCTTGATTCAATCCGACAGCTTTATATTCCCGCTGCTTCTCAAGACAGACTGTAATATGTGCCGGGGGTATCCGCTCCCGTAGATGTAGTTAATTGCCCAGTTGATGTATGTAGACCTCCTAATTAACATTTAAATTCAATTCAAATTCAATTTATTCGCTTAAACCATTTAATTGGTACATGCGGTAGAAGTAAACATAATACTCGTTCAATACAAATTTAAAGACAGATGTACCAAAGGAAGATGGTTAACTGGAAAGATAAGTGGATCATATGTTATGTAAATGAGTGGAAAAGATAAGTGGATCATATGTTATGTAAATGAGTGGAAAAGATAAGTGGATCATATGTTATGTAAATGAGTGAAAAAGATAAGTGGATCATATGTTATGTAAATGAGTGAAGAAGATAAGTGGATCATATGTTATGTAAATGAGTGAAAAAGATAAGTGGATCATGTGTTATGTAAATGAGTGGAAAAGATAAGTGGATCATATGTTATGTAAATGAGTGGAAAAGATAAGTGGATCATATGTTATGTAAATGAGTGGAAAAGATAAGTGGATCATATGTTATGTAAATGAGTGGAAAAGATAAGTGGATCATATGTTATGTAAATGAGTGGAAAAGATAAGTGGATCATGTGTTATGTAAATGAGTGGAAAAGATAAGTGGATCATGTGTTATGTAAATGAGTGGAAAAGATAAGTGGATCATATGTTATGTAAATGAGTGAAAAAGATAAGTGGATCATGTGTTATGTAAATGAGTGAAAAAGATAAGTGGATCATATGTTATGTAAATGAGTGAAAAAGATAAGTGGATCATATGTTATGTAAATGAGTGGAAAAGATAAGTGGATCATATGTTATGTAAATGAGTGGAAAAGATAAGTGGATCATATGTTATGTAAATGAGTGGAAAAGATAAGTGGATCATATGTTATGTAGATGAAGTAAAATGAAATTAGATTCACCTACAGTTCAAGAAGTTCAAGAAGGACAGACACTCATATATCTTTAAAATAATTTTCGAATTTGTCAAAATTTCAGAAATTTTTAGTACATTTGGTCTCATTATTTTCCCGTCACATGAGAAAACTTTACATTCTAGAAGGTACAGAACCTCAGATAAGGAAATTCCAGTCCAACGACTAGTTTCTACTGGAAGTTTGTGGTTCAATGAACAGAATTTTTAAATTCATTTTTCTATATTTTGGGGTTAATTCAGTTATATATTTTTAATTCCAAGGTCATGTTTAAAGATGTTGTAAATATGTCTTTCAGATGAATTATTTATGTCACTAGACCACGTTTGTAAAAATTGATCTATGCAATCGTTACTTTACAAAGTTTATAATCCATTTACATTTATTTTGCTTTGTTGATACCAAATATTTGATAAACCACACATATTCAAAATTCCTTTGATGTAAGCATTCCAGTATTTTAATACATTGTACAGTATTAGTTGAAATAATATTTATAAAGAAATTTGACCCAATAAAAACTTATTGTAGTGAATGTAGTAATGTGCAACGGAAACGCTCTGTCTCACCTTAATTCATATCATTTGAAGTTTTTTAATTATAGATGTATTCTGTCAATATCAACCAAGGTTGAATAACCAGAACCTCACATCCATATATTAAAAGTTGAGTTACAATTGTGGATGGATCAAGCTGACAATCGACTGGTAATTTGTAAAATAAGATTTTAAAAATAATACCGTGCATGAGTTTAAGAGCGTGTTCACATAAATGAGATACGCAGTCGAAAATACGGCGCATATTGCTTAAATGACAATATCGCGGTTGATAATTGTATCCATGTCGTATTCGTCATTCACATCGTTGATAGCATGTCCAATGTTATATGTAAGTTCTCGGACAGACGAGATTACATCTAGTGAAATATTCCATACACAATGATGGCTCCAAATTGTCATCATGCAAGTGCCGTTCAGGAGCTGGATCCAAGGTAAAAGAAATAGTAACTCTCCAAATAATTTGTCAAAATGTATTCAAAGCTGGAATTTTAAATGAGAGAGAGAGAGAGAGAGAGAGAGAGAGAGAGAGAGAGAGAGAGAGAGAGAGAGAGAGAAAGAGAGAGAGAGAGACATACGAAAAAGAAAACGAAGGAGAAAAAGATGTAATTGTTCACTAGCGTTGCCCTTGCTTTACTACAACGAGGAGCGTTCACACCAGCACGAAGCGTATTTGACAAAATGACAGTCGATTTCATGGTGTTCTGTTGTAGACATTTGTTATATTTTGGCAGTCGATTTCATGGGTGTTCTGTTGCAGACATTCGTTATATGTTAGCAGTCGATTTCACGGGTGTTCTGTTGCAGACATTTGTTATATTTTGACAGTCGATTTCATGGGTGTTCTGTTGCAGACATTTGTTATATTTTGACAGTCGATTTCATGATATTCTGTTGCAGACATCTGTTATATTTTAGCAGTCGATTTCATGGTGTTCTGTTGCAGACATTTGTTATACTTTGGCAGTCGATTTCATTGTGTTCTATTGCAGACATTTTGTATATTTTAGCAGTCTATTTCACGGGTGTTCTGTTGCAGACATCTGTTGTATTTTGGCAGTCGATTTCATGATGTTCTATTGTAGACATTTGGTATATTTTAGCAGTCGATTTCATGGGTGTTCTGTTGCAGACATTTGTTATATTTTAGCAGTCGATTTCATGGTGTTCGATTGCAGACATTTTGTATATTTTAGCAGTCTATTTCACGGGTGTTCTGTTGCAGACATCTGTTGTATTTTGGCAGTCGATTTCATGGTGTTCGATTGCAGACATTTGTTGTATTTTGGCAGTCGATTTAGAATGTTTATGATTTCAATATTGAAACACCAATTACTTTCCACAAAACATTTCTCAAAAACTCAATTTTTGTTCAAGCGACCCAAAGTAAAGGTGGAAAACACTTCAAAGTTACAAATGTCATATTGATATTCAGTAACGCATGACCCTGATATTTAAGTAGAACAAACATTTTGTAGGGTCATTTCCATATTTGTATATATTTCCCCTTCTCATTTATCTGTATGTTTGTCAATGGTAACCGTCAGTTGTTATCAGATTTAGCATTCAGTATAATTAAAATCACAGACTTTAACTTCTTAGGTGTGTTGCTGACAGTTTTATCAATTACAACACGAAAAACGGAAATGAAAATCGTGAGTTATCACTGTGACGGATATGTTAGTATATGGATTATCGACAACGTATTATATAACCATTTACTGTTGAATGAAGGAATCCTTGCTTATTTATGTAATGTCTTTGTCGATATCAGTTCGTTGAGTTAGACGGATCTGTAATTAAAATGACAAGAATGACAAAGATACATGTTTTCATATAGGTCAATGGGACTACATATTTGCAATGGTTCTTTTGTGGCCCAGTGATTAGAGTATCGTGTTTTGAACCATGAAGTGTCTCACTTCTGACCACAAGGTTTGAGCACCACTGGAACCTAAACTTATTTCTTGTGGGAAATTTTGCCAGTTTCCAGCACTATTTCAAGTTCAAAATTCAAATTGCAATTATTTATGTCTTTGATGTACATATAGAATAACTCGGATGCCATGTAAAATAATCGTACAATACATTATATCGACCTTCTGTAAATTAAGTATATACTTTCAAAATACTAAATCCACTCCAGTTGATAATAAATCAAAATACCTTCTATAATCCTCTGTATTTTACAGTTCTACTTCACATTTGTTTCTACATTTTTATTGTCCAAACTATTTACAACTTATAGATAATAGAATAATTAATTTACTCAACAAAACTTCTTGGCATCAATGGTTTACAAATGCATCTACAGCTCCATGTACTTAGGCTTGAGGGATATTTCTGTGAGTATCATGTTTTAATATATATTTATATCATTTCCGTATGTTTGAATATTGGATATCAAATGCAGTTATTACTAACAGAATGTTGCTGTAGCTCAATCCAAGGCCCCACCCATCGCATTCTCATATACTAACATACATTGGCAATAAGGTATATAATATATAACCAAATAAATCTTAAATATCAAAGTATAAATCATTAGAATGTCCAGGATATAGGCACAAATCTGGTAAAAAATGGACAAACACGGGCCTCTTGAGATCAAGAAGCGGAATCAGGTGCCATGGATGAGTAAGCATCCCCTGTCGACCCGTCACAAATAGGTAAGAAGAGTGCAGATACACTTGCACATACCACCAAATTTACCCAGGACTCAATATCATCCTTTGTTTCTTTATATTGACTATGCACATGTAATTATCTGTGAATCGTGTTGATGTGACGGAACGGGAATGCATTATCATATGAAAGTCTCAGATACCAAAGCATAATAGGGAACTTTCGAGTTAACCCGAATTACCGTTATGATCCTGCATTTATTCGCGCCTTCTCGATTTTGTTTCTCATATGTTCTTACTGTTTTCATATTTACCTTCGCAATGTTTGTAAAGTAAATGGAAATATATTTACTTCTTAGCGCATTAAATTTATTTTGTATAAAGAAACCCAAGATACTCTTAAAACACACCACAATTTGTTATTTAGTTTCAAATTATTGAAATGTATCAGAGAAAAATGTGAGGACAGACCGGGAATCGAACACTTGTAGGGCGCTTTTTACCAATTGTGTTATGGGGACTGTCTATATTTCATCCATACCGGAAATAACATTGAGGAAATATTTTCTAGAATCACGTAACTGGTGATAAAAAAGCAGGATTATATTGGTAATCCGGGCTCAAAAGTTCCCTATTCTTCAAGATGTCCAGAATACATATATATATATATATATATATATATATATATATATATATATATACATGTTCATCTTCTACTAAAGTTATATTTGACACTGTTAACATCATTTAAATTCAAAATGTTTTCTAAAGCTAAGATAGTCATTTTTTACAGTGATTACTCTTAGGCGGATTTCGGCTATATTTTTAGAGATTTTATTTGGCCTTGTATGATTCCACTTTTTAGAAAATACACATTCTTTTCAAATTGGAGCTCAACTGATGAAGTCTAATTGACAGAAACGATATCGTCTGGAGCATTATAAATTTGCTAGTATGTTTATAATATTTATAACCACTAGGTCGTTGCCACTGCTGGTGGACCGTTTGAGTACCCGAGGGTATACATAAACCTGGTATTTCGATACCAGCTATTCATCTTTTACTAAAGTAATATTTGGCACTGTTAACATCATTTAAATTCATTTTTTTTCTAAAGCTAAGATAGTCATCTTTTACAGTGGTTACTCTTAGACTGATCTCGGCTATACTTTTAGAGATATTATTTGGCCTTGTATAATACCACTTTCTCTTTAGAAAATACACATAACTTAAATTGGAGCTCAACTGATGAAGTCTAATTGACAGAAACGATATCGTCTTGAGCATTATAACTTTGGTAGTATATTTATAATATACAAATATAGTGAATGTTGGATAAACACGGACATCTGGAAATCTAGAGGTGGGATCAGGTGTCATAGAGGAGTAAGTTTCCCTGTTGATTGGTTAAATGAAAAAGTGAGGAACAAATCATCGTCAACAGGTACAGACAACTCAACAAGCACTATCGAACGGGTAACTCTATATTCTCTGTAGTGAAACAAAGTAATAACAAAAACATACCGACCGTAACAGTATTCAAATATGTACACAAATCTTATATATATTTTTAGGTTTCCATCAAATGAGCAATGGTTTTTAATAATTACAACTCAATGTCATAAATTTACAAACATGTCAAATTGTAGCAATATGTGTGTATGTATTCATATCAGAATTTTTTTTTAAATCCGTCGCGCTGGAGAACAGCGTTAATTAAGTTACTTCAGACCAAGACTGAAACATTCGATCGCGGATAGTAAATATATAAACCATTAGATATATCTTATTTTGTTACTGTACTTTCAGATGATTTCATCCAGCTTCGTATATTTGTTTCATATTGCAAATGATTTTCACTGTTATTACTAGTATGTTTCTTCTGTAGTGTTGAGATCGGCACAACAAAATAAATAATTCAAATACATCCGTTCTATCTATGCAGAATCCATATATAAGTGTATGTAATTATCAAAACCAATATACATGTATTGCAATATGAACGTCTACGATGATTCAGACTGCCCTTCAATTAAAGAAAGCAAATTTAAGTCAAAGGATTGCTCAATCAGCTCTGTGATTGAAAAGATTGCATGCTCAGCAAATTCGGTATAATGCAGGAACTGCACGTGAAGCCGAGATCAAAAGAGATGAGACTAACAACTTGCATTGAGAGCATTATATTACAATAATATTACTATTCCACAAATCTTGGTATAATACCTTTTATGGATATGATCTGAAGACATGTTAAAATGACTCACGGGAACCGTGTACCACTCTATCAATACAATCATCTAAATAAGTCTTTCAACTGTAATTCAAATCCGAAACTATAAAGACGAGTGTCCGCATATATATTATCAATAATACCAAAGTTATTGCTGTACATAATATGACCTAATCAAATGCTCAAAGTGATCGTTTGAGTCAAAAAGACATCACCATTTGAGCTCGAATTTAAAATAAAGGTATACTTTCATTCAGGATATTTGTCCCGGACTGTTTAGTTCATCTCAAATACATACAAAAATATACTCTTCAGATAATGCTCATTCATTGGTCGCTCACGTTTGTCTAATCACAGAGCGTTTATCTCATAAACAGAAGGAATGTTCTTGGTTTGGTTCCTCATAACATTATTAAAGGTACTGCTTGTTTTCCTCCAGCACATTTTTAAACAGTATTACTGCGTTGGATATTGGAAATATATTGATGGAGACACACACATTGAAAACACGTAAAGCTACAGTGGGGCATCGCATATACCTAAATCTATCTACAATACTTACTTTATTTTCAGTTATCAAAATCAGTTCAAATTTGATGTATATATTTTGAAGTTATTGTTTACAGATTATCTGATAGTATCTCTTCATTTACTACAAGCGTTTATATAAAAATGACATGAGCTCTTGCCTCGGTCAAAATTGATTTTCAGGTCAATATTGCACCATATCCATCCACTCGCTAATTTTATTTTATAAATACGATCTCCCCCGATATATTGACCACATTATAACGCCAAACCAGCATAACGCCACTATTGTTTGAAGAACAAATTTCCTTCCATATAATTTCCCCGTCATAATTTCAAAACACTCATACCTATGGCACGACAAAATCACATTGATGGGTTTAACCTATTTTTTTCTCAGTTAAACGCAGTTTTTCTCCAGTTAAACCTATTTTATCAGTAACCCATATTAACTGGAGAAAACCTAAGTTTAACTGAGTAAAGCTACTGTAGCTGCCTCAACATCACAAAAATAAGTTCAACCTAGTTTTTTCTCGATAAAAACCTAGTTAAACCGAGAAAAACTAGATTTGACTGCGCCAAAAATCACATTAATGAATATTAATATAAGTTTGGCGCAGTTAATCTTAGTTTATCTCAGTTATATTTTTTTTTCCACTTAGTGTGCGTTACGAGAAAAACAAGGATTAACTGGAGAAAAAACTTGTAATCCACAATAACTGGAGTAAAACTAGGTTTAACTAAAAAAAAGGTTTATCTCGAGAAAAAGTAGGAATAACTCATTATTATAGTTTCGGCGTGTTTTATTAGTTAAAACTTGATTGTCTCACTTAAACCTAGTGATTCTCCAGTTAAACCTAGATTTCCTCAGTAACCCAAATTAGCTGTACAGTAACAGGTTTAACTGAGTAAAACTAAATTTAAATGCGCCAAAGGCACAAAAATGAGTTAAACCTAGTTTCTTCCTGGAGAAAAACTAGGTTTAACTGCGTCACAATTACATTAATGAGATTTTCGCGTAGTCAATTCTATTTTTTTCTCAGTTAAATTTATTTTTTCTCCAGTTAATTTGAGTTGAGATAAATCTTAGATTTAACTGAGATAACATAGGCTTAACTCGTAAACCCACATTAACTGATGAAAAACTACGTTTAACCGAGAAAAATTAGGTTTAACTTGAGAAAAACTAGGTTTAACTGAGAAAAACTAGGTTTAACTCAAAATTTGATTTTGTCGTGTCACACAAACCGCCATACGCCACTGATTATCCGGTACTTATTTTAAATTATACATGCGAAATCCTTGGAACATATAGCCAGTTCAGATGAATAAACAGGTGTGAGTAAACCTGTTAGCCAAGTTCTCTTAGCTAGTTTACTCCATATTGCGACCGCTAAGGGAAATAACTCGAACATCGAGTGTCATAAACTGGTATCCAGTTGTATGAACAATGTGCAGTTGTCAGACAAGAACCAGCTTACGAGTGTCACGATCTGGCTTCTGTGAGAGTAGAAAAAATTGACACGACGTGTCTTTTTTAAAGCAATTATCACATGTCAGGAAATAATTATGAGTAGATGGGATATATAAACCATAAGCGTTTGTATTACCGCTCTGTCAAGATTTATTTTAAAAAAAACGATTAGAGTTAACACTAGAAATTTTTCCGGATTGATGTTAGAAACAGGTCTAGATTTTCCAGCCGTCGAACATACATGTTTTGGACGGTTTAATTTTTGCCAACGTTGTAGGGTCATCATTGATTTATTGTAAACGATATAAATATATGTACATTAACATCGTAAAAAGTAAACAAGACTAATTCATAAAATATTTATTTCTGTGGTTAAATATAACAATCAAGTTTAACAGACTAGACCGAACTGTGGCGACTCGTCCGTTTGTTATTCCAGAAACTAGGTTGTTCTGATAACCGCCTATACCAAGGGTCGCACTTTTTCTTTGTTTCTTTATCCGTTTTTGTTCTACAGAACAGTTTTACAAAATTTTGTCGGAAAGTGCGACTTAGTACACAATATATGATAAAGTTGACTGCCGCATTGATTGTTAGTAGAGTATCCGAAAATTCACGAATACCCTTGACATAGAAATCATCTTCATGATAACCAAATCCCAAGAATGTCGACATAACTGCATCTGGTGTAATACATAGCAAAAATGTCATTATGACAATAATCATCATGAATGTCACACGGTGGCGTTGTGCATGTTTACGTTGTGCTCTCGTTTTGCGTAAAGCATTAATGATACATGCATTTAGAATGATTAAAATAATAAGTGGAATGTTGCATCTCAGAAAGTTTATAATCCATGTATAATATATCACGAATTCCGTATTTTCCCATAATTCCGTTAATTCAATGTCCGATACGGTTTTGTTATTACTTCGGTCGAAAAACTTGACCGTTTTATATCTCAAGGCACAGGGAATAGATACTAGAAGCATGAAGATATTTACACATACACTAGTGATTATCGCCCTTTGTTTTGTACACATGTCTCTCGCTTTCGTCGGATGACAAACAAGAATGTATCGTTCAACGGCTACCGAAACCGTCAACCATGATGAAACACAGGCTGAAACATTAAAAATGAAATGGGCGTGAGGATAGATGTGAACAAATGCAGTCTGACCTTTCTCCGGATCAGTAAGAAATAAGACCATCACACAGAAATACAGTAAATCATTGATTAATTTAATGCCGTCCGATACGGCTAAAGCACTCAAAAATACGTTTGTGGAAGTTCGCATATTCTTTTGTGATAACACAATTAATGTTAGTATGTTTCCAAACAATCCGGGAATGCATATCAAAGGGTATAAAATCACTCCATTTATGAACTGAGCAGTTTCAAAAAATTCCTTCCCATCTGTTTTTTCTACCGACACATTGTTGAGCATGGTAACCGGAATTGTTGTTGTAGCTATCAGTGGTCCTGTACTTGCCATCGTGAAACTATTAAATCTGAAATAGATTACATATGGGATGTAAGTTATCGTTGGTCAACATAGAGAACAATATACATGTTTAAAATTTTGGGTAAATCATTCAAGCTTTATTATCAAGAACATTATTATAACATATTATCAGATTCTTGGTCAAGGCGGAAATAGTCATGTTGACAATGATGCTATATAAATTTCTTATTCCACTACTGTATATCTAGACATTTTGACAACTGCAGAGGCATTTAACGCGGCTTGAATATGTTTTAAATCACCACAGTTCAATGGGTGGCATACGTGCCTGTTAATTTTTCAGTTTGAAAATATCTCCTTCATTTTAAATTCGAACTCGCATCTATAGACGAAAATCGCAAAAATTTGAAAGGGACCGAAAGCCGCAGTGTATACAACCATGCCGGAAATGTCCCATTGTAACTTGAAGTAATTGCAAAGTGATTGTTACTATACCGACTGTAAACTGTAACATTGCCAGTACTTGCCATTGACCTATCGTCAAATACCAGACACGGAACCTTTTTGCAAACTTTTCAATTATGACGCCACTATTCAATGACCCGTCAAACGCTTGTATAATTATGATACCACAAT
Source organism: Atrina japonica (assembly GCA_030159075.1). Classification (NCBI taxonomy): domain Eukaryota; kingdom Metazoa; phylum Mollusca; class Bivalvia; order Pterioida; family Pinnidae; genus Atrina; species Atrina japonica. The sequence continues at coordinate 545,431 of BROG01000146.1, read as the reverse complement.
CGAATGGCGTCAAAAGAGCACATGAACAGTCATGTGTCAGAAACTTGGCGATAGGTCAATTACTGATATCCTTGCAAAACAAATCGTCAGTAAATGGCCGGCGTCCCTATATGAGATGTTCACATGTTGAACACACACTAACTGACATATCGGAGCATTGACAATATATATATACATCATATGTAGGCGAAAATAGATATTACACTTAAATGTGGAAATACTGAAATCATCAAGTCGAATAGCCTAATTGGAAATGTCCCTGTTGTGTAATTGAATGGAACACTTATAACCGCACTTAACATAGAGATCAAGTAAGCTAAAGATCATAGCAGAGGACGATGAAGGTCAAGGTGTCTGACGGTAGTACTAATGGTGAAGCAATTTCAACAACAAACATAATGACATACACATTTTATCATTTATGTATTGGCTTACATAAGAATTGCCTCCAAAGGCAGATTGTGTAATTTTGCTAAGTACCATGATACCACTATTTCATTTTGACACTCTCACTTTCCTTCTGAATGAACAACATCACATTTTATAGCAGATGATTTATCTTTTCTAACGAATTATGTCAATTCTGGCAATGTATTGAGTTTGTAATGTCATAAAATACTTTTTCAACAGAGGAAAACAGCATGAATATCACCTGCTTGTGTGATGCTATCGATCATACGCACCTCGGTCTCACCGATCCCACTTATCTGTCTAGAACAGACAGACCTTAACTAAGAAAGTAAAGGGAAGTTTCACGCCTACATCAGGCAAACAACAAACTTAACTTAAATAAATCATGTAATAACGGTTGGGTATTCTTTGCACTTCAGATTTTTGTTCCTTTTGATGTTATTTTTAATCGACATCTTTCTACTGCAATTCATTAATTTCCTTTTTTTATTTCGCCAATAAATGTGTCACTTACGCAGACATGTTGCCAACTTCAGGTGTCACAAATTCTGACTTACGCTACAGTCTTACACCGATGCACGTATTCTGACTATCGTGACATGGACCATCGGTGTCAAAGTCATCCAATAGACCAATCATTATCACGATTTATTTTGAATGTTTGATGCTGGAGCAATCCCTTGGGACTGGAACTCGTTAGGAGAGGAAAATCAAAGTCAGGGCGTGGCAGTTTAATATGCTTTACTTTGTATTATTGGTATATATAAAATGCGTTTTTACAACTGCCAAAATATTCATTAAAATATTAAAGGAACAAATGTGTAGGAATGTTAATGCATAATGCAAAATGTGTAATACATTAGAGGATTACATTCATATCTACATCTTTACAAGCAAACTAATGAAACTGTAGATATACACAATTCCGCTTCATGAACATAAAAAATCCCAGATGCCAAAGTATAAATCTTAAGGATGTCCAGGATATAGGTACAAATCTGGTAAAAAAAATGGATAAACAAGGGCCTCCTGAAATAAAGAGGTGGGGACAGGTGTCATGGAGGAGTAAGCATCCATATGCGGGTGATTGTGGGATACTACTTCATGTGTAAATTTTACGATATAAAAGCTGTGTCTATAGTAAATAAATTTACTTACTATGAAGAGTGTGCGGGGTACACGCAAACATGAACAAATGGCTTAAAAACGTGATCTGTCAGGGAAAACAATTCTCTGAACAACTATCTGTCTAAATGTCGTGATATCATTAAACGATTTAAATGAATTTGTAATTTGCTTTCCCAGAGATATATTCAAAATCTGACAAAATTATTGCATTTATCATATTTAAATTCACTGAGAAAGAAAATATTGAAATTCGACATGAAAGGTCAGCAAATATCAACGGAAACATCATATTTATCAAAACACATTATGTAATACAAACGATCAAATGTTATTGTGAATATAATGAAGTAGTATTGTCCGATTCACATGAGATGGTGCGACTGAGTAACACTTTGATATTATACGGATGATCCTACTCACTTTTCGGTTATAACAAGCTGCACAGGAAAACACTTTATTCCTCTCTGGATTATTCTAATCCGTGTAATTTTGATGTTATGATTTATTATAAAATAAAGGGTGTCCAGGTGTTTGGAAATCTTTGTAAAATAAATAAAGTTTAAAATAAACCTAAGATTTAAACTCGTTCAGGTCACGAAAGGGTTCATGAGGCCCTACCCCAACAGGTTATATGGATTATACTGTAAGTGACTCTCAGATTCATAAGATGCATTGTGAAGAACCGAACATTTCATTTGACCAAGCAGGGATTTCTTTATCCATACCCTAGAGTGTAGACAAGATACACGCGTCATGGCGTCACATATAATTTTTTTGTTTTTCGATGCAGTAAGAATATAATGCATTAAAAGTTACGGTATTTTATAAACATGTAAATACAGTATGGGAGTAAAATAATCAACAATGAATGGGTTGAATTGAAATGGAAATTTCAAACCTCGTGATAAGATCCCGAAAGTCAAATCCTCGGAACACCCTTGGATTCGTACCAGCTGGGTGAATATGCCCTTACACATTCATTTCAGATTGTGAAAAGTGTTCGATTTCACGGCACAACCTGATCGTGAGGTAAAATATTGATCGATAAATGTAATATAGTGCAACAATTGTTCCACCGGATAGTAAAATATCCCGATTTATGAAAAACAAAAATATTTGATATATGTAATAAATAATAATAAACATTATACATAAGTTATTAGACATTACATAATCGCTGGCACTGTATCGATTTTGCACTATTTGTTTACATTTCATAATTTCTCCCTCTTCGGTGTGCAACGAACTGTAGCTAAATATGTCATAAAATACATAACAAAACATAGTTAATCCAATCTGATAACATCTGACTTCCGTTATATTTATTACCATATGACAGAGCAGTGTAATTCACCAGAATAACATTTAGGTTTAATATAAGATTTTTAAAAACTTTTTTGTACGTTATTTTTAGTTATATGGTGGTGGCCAGTTTTAATGGCTGACAATAGAACCCGGTCACAATGTACCTGTGAAGAGTCCATCGATCTACTGCAAGTTAACAAAACAAGCTCAGGTGTCAGCGGGGCTCAAACCAGCGCTTATACGAGGTGGGGAACTCCATTGTGTAAAGCGTAATGCTCTAACCACTCGACCACAGAGGCCATATGGTTTGTAGGCAAGTCGGAAAAGACAATATGTACTATTCCAGCCTCCCATGAAGCTTTTTAAAGTATGATAGTAACATACTGTGATTTTTAAAACAAGGACGTGTTTACCATGACAGAAATGGTTAAAACTTTCGTTTCGCTATTTGGGTTTTGATAGTTTTGATAATCAGAATTGGATTATCGGTGAAAAATAAACGGACATAAAACTTTATTTTTCATATGAACCGCTTCCAAATTTCTAGTAGTAAAGCGTTCGACTTGCAAGCAAAAGGTTCTGAGTCTGATTATCTGACCATGCTTTAGAATTAAATTTTAAGAAAATAGATCCTGTCACCATGCATTCATATCATTAGAAGATGCAATATCGTTTTTTTTATTTCATTACTTTTAAAGCATTATTATATAGTATACTTAAATTTTATCTTATTCTTTGTTTTTCACTGTAATCCATCGATTATCACATCATTAATAAAGAATGGTATTCGGTACAATGGCATAACTGGTAATGTAAACATTTTTTTAACAAAAACAAAATCAAACAAACCTACTTCAAGTGGTCTAAAATTTCCGGAAACACATTCATTCAATTTGCGACATATCTGTAAGATCGTTATCGATTCTGTCAAATACATTATATCACGTAGGGACCAGACAAATTGTTTATCATATATGTTAAGCATTTAGCTTTTCCACGTGACTACAGATTTGCATCAGCCAAACATAGAAAGACATACATTGTCTAACATATGAGTTAAATAATGAAGAAAGTATAGCATTCACTTTGATATCAAGATATAATGAATAAATTTACTCAATAACAAATAGTTCATGCTCAAGCAAATAAGATGATCCATGGCAACAGAATCAAACACACGGTTTCCTTGGTAACATAGATGTTATACTTGGTATAGACACCAATGCAAAATTGACAATTAAAGATCCGACAAACGGAAGTAGTATTACAAGGACATGGTGTGATTAATTTTTATTTGTTTTGATAGAAATCGTTTTCCTTCCTTATGGTAGACATTTACTTAATAACAAGAGAAATCATAATTCGGAAAGTCCAAACCCAAGGCACTGGAGGAAGTTATAGCATATAAATATGCGTTTTAAAATGTGTTTGCTGGCAGTTATATTGAAACTGTTTTTAAAATGTCATATGACAAATGAGTGATTCTTAACAATCATGGGTGTTGAGACAGTCACGATTCTACTTCAATTCACTTTGAACAACATATGAGACATTTGTGTGTGTGTGTGTGAGAGAGAGAGACAGAGACAGAGAGACAGGCAGACAAGCAGTCAGACAGACAGACAGATTGACTGACAGACAGACATAGAGATAACCACTGTTCTACAAAACAACATAAACTGCTCTATGAAAACAACATATTAGTGAATGATTCATGGAAGACGGATACAGAGACAGGTACTGATAGACAATGAAAGATAAACCGAGACAGGCATGAAGGGACATAGATAAAAAAGACATACAAATTGAGACAGTCACTAATCTACTTCAATTGATTTTACCAACGTATTAGAGATAATGACAATGATGAGAGAACCACACTCAGATTGACAGAAAGAGAAAGGTAGATAGAGAGACAGACAAAGAGAGATATACATGGCAGTCACTAATCTGCTGGAATTGAATTTACCAACATATTAGAGATAATATATTTGAGACACACACGGAGAGAGATAGATAAAAGAGACAGACAAATAAACAGACAGATAGAGACAGTTACAACTCTACTTGAATATATTTTAAACATATCAGAGAACGATATTTTTGATAGAGAGAAACAGACAGAGAGACAAATAGAGACTGATAACGATCATAATGAAATTACGTCTACTAACCAAGTCACAGCTGTCTTTTTGCCATCATAAAAAATATTAATTTCCGATAATTATCAATTTTATCTGTTTTGTATGTGTAATGAATTCCCAACTAAATTGATCGAATATAAAAGAGATCCGTATATAACAGTTTAACAAGATCCTGTGCAATTTAATGCTCTCACCTATTCCAGTGATAAGGATCTATAGCAGAGATCAAATAATTTCAAAAAATATTCAGTAAACTAAGTTAGCATAAATATAAAAACCTAGACATATCTACGTAATCCGATAATGTTGCTTTATTTCAAAGTTATATAAAATATGATATAATAATATTCGATCTCAAAACATATAAAACTGTCAAAACAAATATATCCACCTGTTACCTTCTATTCTTCCTGTTACAACAAAACATTCACGTATAGCGTTTAACCCTGGCTCCAGCTGCGACACCGCATCATTCGAATTGAAGTAAAATTGAAACTCTATTTACTAGACTGTGTCGATTTCAAAGCGATATGCTATTGGCAATTCAGACTGTAATCATTTACAAAGCGGTCCATCGTTAATGTATTTCATCACATATAATAAAATAAGAGAAGCCTACTTTACACTAGCTGCTTAGGTATTTTAAGGGCGAACAAAACCGATTAATCTAAATAATTATTAATGAATTAATCGGTAACATTACATTGTGCTAGGCCATGTCGTTAATTATGTATACAAATTAAATTTCACTGATACCGCTTCCATATTAAACAGTTCAGCAACACAATAGCTAAGTAGTCTTACTTTCATGTTCATGCATTTGTAGGCTCAAGTGGGTCTAGACGTAAAAACAAGAGTTGTGAACTGCGTTGTCTTGTTATATCCAAATGAAATCAATAAACATGCAGAATTAAAACTATATAATACAAAGTTTCATATTTCAAGACAATGAAAAACACTTTATCAAGTGCTACCCACTTTATGCAAATAAGTTATATACCGGATGCAAACTATGTAAATGGGTTTATTATACGTATACATTTCCAATGTTGAATACATAAACAATAAAGATATCACGACCTTGCATTTATATTAGCTACATGTTGGGCATTTCAGCAAAAGCGTTTTTGTATACACATCAATGACAAATCATTTATCTTGATACCATCAAGATTATTACATGAAACCAGAAATCTTAGTATGCAGTACCATCCTGATCATCATCAGCAGCAGCATGAGCATGAGCATAAGCATCATCATAGTCGTCGTCGTCGTCGTCGTCATTGTCTTTGTCGTCGTCAGCGGGGCGTCGACATCGTTATCATCGCCGTCATAGCCACAATCATTATCATCATCATCATCTAACTATATATATATATATATATATATATATATATATATATATATATATATATATATATATATATATATATATATATATATATATATATATATATATATATATATAGTTTTTAGGTAAGGATCAGGTGCAACGTTCATCAGAAATGCTTCGCGTATTTGCGCTATCATCTTGCATTTAAATTACTTTTCAAAGATAGACAGTTGTTGTTAAATAAATATCTTAGCATGAAACTATCGGAGTAATTACACCAATGCATTACGTCTGATCAATGAGAAATAAAGTACTATCGTGTGTCAGAGGCAAATGTGATTACATTTACCAGATAATGAACATAGGATGCATGTATGATATATATATATATATATATATATATATATATATATATATATATATATATATATATATATATATATATGTGTGTGTGTGTGTGTGTGTGTGTGTGTGTGTGTGTGTGTGTGTGTGTGTGTGTGTGTGTGTGTGTGTGTGTGTGTGTGTGTGTGTGTGTGTGTGTCGTTAATGGGGAATATAAATGTTTGAGACTTTAAGACAGTGTTTGAACTTCAATTGTATAAAATCTAATGCTTCGAGTGAGTTTTAATCTAACTGAAGGTGGGTTTTTTATCCCCCAATTAAGTCAGCTATACAACAACCAATTATATTTTGCACTTTAACGTGATGATTCTATCAATGTCACTTTTCAAAGGTAAATAAACATCATATATATGTTAGGTATTTCAAATGTGCAATTAACGTGTTTTACTGTATGTTATAAAATGTTTCGTTTTACTGGTAAATATGGTTAATCGCATTGTTTTAGAAATTACATCCCCAGTTAAGATGCATTTTGTAATACAAAGAAGTATCATCTAAAATGTATTTAGGACAGGATTGCGATGAAACACTTTAAAGTTTATAAAATAGTCTTCTTATGTGTTGGATTAAATGAGTACCACTCGATAACAAATAACTAGTATTTAAATTTGCGAGTACCACACCATAACAAATGACTACTATTTAATTCAAAGTACCACTCGATAACAAATAACAAGTATTAAAATGTGAGAGTACCACTCGATAACAAAACAACTGATATTTAAATTTGAGAGCACCACTCGATAAAAAACTAGTATCTAAATTTGAGAGTACCATTCGATAACAAATAACAAGTATTTTAATTTGAGAGTACCACTCGATAACAATTGACTTGTATTTAAATTTGCGAGTACCACTCGATTATAAGTAACTAGTATTTAAATTTGCGAGTACCATTCAATAACAGATAACTAGTTTTTAAATTTGAGAGTATCACTCCATAACAAATAACTAATATTAACATTTGAGTGTAGCACTCTTAGTAAGAAAGTAAAGGTTGCCGATGTTGTAAAAAGTATCGCTTACATTACAGTTTGCTATAGTTGTATAAAGAACAAAAAAATCACAGTTTGATACTGCAAATTTGAGAAAAATGTTGTTGTTTTTTTTTTAATTTCTTTTTGCTGTTTTGGATCTTTTACGATGCATATCTGATTTACATCGATCTGGGATAATGAGCTGTACAGTACTGCTACCAGTGTTTAGATAATACGCAATACACTGGAGTTCGTAATTACGAAATCAATTGTATATTTGTTACTGACGTGGGTTAGACTAATCAAAACTGACTGTATTTGATATTTTAATCGTAGGTCTGATTACAAAAGATGCTCCGCAATTTGCATCATGTACAACGTATTTAAAGTAGTCGTTGAAGGAACATCTAGAGGTTTATATATATATATATATAGCTTTACATAACATGATCCGTTGCCTTGTCCTAGTTTACCAGTAAGTAAACACTTGCTTGTAATTTGATGTCTAGCAGATGAACTAAGATCAATAATATACCTGTGTCAGGAAATTGCAGAATGTTACAGATGATCTTTTCTGAACGTATACATAAATCAGATGATTTTTTTAAATGTCTACATGCATCTGTTATATTATAGTTAAACATATATTTTCTACTACATGACATTTAAAACATTGTTTTAGACGATGCATTATTAAACAAAACAATATAAATATAAATATATATCAAATTCTTTTTCAATGTTTTTCTCTGAAATATTAGATAATCATAAATCCGTTCTCTCTTCGTTTGGAATACCCACAAGTGACACGTAGCTGGAATTGCCTTATATTTATTGGATTCCGAAGATGTACAAAAATCCCTATAAACACCGCTTCATTGCGGGGTCTTCTAAGTGTTCCACCAAGCCTTTATCTTTTTTGCTTACCAAACTTGTAACACATATTAAACAAGGTCTTCAGAAGTACGGTATAACGGTCTACTGACGAAGCGGAGTCAATCTGATGTGGATCCTGAAGAAATTCAGAGGAATTGTTGGAACATTTAAGATCTCCAAATTTCAAACACATTACACATTTTTTTATCCTTTACACAACAATAACTCATCAAAAACTCAAAAACAGATTAACATCTATTATTTGAAACGCTTTTGTATACAAAAATGGAAATCGCAGATATAAATATTTAGTGTTAGTTGATGAAGAACCTTGTTTTGTCAAGGAACACTCTGATTCCAATAACAAGTACACTGAAGACGATATTATCAAGATGCTGGGGTTTCTAGTAAACAACATCTTCGTGGTTTTTGCGGGAAAGGTTTTCCAACAGATTGTCGCCATTCCAATGGTTACCAATTGTGAACCTCTCTTGGCTGACATACTTTTGTATTCATATGAAGCGTAATTTATAACTCTCTGCTCTCCAATGGAAACAAAAAGTTAACATCTCGGTTCAATTTTACTTACAGGTATATCGACGATGTTTTCTCCATAAATAATTCAGAATTTCAGAATTACCTCGGCCAGATGTATCCTGTTGAGCTACAGATCAATAAGACGACAGAGAGCAACACATTTTCTTGCTTAGATTTATTCCTGTCGGTCAACTTCACACATCCCTCTATGACAAACGAGTAGATTACAATTTCCATATCACAAACTTCCAGTTTCTAAGTAGTAATATTCCATCTCCTCCTGCATATGGCGTTTTCAACTAACAACTTATACATTATGTCACGGCATGCTCTTCTTATGAATGTTTTTTCTGAGAGCTAAACGGCTAGCCAATAAACTACTTACACAAGGTTACGTTGTTGAACGCTTGGAGTCGTCGTTTAAGGGGTTTTATGGTCGATACGGGGATCTTGTTAAATATTATGAAGTCCCCTTCTCAGAGATATTAGATAGTAATCTGGATCACGGCCACAGACAGTGACTCCGTTTCACCAATCATGCTCTTCGCCGAACTTGACCTTTTTACCAAATTTGACCCGTTCATCGAACTAGAAATGTTTCCATGGATTATTTGCGACTGGTGTGGCATGCCAGCAGAAGACGCTGTCCTTCCGGACACATGGTCTTATCCCGTTTGGGATTCGTAATTGTTCTTCATGTTGAGACCATTTGCACACTTAATTCGTTCTGTTATAATAGATTTGAGTTTTAATTATTGATTGGTACTTCTTCAATATTACTTATTTTACTTAAATTTACATATTAGGTCATGAAAACAATTCTTTTCGCTAGATCAAATTGACAATGTCATGACATGGTGAGAAATCAATTAAACAACACAGCATGGGAAAGTTCAGTCGATCCGTGAATCTGCAATTAAGTCTATTCTAATTCTATACACGAAAAAAGTAAAATGTATACTATTTTCAATTAATTCTTTTAATGTGATTTTTATTACTTTAGTTTCAAAAAGTTTTTCGATTAGCTTTTAATGTTGATTATTGTCATTTATTTACATATTTGCATTGCAGTTAACCTCACGTAGGCGTAACGTGAAACAGTGATGTGGAGTATGATAAAATGATTATAAATAATTTAACTTAAATGAAGGAAATTATCGATTGCTCAGCAGAAAGGCGTTGTTTCCATTCTATCCGATTTAAGATTGATATAAACAGTAAACAAGACCCACAGGTAAATTTTTGGAAAAACATTTCCTTTTATTGTCAAGTATTTAAAACTATATATCAAGATGACTTTGTTCATATATGCAGTCGTAAACAAATCTGACCTACAATAGTCAATCAAAGGTGATTTGTTGTAGGATAATAAATAAATAACTGTTTCATGTAGAAGTGATGTCTGTCGTGTTTATAGAGAGAGAGAGAGAGAGAGAGAGAGAGAGAGAGAGAGAGAGAGAGAGAGAGAGAGAATTATTTTAAGATATCACATATTTGTGTATTATTCTGTAAGCGCTTTCGCCTGTAGGCTCTTCAGACAGAATGTGGTAGATATGTAGTAATAATTGTGACGTCACGCTATTGTGATGTCATTTTATTGCATGTTGAATTGGTTTACATTGACTGGAAGCTCATTATAGTTTGCGCCTGCGAAAATATTATAAATAGATATATTTTTTCTGTTCATTAATTGTCCGACTTACAACGAATTTTATATCGGCAAACCATTAAGCTGATAGACAGGGTCCGGGTGTATAAACAGCAAATAAAATACCTTTCCATCGGACATACACCGTTCTCCAAACATTTTGATGACTCCGGAAAAGTGAAATTTAAGATAAATCCGTTTAAAAAAATAGAAACGACGATGAAAATTTACGCAAAAGAACATATTTCATTGAATTGTTAAAACCATTACCGAACAGAAAACAATATTTTTACAATTATTCACAAGACCGTAACGGGCATCTATCATGTTTCACAGTATCATTAGCTGTTGCATACGTCTAGGGTAATAGACTTCTGACCACACACACACACACACACACACACGCACACGCACACGCACACACACACACACACACACACACACAATAAATATCATAAAATAATACGACACATCGCTAGACCCAGGTGTTATACAGCGGTTCGAACCCCTTCACATTTTCGTGATAAAGTAAAAAATGAAGAAAAAATATGTTACGAAATACTCCTCTCGTAATTTTATCCTTGACTGGCATGCCCAGTGAGTTTGTTTTCAGTTTGGATTATAATCTAGAATACATGAAACGTCCCACAAATATTTTAATTTTTTTCCATAGCAATACACCCTTATTCTATAGCATTACTGAAAGGGTATTTTTAGGAATAATTGATGTCGAACTTTTGTGATACACCCATAGGCGGCAAATAAGTATCGTAAGATTTTCTAGTAGAATGTTTCTCCGGATGATTCCTTTCCTAATAAAAGAAAAAACTGTATAGTGGGACAAGCATAACATTTGTAAAATACATGTTGTTCATGCACCTCCATTGAGTGATCATTGCATTACTACATCATTTATCGTGCGCGTGTTTATTTTCGTGAATGTGTGTAAGAGTACAAGCTTTCAAATGTGTTACATGTATAGGGCATTTGGGCAATGTCACCCTATGTAACCCTAACCCTTTCCTTTGCATCCCCACTTATTCATTTACTTCCAGGTAATGGATCTAATTTCGAAAACATTGGCAATACACCTCAGGGGCTGTTCACTCTTAAATTTGCTAGAAATAGAGCAAAGCCACAAATTGATTTAGTAGATGCACATTTACGTTTAATTACCCGTTCATTGCCATATCCGAGATGAAAAAATTGTTCCGAATCACAAACACTCATCAATGACGCTTCACATCATGTATGGTTTACGTCAAAATCCCTTGTTAAGAAAATACTAGAGATAATGTACAATTTGTTAAATATCTAAAATCCAAATCGGTTCCATTGCCTATCCTTTTGTTTGACAATGGCGTATAATTGATGAATTGTATTTCTATTTTGTGTCAACGTGATATATTATATAATGCAATCGGAACAGGGTATCCTGGTACCCTTTGGGAATGTTATCATATACTGATTAAGTGGTATGACCAGTTAACCGATGTCATAAACGAACATCAATGTGGCTGAACCAGCCTGGCAGCTGACATTGGTTAATTCTGTTCAATCCAATGGAGGATTCAACGAATTACGCGCAATAAGTTGCAAATCTGAGCGCGAGAATTTTCCGTTTCAACAGATTACACACTTTACACGATGTGGGATGTGGTTAATATTATATGCATAATACAATAATTATAGATTTGTAGATATAGGAACCAAACTAATTTAAATATGAGTCTCTATCAATTGGCTTCATCAGTTGCGTTTGAATGTACAGTTGATTATTTCAGAAGCGGTGTAAATCAGATGTGGATACTAGATAAATTCTAAACAGCTTTTAGAAGATTTGAAGGCAGACAATTTTTCTCGAATTCACAGTATCAAAACATATGACTTCTCTACCCTTTACACAACTATTTCACATAAAAATTTTAAAGAAAGTTTTTTTTACCATCATAGAAAACTGGATTTTTTTTCACTTAAGATGGTACTCGAAAATTTAAATTTCTAGTGAATGGCTATCAGGATACTTATTTTGTCCAACACCACTCTGATTCTACACATAAATACTCTAGAGTTGATATAAAAACATGCTAGGATTTCTAAAAGACATTGTATTTGTAATGTCGGTATTCCTACGGGAACATATTGTACCCCTTTATTGGCCGACCTGTTCCTTTATTCATACGAAGCAGACTTCATTCAGAAACTGCCGAATCAAAAGAAGAAAAAGTTAGCGGAGTCCTTTCATTTGACATTTAGATATATCGACGACGTTTTGTCAATTAATAATGACAATGTTCATGCATATGACAATGCGATATATCCCAGCGAACTAGCTTAAAATATACGGCAAGCGCAACGATTTCGGCTTTCCCATCGTAATTTTCCACGTTTAAGTGGTAATATCCTTCAGTCACCTTCAATCGTATAAAGTTTATATTTCACAAATGATCCGATATGCCGGGGCGTGTACAACATATGATTTCATATACGGAGGAAAACTACTCACTGACAAATTATTGACACCGGATATCGAAAACCCCGTTTAATGTCAACGTTCCGCAAATTTTACGGTCGGTAATAGTCTTTTTTACGATTACTCTGTTTCACTAAGTTAAATGTTTAGTTGCCTTTTCGTTTGCGGTTGTTGAGACGTCTGTACCAATTGTGACGAGGATACACTCCTCACGTATTTCATTGGACTTGACTGTGGACTCACGGTGGGTGTGACCGGTCGACAGGGGATGCTTACTTCTCATGGTTCCTCTTGGTTTCCAGTGGTTCGTGTTTGTCCATTGTTACCGGATTTGTGTCTATGTCCTGGACATTCTATTGATTTATACTTTGGTATCTGAGATTTTTATATTACATTACATTAGAGAAAATGTGGTATCATGCAAGTTCAAAATATAACCTAACTGTATTCTTAAATCCGTCAGAAAGTAACTTCTGTAAAAGATGGTTATCTTAGTTTTAGATGAGATTAGGTTTTAAACAGTACTATCTTTCGAACTATTTCGTACTTAAGTATAAAATAATGAGGATTAAATTTACTATTTAATATTGATACAAAACAATATCGCCGATTATCGGAATACCATTAAGATAATGTAAACACAAACTTTGAGAGAAATAACATGTGTTGCGAACTTATGGCTTTGGTAATAACATTTTGTTGTTTTTTTTATCTAAATTGACGTAATGGACACATTAAAATATTGTTCGGGGAATATTGAGCGATTGATGGGAAACATAAAATAAAAATAGAATGATAATAACAATGCAATATAAATTTAAATAATCATTTGCCCTGAAGTCAGGTTATTATTATAAACAAAGTGACACAAGCTGAATTACAAAGGTTTGGCGTAAACAGCGTTGTCCTTAGTCGCTTTTTTAATGGTAGGCAACACTGTAATGTTGAATCACCTTTTTGATAAACTGATAATGACTGTTTTTTCCATTTATGTGTATTTGTTCTTTTATTTGTTTTTCACTTTTTGTTTTTGTTTTCTCTTTGTGTTTTACATTCAAGGACAACAGATTTACAATGACACAGCATTTTACAAGTTTGTAAATTCTAAATAACTGGGGTCGCTAAGAATCAATTATTGTCCCTTGTTTTATTTTTAAAGACGTGTGGACCAGACCCGAAAAAGTATACCCACTCTGGTAACTAGCTTCTATTGACGCACACGTATGTGTTTATGACATGCAATTTGAAAGCCCTGACACAACCTATACAAAAAGTTGTTTTGTAAATCATCGCGTGATCATTTTTGAACATTTTTTTGTAAAATTTAATCAACACAGTAAATAAGCGTGCACAATGTCAGAGAACATTGATAATTGGTTACACTATACAGTCAACATTAGAGAACATATGTAAACGACTAAATGTAATTGTAAATTAAAATCGGCAAAGAGCAATCGGCTGTCATGGAATATCTACATGTACTTGTAGACTATATTTCATGAGCAACCGTTAATGATCGTTTACGTCTGTGAAGCTGATTCAATATTCGTTACAAATAAAAATGAAATAGTCATTAGTCATTGGTTGATTGTTATCTTATCAGCTGTGATAACTGATTTTATCAAACGTCAAACTTGACCCAGTAACAGCAAAATCAATACAGATTTCTTCCCTGTCATTTTAAGTAGTATCTGTGGAAGATTTATTAAAACTCATATATGTAGCCTAAATAATAGAATATCAATTGATGTATATAGGGGACCCCTCTGTACTATTCTTGCAGCACCAAATGCTTCAGCCCCTGAGAAAAAAAATGAACTCTTCTATAAACCAATGACTAGGCCCAGTCCAAATGGTTCTGTGGGGATGAATAAAATAATGTACTCCGTTTCTCATAATACAAGTACCACAAGCACCAAACGTGAGTATGTATGGAAGTTTGCCTTCTCAAAACCGACAAGTAAATCAGTAATTTTTTAGGTGCACTGCTTCCACTTGAGAAGATCATCCTGAAAGTGTCGTTACATTGCAAAAGACTCGATTATCAAGGTCCCTCTACTGCCAAACTAAACCCCAGCTTGTTTAATTAACTATATCCTGTTAAGTATTTAACGCTGTATGGTTACACAGAAATCTATGTAACTAATCATACATTTTGCAAAGCAACAAGTTTGTGTGATATGTTTCATTTCATTGCGATTGCAGTTCATTTCAAAGTGAAGGGGTATGTTTATTTGTTTGGGACTGGGGTACATAAGGTTAGACATAGATTTTTTTTATCGGAGAGGCTTATTATGATAAACCTTAAATTAATGTCCAACGTTTATTAGTAAATCAGTAAAGTTGATTTAAGGCATACAAGATTCCAAAATAATTTCTTTTATACTAAAATTTTAAGATATTCGACGTTTTATAAGTAAAGTAAAATCTCGAGTTGAAAAAACACGTGATAGAGCATCGTATTTTTTGAAAAATTTAACGTGAATAATGATACTGGTGAGTGAAGATTTATATTATTACCCGGATGACAAGAACATCAATCGCTGGTTTATTCCATTCATTCTTTGCCAGATATGCATGACATGTTAAAATGTTATTCGGCAATGAAACTTTCTGTCCTTTTGGATCAAAGTTTTTGTCTAATCTGGAGATATTTCTTTTATCAAAACGACAGCCGTCTGTACGCCTTTTTTAACATTATTTAGGCTTCTCTGGGTACAAATATATTCTATGCAATAATATTTTTTGATACTGTTAAACTGTCACGCATTTGATCCTACACTAAATACTACCGTCGTCATAATCAACTATTAAGTGCAGCATTCACTCTAACAAGATATCATTGCGATCAATCAACAAAGATAAAAATCACAAGGCATTGAACCTCTCAAATCAGTCGTAAAAAATAACGTATCAAATGTATTGAATGTCATAATTGATTTGGCGACAACAATCAGTGTACTGATAAAACACACATTTTTTTCTGATATAATCATAAAACTTATCTTCACCTGTTATAAGTGCATATATTTGTTTTGTTCAGTGCTTGATACAACATCTAAAGGTGCAGATGAACTTTAATCTAGATATACAACCAAATTTTGACATAAGAATATATTATTTTGCTGTCACGCTTTTGGTCTATTTGCGTTGGAAGTGTGCTTCAGCCGATAGGTTCATGACCTAGAGAGATGTTCAAAACACACACACACACACACACACACACACACACACACACACACACACACACACACACACACACACACACACACACATTACCACATCAAGTTGAATGATCTGACGATTATGTTATATTTAATACGAATGTATATTTCATTGTAAAGAAAAGGAATATTTGAGGAACATCCCTGGGCTGATAATTTAAGAACATCGTACATTACGTTTCGTATTTGTGGATATTTACAATGGTTCATTTACAAGTGCCGATGTACCTAACTTGATTACATAAAACTAGTACCGGGCATTGCGATACTAGCTGAGTGTTGGACCAATTATTCAACAATGAATTTCTATTATACTTTATATAAAATTCCTTATGGTGAGAAATGTGTGCCATAGCCATTTTTTGTCCAAATGAGATTTACGCTAATATAAACCATTTTCGTAATACCGATAGTACTTGATCATGGTTTCCTGATACTTATACCTTCCTTCATCAAATATGTTACAATGTCTGTTACACATTTAAGCGAAATAGCATAAAGTGAAATCCACAACTGTGTATGGTAATTAAATATCATATGATACATTCAAACTATCATTAAATCAATGAAATAGATAATATTTAATTCAAATATTGATGGATGTGTAAGGAGTAAAGTTATGTAGTTTTTACCACATATAAAGAAACACACGCACACAAACACACACACACACACAGATATATATATATATATATATATATATATATATATATATATATATATATATATATATATATATATTCCACTGAAATCCGTATGCCATCCAGAACTTTCTGAACTTTTTTATTCTATGAATTTTTCAATTAAATGTAAGGTGCTGTAAGGAAATGAAGTAATACTCACAGTGGGTGAATTCCTAATCACTTTCGTGTTATATAACCACATGTTGTCTCTATGTCAGGTAACCGTACATTTGATGATTTTTCTTTAACTGGTAGCGTTAAATACAGATGAGTTGTACAAATTGTGTCAGAAACCAGATCAATAACCCATCTTCTGTTTATCAAGAGCGCTTAACATATTACTATAGAAGAGAGTTCTTACAAAAGACGGTGTTTTAAAAAAGTTATTTCAACAGAGGCATATATTGTACAACCCCTCTTTCATCCTCTAAACATAATAAGAATGTATCATTTAACTATAGTTTTACTATATGTAACATTCATACCTTAATGCACCCCTTTTTCTGTATATAATTATACATATCAAAACCGTTCTTACTACGTTATCCGGCCAAGGTATACAATAACTGCATACTTACTGATAGCTGTATCACCATAAGAAGGAAACATTGGGTAGCAAAAATGGGTCGTTCTTAAACAAAAAAACTGGAGATGCCAGTTAACTTAATGCGTTGAGCTCTATGCTTTTATTAGCCAGTGTTAGCAATGTTTTGTCGACAAAACATCATTACTTTTTACAGATTAAAATCAAGAGACTCGACGGAAATGGTGTAAAAATGTTTGTTGTAATGACTCTCGGTGCAATAAAGCAAATAATTTACATTCTATCGATGAATTTAGTTACCGATAGATAAGTATGGAGACTCCTAGTTATTCCAACTTTATACCCCCGTGTTATAGTGTATCACCGTGTACTGTCTTAGAAATATCAAATATGTTAAAGGTTATATATATATATATATATATATATATATATATATATATATATATATATATATATATATAAATATATATATATATATATATATATATATATATATATATAATATATAATATATATCTCTGCGTCTGTTTGTATGTGTCTGTGTGCGTCTCTCTCTCTTTCTCTCTCTCTCTTTCTCTCTGTCTGTCTCTCTCTCTCTCTCTCTGTCTGTCTGTCTGTCTCTCTCTCTCCCCTCTCTCTCTCTCTCTCTCTCTCTCTCTCTCTCTCTCTCTCTCTCTCTCTCTCTCTCTCTCTCTCTCTCTCTCTCTCTCTCTCTCTCTCTCTCTCTCTCTCTCTCTCTCTCTCTCTCTCTCTCTCTCTCTGTATTTGAGTGATCTACGCATGTCTCAGTTTTTAATATGTATCGTTAAAATCCGAAAATGATAATTTACCTTTTCTAGATTTAAAATAAAATATACATGTATATTGTTATTTGATCATGGAAATGTTTTCAAAATAAATTCGGTAAAAAGGTCAAATTTGGTGATGATGTCAAATCCGAAAATGATAATTTACCTTTTCTAGATTTAAAATAAAATATACATGTATATTGTTATTTGATCATGGAAATGTTTTCAAAATAAATTCGATAAAAAGGTCAAATTTGGTGATGATGTCAAGTTCGGTGAAAAGCATGATTGGTGAAACGGAGTCGTTTAATATTCAAAACGATAATAAACTACAGGAACTTAATTAGGTAATGGATAAGTAAGTTCATTAAAATATTTCAAGAGCAATTGCACTGGCATATGCACAAATAAACGGAAGTCGAAATCCGACTAACGAGAATTGTAATTGCGACAGTAAACACTTCATTACAGTTTTGGCTGCAACGCAAAATGAAATGGTAAAAAAAAAGAATTCAAATTGCGGTTAATCTAAGGTCCTGAGCTGATTACGGCGGATGTATATATGCATAACCTCCATCATTTGTAGGTTAGCTTATGAGGCGGAAAAATGATCTAGAAATGGCTACGAGTAAATCGTAGATTTATATTGTTTTACTTGCTTTCATTGCTGTTAAGCAATTTGCTTTGTTGTTGATGATGTTATTTATGTTGATGCTGTTGTCGCCATTACGATTATCAACACGTCCACCCGTATATATAACAATATACTGAACCCTAAATAATAGAAAAAGATAATTATCGTGAGTTTTCCGCGTTTGGATAGTGATGTCCCTCTGTCGCCCGCGTGTGGAGTTTGTGTTTCACGGGTGATCCGATGTGCCGGGGCGTGCACAGCATGTGAAGATTTCATATACAGAGGTAAACTGCTCACTCACGGATTGTTGACACAGGGATATCGAAGACCGCGTTTAATGTCAACGTTCCGCAGGTTTTACGGTCGGTATGGTGGTCTTGTTTGCGACTACTCTGTTTCACTGAGTGACATGTTGTGTTGTCTTTTCGTTTGCGGTTGTTGAGACATCTGTACTAATTGTGACGAGTATACACTTCTCACGTGTTTCATTGGATTTGACTGTGGACTCACGGCGGGTGTGACTGGTCGACAGGGAATGCTTTCTCCTCCATGGCACCTGCTCCCACCTCTTGGTTTCCAGAGGTCCGTGTTTGTCCATTTTTCACTGGATTTGTATCTATGTCCTGGACATTCTATTGATTTATACTTTGGTATCTGAGGTTTGTATATCTAAGATTTCAGTGTCAAATGGTTTTGAAACCGTTCTGTGTACATGCAGAATTTTGTTTCTTCCCAAAACTAAGTTATAGATAAAAAGTCACACAGTTTCACCTGGGCTGATTCCGATGCATTAAATATTATTTTAAATACATTATAGCATCATGCCTATCGTGATTTAAAGTCTTTAAATTGTGTGCTTGGGATAAAAACTACATCTGTAAAGACATTTCAGGTATGAGTCGGTATATGGACTTTAACTCGAGACCACACACTTGCACAGCGAACGGTTCGTCTGACCAACAACGATCGTTTGTATTAGTAATATAAATCAGTGATCATATTCATAGTTATAAAATAATTGCTCCAGTATATAACAATTACATCTTAATTAAAGAAATGTAGGATATGTACCTTTTCATTACAAAATGACTTAGAATCGATCAATAAATTTGACTTGTTATGTATTTTTCTGTATCCGACGTTACAATGTATGATGGGAATTTGTAACTACGTCTACAGTAGCTGATATATATATATATATATATATATATATATATATATATATAAATATATATATATATATATATATATATTTTATATATATATGTATATATATATATATATATATATATATATATATATATATGATAAAATCTGTTAGTGCCTTGTAAATTAAGTTTGCATTTGGACAAAGATGACACTATACTGCCCTTTTTACGAGACGCAGAATTGATCAATCTGTGTATTATGTAACTTAAAAATGAAGAGGTACCAAAGTGCATTAGAACACGACAAATTGGATATACAAGTGATATCAACATGATGAACGATTGCAAATCCAAAACGGTTGTCCGAAAGGAGACAGCGTCCCCTGTTAGCATGTTACGTCTGTCGCAAATATTGCATGGGAACCTCTCAGGTTCGGTCAAGTTTGGTGAAGTTGACATCACCGTGTAAGATCTAATTGTCGAAAGGGAGTCACTGCATATTGGTCGTGCTCCAGAATATTATCTTACATTTCTGAGAGTGAGATTTTATATTGATTAAACAAGAACCACGTACCGACCATAAAACTTTCTAAATGACGATTTTACAAATTCAACAACGTAACCCTGTGTGTGTGTGTCTGTGTGTGTGTGTATGTGTGTGTGTGTATGTGTATGTGTGTGTGTGTGTGTCTGTGTGTGTGTGTGTGTGTGTGTGTGTGTGTGTGTGTGTGTGTGTGTGTGTGTGTGTGTGTGTGTGTGTGTGTGTGTGAAGTATTTGGCTTTCAGAATAAACCATTCATTAGAGTAGCATGCCAGTACAATGTTTTTCAATAACTGTCTTATCTGGAGTGCGTTGATATATTCGAGGTTATGTATGAGACAAAATTAGGCGAAGAGGAATAAAAATATGTCACATGTCATTTTAGAATATGATATGTCGTGTAGAACAGCTGACATAGATAAATCTATAAAACTTAGATAAAATGTGGCTACAGATGTGATGCTTAGTAAAATTATGAATTATAGAAATGTATATTAAAACGTAACATATGACTACTGATTAGATCGATATAAAAACATATCAAGTTACAGCTTTCCGAAAACTGCAGTTTTTTTATGGATCTGTCGGTGTTTATAAGTTTGCAGCTCAGAGGAATAAGAAATTATTTACAGATATTAGTTGCTAGAAATATTGGATGTTAATGCCGGATCATTTTTGCAGTACTTTTCAAAGTAGGACCAGAAAACGTTAAACGTTAATGTATTATCATATTTTGTAAACTCGTAAAAACGTGTGCCATTTCAAACTAAATGCACAAAATATTGAGAGAAAAATATTTTGATTTGAAACAATTTGAGCAAGCATATAAGATACAAACTGCCGTAAGTAAACAAACTAACATTACACGGGAAACAACTAGACCAGGCAATCAGACAACATAGAACAGGAATCCATAGACAAACAATTAGAGAGAGTAAACAATCACAATGAAAAACAAGAAACAAATACATCAAGTTGGCAATATAAAAGAAACTACAAGTACAGGAAGTAAACAAATAAAATTCAGGAAGGAACAACTAGAAATATTATAAACAATCATACAAGGCCAAATAATAAATCTTAAAGTATAGCCGAAATCCGCCTAAGAGTAACCACTGTAAAAAAGATGACTATATTAGCTTTAGAAAGATTTGGAATTTAAATGGTGTTATCAGTGCCAAATATTACTTTAGTATAAGATTATCAATAGGAACCAAAATACCAGGTACTAGGTTTATATATACAATCGGGGACTCAAATGGTCCACCAGCAGTGGCAAAAACCTAAGCGGACAACATAAAAAAATAACTACAAGAATAAACAGCCAGAACAAGCTGACAACATAAACATAATACAACTACATGAAGTAAACAATCACAATTAATAAACAAACAACAACGAGTGAACAGTAGGAAAGAAAAGAAAAACTACAATAAGTGAACAAACAAATGAAGGACGAACAACTACAACAGCTGACGAAAACAAGCAAAAAAATAATAACAATAGAGAGGAAGGGAAGAAACAACTCGAACAGACACATTAGAAAAAATATAAACAAATGAAAAACAATTATCCTAACATCTAATCACGTTAGTGAGAAGTGAATACGCTAGTATTTCAAGGTAACAATGTATCAATAAAATTAATGATAATATAGCATTAGCATTACTATACACCTAAAACGCCAAACACAGACATCATAAAATGAGACATCATAGAGGTGGCATCAATACCCATGGATGAGTAAGCACCTCGCTTTGAACGGTCACACTCGCCGCTATATAGAAAACAAAAAACAACCTTTGAGTTTGTCATCCGTGTACCTGAACAATAAACACCGATAGTAGAACACGTGTAGACCTTATATTTAATCAATTTTCACGTACATTAGTCGTATATCTCGTGTTCTTATTCACTAATTCTGATCTTATTACCATCTTGGGAAACATACATCATTTAGAATTACGTGAATATTACGTATATGCCAAATATTTAATTTGTTTTCGTAATTTACGTTCTACTATAGTTGTATAATCATATTTCGAAGTAAAATTAAGTAAGGTGAATTCCGGTGATACGCCTAGCAAATGCAGCACGTGCAATTAGTATCAATCGTTTTGACAAAATTAATATGGAATTGCATATTCATTGCGCAATAAATTGCGGGTTAACAGAATACAAGATAGATGTCATAAAATGGTCAAATAAGTGATATTTTCTATTTTCATTGTTTTATTCCATTAAATGAGTTTTCCGATTTAATACTGTGAACATCAACGCGATAGAACAAGATAATCATTAAAATCAACAATAAGAATAACATTGGCATGATAAAATTACAACTGCCGATGATAATTATGATAAGGAAAACCTTGGGTTTGCTGTAACGATTTGCCTTTCACTCAAATTAACCTTAAAGATTTATCCGTGATACCAGTGTACACAATGATAGGTAGCAACATTTCAAGTTATTAATTATTGTTATTCACACACACACACACACACACACACACACACATACACACACACACACACACACACACACACACACACATACACACGAGGAAACATTCTATTTCCTATTACAGTTTAGTCGGTTAACCACATCAAAGGTAAATGTATTTATGTAAAAATATCTGGATTTACAGACCCATGAATAACCTAACTCAAATTGTAGTTAAAAATAGGTCAGCTGATTTCACCAATTGACGAAAAAAATGCCAGTTAGTATACAGAGATAGGCGTATTGATATGCTGGTGAAAGATTAAAGAGAAATTGTCTAATATCAAAGTTAAGTTTTGGAATGCATAATTAGTTATAACTCATGTGGCGGCCTCGGATACGATACGACACTTCTACCATCATATAGGAAATTGTGACTACAAACCGTTCAGCGGAACTTTGAATTGTAAAAAGTGTTTTACGCCAAACTCTACATTTCCTCAGTTATTTGGTGTATCGGGAAGAGCCATCCCACCTTTTGCATGTATCAGGCGGAAGTTAAAATAAGCCAAATATCATAATGCTGAAGACAACTGAAGGTTTGATACTTGGGGTCATCGCAATGTTTTATCCCTGCTTAATCCATTACACCAATGTTTATAACAAATATTGCAGATACAGGTTACCATTATATTGCAAATATAGGTTACCATTATATTGCAGATACAGGTTACCATTATATTGCAGATACAGGTTACCATTATATTGCAGATATAGGCTACCATTATATTGCAGATACAGGCTACCATTATATTGCAGATACATGTTACCATTATATTGCAGATATAGGCTACCATTATATTGCAGATATAGGCTACCATTATATTGCAGATACAGGTTACCATTGTATTATCTTTATTTTAATCAGTTGCCATACTGTAAAGTACTCCATTATCATTGATATATTGCCATTATGTTCATGGATAACAAAAACCCGAAAATAAACCAATAACGAAATATCATACTTGAATGATGAATAGAAAGTTTATCAAATTCAATGAAAATCAATCATTTCAACTTTATAAGGAAAACCACAAAAATTCAAACCAACGAAATAATTATTTTACAACATATTTCAAATCCAATTAGTTAATGATGATTCAATGATCGTTTACTATGATCAATTATATACATCTACAAACTATATAAGTTGCATAAAACAATTTGATATGCGTGGACGGATGGTAATAGCTTGCGCTTTTAACCCTTAATTAGTGTAATCAGTCTAGCTAGAACCTGAACTTATTTTGCGGGAAAGGTTGGCAGCATTACAAAACGGCGTTACTAGTGTGAATAAAATTTAGACCCAATTGCTTAATTAGCAGACAACAACAGCGCAGGTCGAAATTGACCTATTGTCAAATGCCCGACACGTCACCTTTCGGCAATCTTTTCAATTATGACGTCACAATCAGATGGTCCTTCAAACAAATATGTGATTATGACGTCACAATCTAATGACGTCAAAAAAGCACAAATGCCATACGTTTAGCGATAGGTCAATTTGTTTTATTACTGTTTTAGCTGGCTTTACATCTCTGTATACGTGAAAAATTCTTAGCTCGTTGTAAATCAGCACTAAAAGAACAACAAAAACAAACATATAGAGAGAGATAGATTACGGAGAATATCCTTGACTCATCAACCCCTGGAAAGCAATTGACTATTCTATAAATCAATGACTTGGACCAGTCCGAATGTGTCTTTAAGGGTGAATAGGTTAACACCATGATATTGAACACTTATTCTCTGTGCATTGACTGACATTTCATTCACATGTAAATAATTTATAATAACATCAAAACAATATATTGAAAGAATGACATTACTCAAGTTATCAATAATAACCATATAGCATCTGTATTTACGCATCATATACCACAGCCGATACCCATTCTTTTTAGAAAATTATTCAATTCAGCATCAGAGATTCATACTTAATTCGAAATCTATTCCATAGCGTTAATGCAGACGGCAAGTTAATTGAATTGGAACTGAATGTTCAGAGTAATTTGTTTTCATGATACGAGGAATGTTGATGGCGAGGATCTCAGGAGTATAAGTGTAAAGATTATAGTTTACAATAAATTTCTGATAACTGTGCCGTAATTAATATAAAACAATCGATTCATTTTCTGATGATTGTTATAACCGCAATGAAACTGACACCAGTTATAATGGAACTGAACAGGTTGCATCAATGCAGTTTACGATGCCCTAGCCATAGTTAAACATATACAGTCGGGGTGGGTGTTTTGGGGTGTTTATGCCGCAAATAGAAAACAAAGTTGTTGATTTGGATACGGTAGATAACTCGGTTGTTTTAATTAATTTGTGATTACAATCACATGTATGTGACAACGCACTTTGAAGTTAAAAATCATCGAGACGACTAATTTGTCTTTAAATATGTAGATTGATTTTCGTTTTTTCTTATTTTGTTCTTGTTATTATTATTTTTATTAAATTTTCATTATTAATACAATTTTTATTATTTAACATTACAATTATTATTATTATTATTATTATTATTATTATTATTATTATTATTATTATTATTATTATATTATTATTATTATTATTATTATTATTATTATTATTATTATTATTATTATTATTATTGCTATTATTATTATTGTCATTATTTTTATTATTATCATCATTATTTCAATCATCATTAATATCATTAAAGAAGGACGTAGCATTTTACGTGTTATTCTCATCTAAAAAATCGTGTTACATAAGGACGCAACATGTCGCTTGTTATTTTCATCTAAATTATCGTGTTACAGAAGGACGTAGTATCCTACTTTTTATTTTCATTTAAAGTATCATGTTCTATTAGGGCAAAGTATCTTAGCTGTTATGTTTATCTAAACTATCATGTTAAAGAATGGCGCAACATTTTACTTATTATTTTCTAAACTATTATTTATTATATTATTATCTAAATTATCGTGTTATAAAAGAAGGCAACATTTTACTTGGTTTGTTCATCTAAAGTATCGTGTTACAGAAGGACGCAGCGTTTTACTCGTTATTTTAATCTAAACCATCGTATGACAGAAAGATGCAGCATTTTACTTTTGATATGTTTTGTTCATTTATAAAATGCCGCTTTTAAGTGCTATTACCTCATACTTTGATGTTATAGATTTAGATTAGATGAACAAATAAATATTGAGCTTTGATGATGGGTAACTGTTCCCCTGTGTTTCCGAATTAAGTCATTTTCTATTAAACAGATTCACGGAAATATATTTTGTGGATAGAAATAGTATTTACTATTTGCATACTGTATCGGAATCATGTTTAGTTGAAACGGATGACAAACATCAGGAGTTTTATTTTATTATTTTGTACCAATATATTAAGTTCATTTAACATAAACTGACATGTAATTATGAACACAACGCGTCTACTTCAAACCTCATCTGGGGTGACAGTTTAGTTCTGAAGTATTGAAGTTTAAATAATACATGGAATCAGAGCATAGCAAGGCAAAACTGTGTGTGTAACTTTATGTTTGTAGCATGATAGTGCATATCCATAATTTACTGTATTGATTAATTTGAATAGTGTATTGGTTCTAAACGATTCGGTAGTAAAAAATAAACTTTTAATTCTTGAATTGATTTAGAATGACGGATGTAGTAGTATGTTGAAAAGTCAGTTTCATTTGTTATTTTAACACCGATACATGTGCGTCTTCTGTTTAGATGTTGTTTGCTTGTTCATTTTTTTCTAATGCAAGACATAGTTAATTGTGATTAGGTTTCGAATGAAATCATTCAAATTTAACTGAAATGTGTTAACGACGTAAAATATTCAGATACAGTGAAACCTGTGTATAGGGGCAACCCAAGGGACAAAAATATTGACCTTTATATGCAGGTGACCCTTATATTCAACATCGATGATACAAATAAAATAAGCCGAAAATAGCATGTAAAATATTATAGAACTGTTCCATATTGACATATTAATATAATTGAAGCAATAACTTTTTGCATTTCTTAAACGTTTTGCGTTTTTGCATTTTTTGTACGATCAAATATTGAAGTGATGTGTCTAATATAAAAAATAATAAAAGTCTACTTTAACAAATTCATCATATTTACAATGCACTCGACCATAATTGTTTGTTATATTCATTTCATGACTAACCATATCGTAGGAAGCAAATAATATTGCTCATTTGTACCCTGATGTCGGTAAATATAGAAATAATTAACCCCTGAATATGATATAGGCCATATAAATCATACAGTCTAATCCTTGGCGTAATATGCATTCTTCGAAAACTGCGAGCAGTACACAAAACAAGCAAAATTACAAGATATAAAAGCAGATATGGAATAAGAGTGAGTATTGCATGTTTACATACCATATTCTACGTTAATTTGTAGTCAAATATAGTCTAAAAGGCACACATGTATTCTGAGCAGGCGATGAAATAATGTTTTAAGTTACGAGGGTATGTGATGTTACACAACCACGCTAAAACACGTGACAGATTTTATTTACAAAATTAATGGCAGTAATATATGTTGATACTTTCTCAGGTAATAAAAGATAAATTTGAGCGGGTGATATAATGAAATTTTGAGTTACGAGGTTCTTAAAAGCGTGATACAATTTATCTACATGACTAATTGGTAGTGATAGATTTTGATAGAATTCCAAGTAATCTAAGATAAATGTATAGAATATAATGGTGCTAATTTTAAATAAAACATACAATATACATAATATAATATAATAGAAAATTATGAAAGCAACAGGCAAGTTTTATAGACATAAACATATATGTATATATATATCGTCTTGTCATCTTTTTCACGCACAATTACACTCGCATATTCTGTTTTCGGTTTCCGGTATTCGTCGGCACGTGATTATCATTATCGCCTTAATATTGATATCTTTTAAAAAATGTTGTTAATCGAAAGTTTGGGCTTTCTTCTCCCGAAGAATTCCAAAATCCCAAAGATTCACCATGTATATCCTATATCTATACACTTTCAGTTGCCTCGAAGATTTTAATTATGAGGCAAATCTGCACCAACTCAATTTACCCAGCCTTTCTAAGAACATTCCGCCTTATACCTGTTCTACATCTAAATGCATATACTCTCCATGTGGCCATGTTGTGACAGGTGATCTCAACATTGTGTCCAACAGAAAACTGAGAGATCTTTTATGCAAAGGCCCAAAATATAGGGAACCTGTATCGTTTCCATGGCGCCACAACTTTTTAATCATTATGGACGCATGTGAAGAGTACGCCATACGCTGGGATAAGATAGAAGATGTCGAACCTGATACTCTTTTGGGGTGAATTAAGTCGATCAGTAAAGTTCTTAAGCGAAGAAACTTTTTTCAACACAAAATACAATTTAATTTTCGTGACCCTGATGTTGTCAGAGAACTTTCCCGTCTTCATGAAAAGTTTATCATCGTTCCTGCTGACAAAGCATCTAACAACTTCACATTTGTCTGCAGGCGATACTACATCAGCATCTTACAAGATGAACTTGGACTAAACACACTTCATGGAAATCCTACAAATTCTCTAATCGATTTATCTACCTCTGAAATATCAGATAATCAGAAACCCGTTCTCGCTTCGTTTGGAATACCCACAAGTGACAGAGATTGAATTCCCCTGTATTTACTGAATTCCGAAGATGCACAAAAATCCCTAAAACACCACTTCATTGTGGAGTCATCTAAGTGTTCCACCAAGCCTTTATCCATTTTGCTTTCTAACATATATTAAACAAGGTCTTCAGAAATGCTGCATAACGGCCTACTCAAGAAGCGGAGTCAATCAGATATGGATCCTAAAGATTCAAAGGAACTGTTGGAACATTTAAAATCTCCAATTGTCAAGAATCAAGTCTTTTGATTTTTCGACCCTTTACACAACAACCCCTCATCAAAAACTCAAAAACAGATTAACATCTATTAAACAAAACTCTTTTGTATACAAACATGGAAATCGCAGATATAGATATTTGGTGTTAATGAAAAACCTTATTTTGTCAAGAACACTCTGATTCCAATAACAAGTACACTGAAGACGATATTATCAAGATGCTGGGGTTTCTAGTAAACAACATCTTCGTGGTTTTTGCGGGAAAAGTTTTCCAACAGATTGTCGCCGTTCCAATGGTTACCAACTGTGCACCTCTCTTGGCTGACATATTTTTGTATTCATATAAAGCGGAATTGACAAGTCTTTGGTCTCCAGAGGAAACAAACAATTAGCATCTCGGTTCAATTTTACTTACAGGTATATCGACGATGTTCTGTCCATAAATAATTCAGAATTTCAGAATCACCTCGGCCAGATTTATCCTGTTGAGCTAGAGATCAATGAGACGACAGAGAGCAACACATCTGCTTCTTATATAGATTGTCTCCTGTTGATTTGAAAAAAATGTCAACTTCACACACCCCTCTATGACAAACAAGACGATTTCAATTTCCATATCACAAACTTCCCGTTTCTAAGTAGTAATATTCCATCTTCTCCTGCCTATAGCGTTTTCATTTCACAACTTATACGTGATGCCAGGGCATGATCTTCTTATGAATGTTTTATTCTGAGAGCTAAACGACTAGCCAATGAAATACTTACACAGGTTTACGTTGTTGAACTCTTAGAGTCGTGGTTTAAGACGTTTTCTGGTCGATACTGGAATCTTGTTAAACACTATGAAGTCTCCTTCTCAGATTACGGCCTTAGACAGTGACTCCGTTTCATCAATCATGCTTTTCACCGAAGTTGACTTCATCACCAAACTTGACCTTTTTACCAAATTTGACCCGTTCATCGAACTAGAAAGGTTTCGGTGAAACAATTGCGATGGGTTTGGCATGCCAGCAGAAGAAGCTGACCCCATCCATACACCTGGTTTTATCCAGGTTAGGGATTCGTAATTGTTCTTCATGTTGAGACCATTTGCACATCTTATTCGTCGTGTTATAATGGACGTTTTAACGCCGAAACTCACACACAACCATCCGCCTCTTTTTCGGGTATAAAAGGTCATTTATGCATGTAAAATCACAAGTAAATAGCCAGGAATATGCATACAAAAGTAAACACTGTTGATTACATGTTGACAATTAATGTTAGATAATAAAACATTGATTAACAGTAATTTAGAGTTAACTGACCGGTGTTTCGTGATGTGAGTTGTAAATAGGGTATTATCTACAGTGTTAATATAGACTTGAACATTGAAATACCTCACAAACGGACAATTTTAACACTTGTTGAAAAGAGAAATATCGTCGATTAGAATAAAAGATATCCAAAATATACACATCAAATTATTTTCAACAGTTTTGCAAAATCGATTGGCGTTTTTTTTTTGGGGGGGGGGGGGGGGTGTCAACAATGTTTGACCATGTGTGTTGTGATTTAGACGTTGCTCTCTATCTTCCTGTCCGTGGTTTTGTAAGTAGTGACAATTTTGAAACAATCAATTATGTTTTATCATCGCAACTTTTCGTGGTGATGACCCTGGATGTCGGTGTTATGATGATGACGACCCTTCACCTCCTGCTGTGACATTTACACAGGTCCAAACAATCTCATACACAAGAGCAGTCGGTCTTTTCACTTTGAATCAGTTGCATGGACCGAAAGCCCTGTGTAACAGATTGAAGCCCAAACAGCAATGATCGTTGTCGTACGTTATCTTGAGGGTTTACAAAATTTAGACAAAAGTGCCATAACTAAAGCAAGTCAAATACATGAGAGTTTACTGCGATCTCATTCACTGAGTGGAAAAACAGTGGCAGAATACCGACTTTTTTAAAATGTGAGTAAATGTACACTACACAAGTTATAGAATGTGACTGTGTACGGTGTTCAGTACATTTACTTAGAAAATGTGTCATCCCCCAATATCAATGTGATGTATTATAGACTGCGCGTGTTATAGATATAAAATATGTCCAGGATATAGATACAAATCTGCTACAATTTGCAAAAATCTCGATATCAAGAAGTTTGATCAGTTGTCATGGAGAATTAAGCATCCCCTGGCGACCGGTCACGCCCGCCGTGAGTCAACAGCCAAGTTTGAATGAAATACGCGAAGAACGAATCCTCTTCACAATTGGTACAGACGTCACAACAACTGCTATCGAACAGGTAAAGCAACATTTCACTTAGTCAAACAAGACAATTATGCCGAACGTAAAACATACAGAACGTTGACATCAAACGCGGTGTCAATAATTTTAGAAAATGTTCAAATTCTTATTACACCCTAACATATCGGATTATTTGTAAAATAAAATGAAATATGTAGGTGACTGTGGCATAGTTCTACTTAAAAGTGGAATATTGACTAGACGATGAGAAAGCCGAAATAGTCTCGTTTCTCGAATAGCATTTTAGATATAGAGAAATAAAATGTAAACCATGTGCATGTGTCTTGCACTTAAACCTTTACATATGTAGTTTATAAAGATATTAATGATGTAATGAATTATCCTCGATGTAACACAAAACCCGTTATACCGAAAAAATTCAGAAAAAAAAATCGAAGGTGGCGTTTTAACAGGGTAAAATGTACATATTGTTCAGGAACTCTTAGGTTAAGGTGTTACATTTATAAAATATGTTTTGAAATTCCAATTGTACTAGTCATTTGGCGAAATTATTTAATATATACAATTTTAACGGCATATTCTGATGATTTGGGTTGAATTCGTCTATTCAGATTTCTGTCGAGTAAACTATTATTCAAATTTGGTCAAACATTTGCGCAGTGTTTAGAACATATTGTAAATATTACTTTTATATGAACATATGCATTTAGTCCTAAGTTTAAACCAGTATTAACATCAGGGCAAAATTGCCTTTTTCAATATAACAAAATGAATTATCATCAGAAAATGTTTTATTTGGTTCTCCCCATTCAAGTTTAACTGATGTCACTCACAAAAACGGCATTTCAAACCATCAGACGAATGGAGTTAGCATGGTAAATAAAAGTATCTCAGTTCCCCGCACGTTAGCCGATCAAATCGCCGCTAGGATTTATTATACGTGTCACAAAACTTAATTTACGGTGCAACTTGTCCAACTTGCAAGGAATTCTGTGGTAGGCAAACCAGTAAATTGATAAACAGAGTGTGTATAGACTGCAAACAGTGAACTCTTTTATCTCTATACAAATTATGAGTATGGTAAAGGAAATTTTAGAATATTTTTTATTGAATTAGAAGCAATGATAAACAGAACATAACATTTACTGCGTAATATTTTTCCGCTCGCGTACACATCTACTAAGCTTAGTTCGTTGGGTTAGCCAATCTAACGTTATTATTGCTGAATTTTATCTCTTATCCATCGTTTAAATCTGAAGTAACAGTTATATAGGCAAACTTTATTCAGTTACAGAGTTAAAATGTTTGTGTTTACCGACGTTGTTCATTTTTTCAAAGAGTTATAAGCTCGTGGGTCAACGTCAGGAACACGTGACTTTTTGCCTAAGCTCTGTTAAAAAATGTAGGCCTGTAATATATGTCAAATGCACTTAAAGCAATTGACAGAATTTTGATTCGAACAGTTTACCCAGTTTGTCTAAATTTGGTCGTTGGTGTCTTTAAAGCTTCGGTACTAAAAGAATGGCGATAATTCTGACTACTTTACTTGATTTTTATTCAATGTACCCGTCGTAACTCGTATGTCTACAATAGTTGAAAACATCGTAAATAGGTAACATAAAATGTTACAGAAAGCCTCAAATCTCATCAGACATGCGATTTTAACGAGATATCAGGGAGAAACAAAATACAAGAATATATATATATATATCAAAAAATCTAGTATAACAATTTCGGATTGTTGATGCAGACAGTTTTACGCATCCTTGTTTTAGTAAAATATTACTATATATAAACATAAACATAAATAAACATAATACCAAAGTTGAGCGTTGTCATTTTCAAGCCTTAATAACAAAACACCCACTTATTATTTCTGTCATATTTTGCTTATGCCAGACTTAAAAAAGACAAAGTATTACTAGGATAACTGTCGATATTATGCGTTATTAATGGGCAGGCGCTGTCGTTCGACCACTTTGTTAATACTGATAAATGTGTTTGAATTATCATAGATTACGATCTTTCAATGCCATTTTCATAATCTGAATAGTAAAGATACAACAGTTCAAACAGGATATCGTATTCATGATAATAATGAATCAACACATTTGATATTGAATAAAAAAGTATAAAAACATGATGTTAGAACTACAATGATCAACTGATCTTGTTTACGAGATATTACATAATTAAAATGGATTGCAATAAAATATATGCCTTGGATTACTAAACAAAGTGGATTGATTCAAAAGTGATAGTATATTTATAATTTGTAGAACAAAAGAAGAAATAGAGCATTCTTATTGTGTCAATATTTCATTCATTTGTATGATCTCTGAGTTATTTTTGTTCATGCTTTTTATTTACTTTGTGTGAATTATTGGATTCCTGTAATGCTGACAAAGATAATCGTTGTAAAAACAAGTTGGGTTTTTACTCAAAATGTTGTATTTATATACCTGTACCTATCATTTACATTTGACATTAATGTGTCTGTATCTGTTCAAAATAAAAACACTAAAACACACCATACGCATTTTTCTGAGTATATCTGTGTAGGATTGTGCTAGCTATTCAGCAACTATGACATGGATTCTGAGTGATTTTGCTTCATGACAAATTCCCTTCTACATTGCAGTTTTGATTTTATTTCGCTAAATAATGAGCAGATTATATCTATGATCATCTGTTCTGAGAACATGTTGTTTGAATCTGCTCTGCAAACGATCATACACTTTTTGGTACTATCAATCTCAATTTAACCAAACATTTTCATCTTACGGTCACTGTTTTAAGGATGAATTCATTTGATTATATTGTAAATTTTTGTTTTATGAATTTATTTATTTTAGTTACATTTCACAGTCATCGTCACATTGATTAATCACCATTAGTACCTATGTGTTTTCAAATTATCAATTACTGTTTGGTTCGAAATACATAGACTGGTTCACATCAGTACATTCATTTTGTTTCTGATCCAATTTTTAATTATTTGCTAATGCAGACATAACATTTTCTTTCTCGCCAAGGTTTAGGAACCAAATCAAACACATTTCATACAATTCTCTGACACCAGAGAAGTAACAGACACCCATGC
This sequence comes from Atrina japonica, assembly GCA_030159075.1. NCBI lineage: Eukaryota > Metazoa > Mollusca > Bivalvia > Pterioida > Pinnidae > Atrina > Atrina japonica. The sequence goes on along the minus strand of BROG01000146.1, from coordinate 510,893 downwards.
CACCAACATCAGACCAATTATATCTTATATTATGTAACACATATCCCACACTCATTTACTGTGGTTTTCAATAATTTCCAAACATTTTCGTAGTTTCAGAATTTTCCTATTTGATGCAGTTGTACACTCGTATCGATTACAGTTATTTGTTGGTGGTCGGTTTTAAACGGACATTAAACGTTTTTACCAAATCATCATTTTGATTTTTTTTCTATTTTTACTACTTGTACTTGATGTACAAAAACAAATAAGAGTTATACACATGTATACAAAATCTTATATTTTTGCATATTTTTTAAAGATAAAGTCTGGTCCAGTGTGATATGTATATATAAATAGAAAGCTTTAGTTAATCAGTTAAACACACGCTTCATACTTAGACATTTTACTTATTATAGACACAGACGGGAACTTAACAACTAAGTTATACGACAAACGGGACGATATCGGCTTTCCCATTATAAATGTTGTCCACATTTAAGTAGTAATATCCAACAAACACCCGCATATTTCACAAATGATTCGACATGCCAGTACATGTTCAACATATGAACATTTCATATACAGAAGTATTACTCTGTCAGATTGTTGAGACGTCTGTACCAATTATGACGGGGATTCGTTCCCCACATATTTCATTTTAAACTGACTGTGGACTCACGGCGGATGTGACCGTCGACAGGGAATACTTAGTCTTCAATGGTACCTGGTCCCACGTCTTGATTTCAAGAGGTCCGTGTTTGTCATCTTTACCAGATGTGTACCTATATCCTGGACATCCAAATGATTTATACTTTGGTATCTGATATTATATATATAGCTAGTGAATAATCACCGAATTGATTTCTAAAGTAATTGTCACAGTCCCACTGGGTTTTGAGAAGAAGTCGAAAATATGTACACGTTAACGAACGTTAACGACATAGAGCGTATTACACATGACGTGTGACGACAGACACATGGCGATGGCAATAGGTCAGCATGAGCCTTCGGCTCAGATGACCTAGAAAAGATATATACAGGAAAACAAATTCTTAAATTACAAATTGTCACAGTAATTTTAGAATTTGTTTGGTGACCTATTGCCATCGCCATGTGTCTGTCGTCGCACGTCATGCGTAATACGCCCTATGTCGTTAACGTGTACACATTTTCGACTTCATCTCAAAACCCAGTGGAACGATTTTTACCAAACTCGACATGCAGCATCCCGATGTAAATTCCCATACCAAGTTTGCGAATAAAACGGGGCTAAGACCCATAGGGGTCAGAATGGAACCAAAATGAACCAAAACTGGGTTCATATTTATCAATCTTCTCCTCGTGAACCAATGACAACATGACTTTCAAATGTTGTATGCGTGATTGTTAAGTGAATAATATAAGAATGCAAACGAAATATGTCGGTTAACGAGCCACTAGGGGAGTTTGAATAACATAAGGTACAACCTCATACAAATGCCTTAAAAGTTTAAAACTGATTGACTTTTTGTATATAAAAATCTATGAGAAAATTGTTAGGAATTATATATTTCGACAAAATATCAAGGCCATAGGGTGAAAAGTCAAGGTATTAGACACCTAATTAAACATGGAATATATAAGTTTTTTTTTTCAAATTTGATACATTTCTGACTTCTTCTCAAGCAGCACTGGGTCATTCTAAACCAAACTTGGCATATAGCATCCTCATGTGAAGGCGTATTAAGTTTGCGAATGAAAAGGGTCTAAGACCCATAGGGGCTCCAAAAGGGGTAAAACAGGACCAGAACTGGGTTCATATTTAAAAATTTTCTCCTCATGAACCAATGATCAGTTGACTTTCAAATTCTATATGCATGAGTGCACAATCAGTATCTACAAAGTTTACAAATGAAATTGAAAAGTAAAGTAGGGGCGCTTGAATAATATATGGTACAACAAAGATTAATGAGAAAGTCAGGAATTATCTATGGATGATTATGACAAAATTTCATGGTCGTGTGGTCAAAGATCAAGTCACAGGCACCTGCGTAAACAGAAAATATATGTTGTTTTGGTCAATTGTTAGACACCTTTAACTTGTTTCCAAGAACCAGTCGATTGTCTGTTTGTTTTATTGTTATTTGACGTCCCACTCAAGAATCTTTCACTTTTATGGAGACGTCACCAATTGGCGGCGAATGGCTTCAAATGTTGGCCTATGCTCGGCACTTACGGCCATTGAGCAGTGATCGTTCTTTAACGTGCCAACACCTACTGTTACACGGGACCTCGAATTTTACTGTCTCATCTGAATGACCAAGAACCAGTAGAATAATTTCAACAAAATTTGACAGGATTTTGTTTTCAGGTGACAGTTAAGGCCCATCGGACCTGTTGTTTGTTACTGCATATCAATATAAGTAGTAAAGAGGAAAGAAAATGTTTTGAAAAAACTATAGCTTTTGGCCGCAGGTAAACTGGCAGACATTTAATAACATCTTGAGTTAATGTACGATGTTCTAAATTATCAGCCCAGGGATGTCCCTCAGATATTCCTTTACTTTACAAACAAATATACATTCGTACTAAATATAACAAAATCGTTCAGTTCATTCAACTTTATGACATAATGTGTGTGTGTGTGTGTGTGTGTGTGTGTGTGTGTGTGTGTGTGTGTGTGTGTGTGTGTGTGTGTGTGTGTGTGTGTGTGTGTGTGTGTGTGTGAACACTACAAGTTTGCAAACCTTTACTCTTGTTTCGAAGATAGATAATCTTAAACCTGTCAAACAGTTTACGGTATGACTTTTATCACTTCACTTTTGATTTTCAGCGAAGATAGACAATCTGACATTCAAACCTTTTGCCAATAAGTCTTCTGGGGTTTAGCATAACAGTGTGTCGTTCATAGCCCATTGTTTGAACTTTAAGGTATTATATTTTCAGGATGATATGAGATTTTGTTGACTATGCACTGTTATAAATCTAGACATGATGCATTAACAGCTTGTTCGTAGGCGTAGATCAATTTATCTAACCCTGTCTCCGGTACTACAGTAATTGTGGCAATAAGTGAAGGTATAAAAAAATGATTATTGTACAACCGATGCCAAAATTATTGGTTTGCAAAAGAACTCAAAATAAATTCTCAAATCGGTCGTTTGCATCAATTAGAATTCCTCAGTTGAGTTTGAATTTTCCGAAAGAAATATCAATTACGGAGTCATATTTTCTGTTACACAATAAATTGCATGTTTCAACTTGAAAATGATATTGTGAAAAAAAGTTGAATTTTGGATAATGAGAATAGTCGGTATGGTATCCCATTGTCATACTGATGACAGTAATATAAATCACTGGTGGAAATACAGATCACTATCAGGAATATATCAAATGTATGGATCTCGTTTTCTAGATTACCATAAATGACACATTCACCTTTAATATCGTAAAATTGATGGCTGAAATACTAAACTCGATCAGAAAGATATTTGAAGTATAATGCTCCTTTTCGGGTTTCCATAACCCTTTCACCCGTGAATATCTGTATGATATGGTATTTTCTATTTTTAAGACTAATCTATCATCGGTTTTAGGGTTGAAAGGTTCAACATTATATACTCTTAAACTAACCGTGCAAATAGCCTAAATTTCATATGCATAGTTAGGAAACAAAATAGAAAACACAGCGGATGGGGAAATACCAAAGACTCATTTAGAAGGATTACCTGGCGTATTCTCACAGTAAAGCAAATAAAAAATTGTCCAGTTATGTTGGTCGTCTCTTGAGCAAATAATTAACATTACTTTCTCGTGTCTGAAAGCACTAGACAATTAATCTGTCTTATTGCCTACATAGTTAATTAATGCTTCTAAATCATTTCTACCAACAAAACATATCAACAACTCGTAGAAAACAATAATACCAGACTACTGATAGTGACAGAGCAACACCATGTTTTATTAGAAGTAGGGTTTAGACTGTTTTCCTTCAGTAAAATATTTTGTTCAATTCTACTTCATGCTCATAAGATACATATCTAGTTTTTCACCGTTTTGATAAACATGCTAAAATACTTTCTGTGATTTATATGTGTTTTGTAAATATTACACACGCATTCCGTTATTCTAAGCTGCTCTGTAGAATAATGATTGCCGGTGATGAATTTACACAAAGTAACTCCGATAAGAATACCAAACACAGCATCCCATCATAATGAATATTTAACAAAGAATACAGAATACTGAAAAAATTCCCAGGTAAAAAAAGGGTGAATTAATATTCTCTTTCAATGGTCTAATAAAAACATTGATGCTTTTAATTCATAATTTAAATGTGATTACTTTATGATTATCATTAACAACACCAGAGTTATAGCTATACAGAAGCGGGAAATGCAAACACTCAAGACGACCGTTCTGTAAAATGGCGTCATCAGTTGAGTTGACTCGGATTAACTTTCAGACAAAAAGGTGGTATCATACAAGGCCAAATTATAAGTGTAAATGTGTTGACAAAATATGTACAATTCATCAAGTGTTATTTATTTCCATAATCTTACCTTTAAAAGTATGGAAATATAACATTCCTCTTGCATCAGCAGTATGTATGAACGCTCCATTAGCTGATAAGAAATGTCCAAGATATTGTATTATGATATTCATTCAGCATAATATGTATTTGACCGGAGTCGTCTTTAAACCACTATTTGTTTTTCATACGGTTTCCCATTCAAACAAAAATATACTTAGATGTATACCAAGAATCGCTGTAGATAAAACAATCAAAATACACGAAAGAATTGAAATATCTTGTTCGCTGTCTTTTCTGTCGATTGAAATATGCCCAAAGCAATACATGCAGTCATACAGCAGTGTGAAATATAATTACAAATCCACTGGCGAGGAAAACTCAATGTTTGCATTGTAATTGACAAACGTTTAAAATTACATCATTTTATTACGTAACTGATAGCAAGGTGTCACTTTGTCAGAGAGTTGCATTCACTCGCATCAGTCTTTTTGGCATTTATTTTCAAAGGTTATTTATTTGTTTATTTTTATGTTTAATGCTGTATAGAAACAAGGCATTATCAGTGATTCTAATCCCCTTGGCAGTGGAAATGTTGTATAATTTCTGAATACTGGAATGTTATTTCGGAGAACGAACAACGTTTGACTAAAGAGCAACTGGCAATGTCCAGGAAAATGAAGTTGCCAGACCGACACTTGTACAAATGCTTGTAATACAAACCATTTGTTTTATTGAACATAATATGACGTAGACTGCCTTTGAAAAGTAAAAGTTGTTAGTTTTATTAAATTCCGTTAGGAAATAAAGTCTCTAGAGCGCCAAGACAAAAAATTAGGTATTACCATATTAAACACTTGTCTCAAGAGTCGTGAAATTCCGTTGGGAGAATTAAGCCTGTTAGAGCGCTGACAGAAATATTTCATTGAAATAAACAAGGGCAATAGGCAAATCGGTCCCATACAAGTTTTTTTCTTTTCCGAAATTATACATCTATTTATTTATACATCTATTCCAGCTGAACAGATGAAGTCGTATTGATAGAAACCATCATTTTCGGTATTTAATTTGTCAGGGCCCGAAGTCACCAAATTTACTCGGTTATCAAGCTCAACTATTTTTCGTGATTTTAAGGTATAACACGCAAATTTATTATTTAACATTTTTGTATATTGACGTCATACAGTTGTACATAATGAACAAAATTATTGCTAATTTAAAGAAAACGTCAGAAATATCAAAGGAAACTGAGTACGTACATAACATTTGAGTACTGTATCCAACATATTTATTCATTTACGGGAAGAAACCATGTGTGACGCAAAATCGTATATGTAAATAATGAAAAATAATTATGTTTCCTAATCACTCAAACCCAAATGTTTTACAAACGATTACAGTCAAAATAATGAAATAAAAGTTGAGCTTGAGTATTGAGCATGACTTTGGGTCCAGGATACATTCATAATGTACTACATGTTGCACACATAATATATATATATATATATATATATATATATATATATATATATATATATATATATATATATATATATATATATATATATATATATATATATATATATATATATATATATATATATATATATGCACATGCTGTCATCCTTATTCAATGGACACCTACAAAGTCAGATTTTTAATCTTCCTAAATGTTGTCCTTATGATGTTATACCCTTATAAGGAAAACACTTTAGTAACGAGATCAGCGGTCACTAATTTAACCACCAAATTAAACCAATAAAATGGTCATTCAAATCTCAATGTGTCGGTCGCTTGCGATTCAAACATTTGGGGTTTCTTCCATAGTCAACGCTAGTTTGAACATTAGACTAATTATCAACATACATGCACACTGACACAAAAAATAACATTTTTTATGCAAACATTATACCTTGTCATTGTTAGAGCTTTAATTAAGAAATCACTTCTGATAATGGGTCACATTCACGATATCTTTTTTGGAGGATAGATATACCAATGTTTTAAATTACTATTCTTACAACTTGACATGGTGTATGAGCGTATATCAATGCAATATATCTAGAAAGCAGGAATTTGCCCTAGCTACAGTGTATAGAATTTAAAGTCGTGTGTGAAAAGTTAAGCTCTAGCAATACCAGGACATACAGCCTAGACTTATCACATAATACATCTATCACGGGTAGCTTTCAATAATTACACTGAGGCAGTTTCAAGATGACATTTGAATAAGTTATAAATATTAAAGGGTATACAAATCTGTAACACGCGAAAGTATGATTCTAATTTGTAAATATACGGCGATAACTCACGGTTACCTGTCCGTAATATAGATTAATGTTATCTTTGAAATATACATAAACGATGTACATATCTGTTTAATAATACTATAAAGTTTGAACTCTGGTAGAACAAAAAAAAACCTATACACTTTCAGCAAAGTCTCAGACCATCAAAATATACTTTAACAATATTGTTTTTACTTACCGATACAGGATATAGTATTTCTTAATAAAGTCAAACTTTGTACAGAATACATCATAAGAAGCAAACTTTTCACTCACTTTTGAACACACCAAATATTTAACAACTGGTCACGCTCGGATACATTTTGCTGAATGCCACAAGCATGTTTATACAAATGAAAATATTTTGATCTACGAGAAATAATTGCTATACTTTATAGGTTAACTGCGCGCTAAGTAATGTAAACATTTTCATGAAATAAATGTTTAATGTAATGGGCAATGACCCATACATGATCATCATTAGATCATGTTCATTTGTATTGATAACTGACCAATTGATGAACTTTAAATACAGACATAAAAAGCAAATTGGCCTCTTGTTGACATTAGAAAATCAGCAAAAACAAACTGGTAATGCATATTTGACTGTGTTTTTATATTTGCAGGTTCGATAAACACGCAGTTGATAATTGTAAATATGCTAGAGAGTATTACTGATATAAAAGCAACGCTGTCATTTCAACGGCATCATATAGATGCTTTCGAATATACAGATATATATATATATATATATATATATATATATATATATATAGAGAGAGAGAGAGAGAGAGAGAGAGACAGACAGAGAGAGAGAGAGACAGACAGACAGACAGACAGACAGAGGGAGAGAGAGAGAGAGAGAGAGTCAGAGAGATAGTCAGAGAGAGAGAGAGTCAGAGAGTCAGAGAGAGAGAATACAGAAATAACAAGACACTTACAAACACATAAGCATAGATCGGGATTCGACATATGCCACCTACCACGTGACTCTCACTCACGATGCCCTAATATATATATATATATATATATATATATATATATATATATATATATATATATATATATATATATATATATATAATTCGTTCTTTAAGAACTGTTTTGTTGTAATGAATCTGCTCCTATGAAAAAAATGCATTGCATTTGGCATATTTATTGATGTGGATAAAATAGAGATTGATGTTGTTATAGTTAGCCTATATAGAATTTAATTTATCTGAAGTCTGTATGGCTTCATAATATCAGTATCATTTATCAATTCCTTTGAAAATAAATTCTTTGAATAAAAACGAGATATTTTCGATGAAATTTGCTTGTGTCGTTGCATCGCTACGACTAAAACATGGTTTGTTTTTAGTGTCAATGCAGGAAGCTGTAAATTTTGTCATATCGACATATCGACAATAAATACAATATATATTGCTGGCGCTCTCAGCTGTATTCAGATCTACAAGTGCATTCAAAATAAGTACAATAATCAATGACGTCATGTTATATAAGATAAATTTACGTCAGCAATATCAAAAGTTAATGCATGAAACGTTAACATTTGTTTGCAAAAATACTGTTAAAATGGGAATAGAAATTAAGAATAACATGACATATTAAAGTCATCTATCTTTTAATTAGGTTTTTAAATCTTCAAAAACTGATCGGATCATCCGTGCTATTTAATTTGAAAAGATAAACATTCATAAAGCCATTATATAGAGCAATTATAGAAATGGTAATAACAGTGATTACTGCTTGCTTAATATTCCTCTTGATTGTTTAATTGTTCCACTACAATCAACAGCGCTTTATGTCCATGGGTGTTGTTTCTAAGCAAATAGGTAAACGTAATGAAAGGAATTATATAAAGCATATAAATGACTAAATACATGGACATGGTCAGTTTAAGTTTGAAAGATTGTCGTTCAATGATACATTATAATCCTCAATTATTGGACACCGTCTTATCTTTCTAACACTCATGGCTGGTTGTAGAATCAAACAACGATATGAAACGGATTCCCATTCGCATGCTGCATCTTTGTTTCCCGAAACAACACATTTGATATATACACAAAGACGTAAAACTTTCAGACATGCTTGTTAAATATATACAGGATAGAGTGCAATTGTTTGAAGTCATGTTTCAAATGAATGAAATAATATTGTATCAGAAAAGCATCATCAACCCGTGACGATAGCATTACATAACGTGAAGCGTAACGGAAAGCAATGCGCTTTACTATGCCGTTTATTTTATTTCTTGTCAGAACGGGATAGTCTTCTGTAAGACTTACACTTTCTTGTACAAATCCCAAAATAAGTTTTGACCGCACAGGTAAAAATGATAGATGTGACATATAAAACAGGTAAATATATTTTTTTTTCCTAAATCAATATGTTTTACGCAATGCGTGCGTTGTTTTAAAGACTATCATATTTATGATCCCTTTGTTATCCATCGCATTTATCTAGTGCTGTGTGCTGTAAACTTAATGTCCCTGAATGTATTACCTGTAACGGTTCATAACTACGACACCTTTAAAAACAGAAATAAGATAAGGTGAAGATTACCAGTCTTTGTGTAAAAATATGTGGCAGAAGTTACGTGTCACGACAGGTACGTTAAATAAACCTCATGAATAAGTATTTTTCCATAGCAAAGATCAAAATGTGTGGTACTTATATTATTATATTCTAAATTCAAGTGAAAACATAAAACATCTCAGATACCAAAGAATAAATTTTTAGGATGTCCAGGACACAGATACAAATCCGGCAAAAAAAGGAACAAACATGGACCTCTGGAAACCAAGAAGTGGGATAAGGTGCCATGGATGAGTAAGCATCCCCTGTCGACTGGTCACACCCGAAATATGTACAATTTACAGAACGTTGACATTAAACGCGATTTTCGATATCTTTGTGTCAAATAATTTGGCAGTAAGAAAAGTTTTTTTTAGCAAAACAAAGCAATGCAAACGACACCTGTGTTTTGCATTTTGTTTGCAAGAGCTTGACCAAACATTAGCTGAATTTTAGTTACTAGAAGATTCACTTGGCATTTAGATTTGCATATATTCATATTGCTCAATTAATAAACTAAAGTACATGTAGAAATACCCAATACCCGTTTCTTAATGTGCATACGTAAATATTATCATCATGCCATGTCCCATTATAAATTAAAATTTTAAAGAAGTAATAAATGACTAACGGGATACAAATAGAATCATTTGAATTAGCATATATTTCAACAACTCGAGTGGTTAATAGTTGCATTTAGCTGTCTCCCATGGTGTGATATATGCCGATAGAAAATATGCAATAAAACATTATTTTACAACTTGAAATGTTCGATTTAACAATTGCTTTTTAACAAGTGTCTGGATAATAACCTCCAGCATTTCCTTTTTATGATAAATGTTGTTTTTTTTTGTTACTCAAACACAGCGAGTAATAGATTCAGTTGTGAATTTGTTTTTCACTTAAACGTTCGCTGTATACGTCAAATCATAAACGACAAAACGTAATTACTCGCAGTGGTCTCGAATAGATGACCATGTGTTGAATTCGCAGTTCCGTGCTTTTTGCAGTGATAATAATTGATACTTCACTAAAAGCTATACAAAAGAACTGAATGTAAATGGTAGTTCAGAGAAGGAAAATTTAAAACGGTGTTCTGAAGCTTGATACGTCAAAAGCCTACATTGTATTGATAAATTAAGTCAATATTACACGACATTATCCTTGACATTTCCACTCTAACTGTGAATTCCCAACGTCAGTAGCAAATTTTGTGTTGGACATAAAGGGACCAATTGATCAAGCAATCAATTGACCTATCGCCAAATTCAGACACGTGGCTATCAATGTGCATTTTAACGTCATTATATTGTTACATTATAATCTCACAAATTCAAATGGTTTTTTTTTTATTTATTTAAGTGTGATGTCATAATGGAAAAGTTTATCTTTCGGCTCTTTCGCGAAATGTATATTTTGCTATGCAATGCGGACTTCTTCAAAATATTGAGGTAGATTGCTTTCAAATGACATGAGTATTCCTCTGGTTTGCCAGTCAACTTCACTGCCGAAATCGACAATACCAGATACCGGCACAATGACTCTGAATTGTATTATGTTCCTTGCCACAGTAGGTGTCAACATATTAAAGAACTGCTCAGTGGCCGTAAGTGCCGAGCTTAGGCCAAAAATTGAAGCCCTTCACCGGCATTATTTGGTGACGTCTCCATATGAGTGATTGGAACGATAAACAAAAATATAACAACTAGAACAACTGGATGTATTATTATATCTTGACTTGGTTTTGAAGTGTATTTGGTTCCTTCGTTTCTCTTAAACATATTTGTGTTGCATCGCCTTTGTTCCAAACTTGGTTTCTCTGCTACCAACACTTACTGTGATATCAATATGGTTTGGCAATTGATTTTTCAGCTTTTTGAGTCTGATATTCCAGAACTTTGATCAACAGTATTGCCTTTTGCGTATGTGATAACAACATAATTGTCCACTAATTGAATGTTTGCACCGAAGTACAGTGTCTAATTCGTTTTGATTCCATACTTTAATTAAACACATTTTGAAGTTTTAACACTTGGTGTAGGAACTATAACTAACCATTTATAATGAACAAGTATTTTTTAACCTGGCACCGGGAATCGAACGCTGGACCTTCCAATTGGATACCAAACTCTCTACCACTAGAGTGCAGCAAGAGACCTAATTGTGTTTAAAGGGTAAGTGTTTTTATTAGGAACCAATGTTCGTGTAAGCTCGAGCAATGCCTTTATCCCTTTCCATTTCTATGCGTGGAATACCTTTTATATCAAGACATGTGCGTATACAGTGCAACCCATCATGAGAGATACTCCTTTCATTTACTAAAATTTATCTGACGTATTACATAAAAGGATGGCGTGTGGACACGTCTCTAATGACAGGTGATGTTTCACGAATGTGGTCTCTCAATACGGGCATCACCGTATTTGCAAGTTACTCATTTGCAAATTTGGAGATCTATCAACTATCAAATATGTTTTATCAGCCCTTGCACAAGTATTACAGCACTGACTGGCTATCGTGGTATCGAACAATTCATTGAGCATGTACAGCATTGAATGCAGCATTTTATCTGAAAACTTTCTGAACTGAAAATACAAATGAAATATGCTCCTGTCTTGAAAATCAATTATTCATACCAGAAAGATGCACGGCTCCGTTTTAACGGTCAATATTGCCGTTGCAACGGATAGATGTAAGTTTTACACCTGTACACGTACTCGCGAATATATATATATGTATGAACAAACAAATGTTGTTTGGCGATGTTTCAGTGAACTGCATTGGTAGATTATTTATATGTTATCGAACATGTTGCATTTACTAATGCTTATATCTTGGGATAACATTTTAAAGTCATTAATTTATGTCGGTTTGATGAACAAAATTGATATAAGCATCTAGTGTCATCATATGTCTTATATGACGCATAGATCTCATACACCACAATGACATTGTTTGCAGCTTTACTCGAGGTTAAATTCAATTTTGTATGGCACCTCAATCTCATATACCACAAATGCATTGTTTCCGGGCTATTACTCAAAGTTCCGTACATTTTCTCTTCTGTAAATGAAAAAAGGCACGTCTAAAATGGAGAAATTATTCACACAAACCAATATTTTCTGTTTTCAAATTGAACTCAAAAAATTGTTTATGATCCATGATTCATGTATCACAAGCCATTTTAGGACCTCAAACTGGTATTATGAACAGCAATGAACATCTGCGGATATAGATCTAATCAATTGGTTACTTTATATACTTATCTTAAAATGTGACAACTTCTTCATCAGATCTAGACTAAAATCTGACTTCTGTTATATTAGCAATTGCCTATCATAGGCTTCCAAACATGCTAATACTAAATATTTAAATATTTAATATAAAAATTTGGGGAAAGTATTGAAATGAGGATATACCATTATAATGTAAATAAGTTAATATTATTAACAATATCAAAGTTGCGGTTTTACAAAAAAGCCCAAAACAAGACGATCATTTCTGTTAACAATTTGCCCATGGAAACAAGAGTAGAGATGCCAAAAATACATCAATAGTGTGTAAGCTCACAAAGAAGCGGGAAGACAACATGGCGTGCTGTTACTTTTTGATCATCTTCGGATATGTGTACGAGATGCCCCGAAAAGTGATTAATACCAGTTATAAACGCCATCAACATAAGGGTACAGGTTGTTCAAGCTGTACCAAAGCTTTTATTTGTCAAGATTTAAACAGACAATTAGAACCCAAAATTCATACGGTACGATTTTTCTTTGATACAGTACAAAATAACTTTGGTTCGATTTGTCTTTGATATGGTACAAAATAACTTTGGTACGATTTGTCTTTGATATGGTACAAAATAACTTTGGTACGATTTGTCTTTGATATGGTACAAAATAACTTTGGTACGATTTGTCTTTGATATGGTACAAAATAACTTTGGTACGATTTGTCTTTGATATGGTACAAAATAACGTTGGTACGATTTGTCTTCGATATGGTACAAAATAACTTTGGTACGATTTGTCTTTGATATGGTACAAAATAACTTTGGTACGAGTATCGTACAGCAGCAATAAACATTGATGTCATGGGCCTGTGTTAGTATCTTATTCTGTTGTTGTTTCAAAAAGATAAATAAAATCAGTTTATTTCTTATAGATTGGATTACTTAAAATACATTCCATTCTATTCTGATGAAAACAGAGAAATGCGCATGTTTATACGTAACCACGACTATTACACAACACCATATAGTTCTGGTGTGATCCGTCTTGTATTATTTTCACTCCTATCACTCGAAAACAAAACAGTTTATGTAAGTCCAATTTAAAGGAACTCTCTGTCTTTATATAAGCATTATGTCAAAATACATTATTAGCTAAAATGATGTCACCCTAATCGGCGACAGTGGGGCTTTAAAATATCATAATGCTGTTACATTTATTGATATATATATATATTTGCATTAACCGTAGGCATAATAAATGAAAAACAACAAATACTGGGTCTTTACAAACGATAACTAATCCTTGCAAATAAAGGAATGGACACTTTAAACGTTAGTATTGTCCAGTTCACATAAGATGGCGGGACTGAGTAAACTTTCGTTTATCATATATGAATGATTCTTCTCTATTTTTCAAATTTAAAATCGTCCAAGACAAGAAAGAATACTCAACCTTGCCAGACTATATGGATTTTACGGGGTTTTTTTAATGTTCAGACCTTTATTCCACCGCATTTTAAATGGAATACCACAGCTTGTATCCATAGTTACAGACCTAGTACTACTTCCAAACTATTTAATTGCAAACATGTTATACAATGCCGATATATCAACCATCTTAAACAAAATACGGTTATATATTTATCTGATACATCTCCCTTCCAATAAAATCTTATCTGACATCTCATCTCCGTTGAAGTTTTGATCGATGAAAATGAAAACAACAAAAAACATCATTTCAAGAGATCCAAAAACTACGAATTCTGTTCCTTCAAATTCGTTTTGGTTATGTTTTCTGTTGAGGATAATCCCAGACAATGGACCAAGGACGAGATGCAAGACTTTGTGTTAAAAAAGTTTGTGCGATGATTGATATAATCTAGAATTAGAAACAATATACACACACTATCCGTCTGTGTTCAGTGACCACGAATTGATTGCCGGACTGGAAAGATTACATGACGAATATGTATTGGTCCCAGCAGACAAACCTGAAGTACGACTGTATTTGTTTGCAAGACAAATTACTATGTATATCTGTTAGAAGAACTAGCGTATACAGCCGATTCTGGATATCCAACATATACACGTACCCAACTTAAAATACAAAACACAGAATAACCCTTTCTCCCTAAATGTCTAAATGGTATGCTATATTTCATTGTTAAGACCAGTTTATTGTGGTTTGTAGGGTTGAAAAGGTTAACCCCTTTGATATCCAAAGACCGATACTGATTAACTAACATATTTATATTGGATACCTAAACTTGGCTTAAAGAGCGATGCTCTAACCACTCGACCACGGTGTCCCCCTATAAAACCCCAGTCAATTAAGAGATGCATAGCATGATCCATACTTATATGATCAGCAACACCCAAGTCATAGTTTTATAAAAACAAAGACCAAGGGCAAGTGCTCAAATGATCATTTCTGTCAATAATACTTGATCAGTTGTGCTCGAATGTCAGATAGATGTATATGTCCGAAAGGAAAACGTTGTATCATAAAAGGTCAAATAATCTATCTAGACATGTTGGCAAATCCACCTAAGAGTATGTACTGTGAAAAGATGACTATCTTAGCTTCAGAGAAGTTTAGAATCCAAATGGTGTTTGTTTTATAACGTTCACTATTTTACATATTGTGCCCTGAACTCCTGATGATCACTACTTTAAGATCTCTGATCTGTATATTGTTGTAACGTTGATATTATTTTATCTGATTTTTTACTAATTCACTTAGTTTAACTCACCATTCTATCTTTTATCCATATTATATTATATAATAAATTTACTAACTCTAGATAATGCGGATTCATTTCCTGAACATGACTTGCGACAGCTAACAATATTGAATGAAAAAGGTTATCAGATTTAGAAATGCAGCAGTATTCCAATCACATAATGCATGTTGAAACAAATCAATTCAGTTCATATTCTACGTGTTATGTTCTTCGTCCATTCCTTTAAAATATTTTGTCTCTATCTTTACCTTATTTGCATTACGTAATTTGCTCATAAAATGAGAATAAACAGGGACAGCTGTAGATAGATAGTGACAGAGATGAAAGGATAGAAGGAGAAAAATAAATGGATGAGTAAATGGAATTTGTGTTTGTAATTTGATATTTAGCGTTAATAATCATAGTAGAAATTGAAACATCGCATTGATAAATTACTTCAACATCAGAAAACTAGAATACATACAAATTACATCAAAATGTTAACTTAATTATATTTCTGGAGACTCCGTGGTCGATTTTTAAAACTGTCGCTCTTTTAATCATTAAGAAATACGATGTTAGACATTATTCAAATAACAAATCCAAAATAACAGTTCAGACATCAGCATTATTCAAACTACTTCAGAAACATAAAATATGTGGGATAGAATGTGGAATATAAACTATGCAACAAAATAATTTGACGTCAGTCGATATCGATTTTGTACTTTATAAATAATCATAAACAGCCAACACATTAAAATAATTGTATTATTATTATTATTATTGCATTTTTACTATGACTATTGTTATTATTATAATAACCATTATTATTATTATCATTTCAGTATCAGAAAATTGTTTTTTTTTTATGAATTAAAAGAATTCAAAAATGCAAAGATGACAGTAGTACACTTAAATTTGAAATGTGATACTATATTTCAACGTATGTTTCTGTCTGTCATGTTGTTTATTTTCTTAACGTTTCTACAAATTAAAAGATAAAATCGAAAATCATGTAAGTTGTGATAGAAAGCATCAGCTGCATGTCAGACATTAACTCGTGTTTTCTAATTTGGATAAGAATGAAAAGTAAATGTCCATCCTGCTTTTTTATATATAACTTTGAGTGGTGGCTCTTGATTGACTATACGAGTATGGAAGGGGTGGTAGGTAACGGTTTCAAACGCAGTAGCACTGCGAAGCTTTAGGAAGCCACTTTAAGCGCACCCCGCAAAGCCTACCTAGCGCTGAAGAAAATTGAGTGATTTGCATTATTTTGTACGGATCCAAAAATGTTGAATACAATCTTTAATGGATGACATATCAATATAACTGTCAAGACCGAATACATCAACTATACACGATACAAAAGATTATATACCAAAGTATAAATCCTCAGAATGTCCAGAATACAATATACAAATATAAAAATCTCGGATACCAAAGCATAAATCCCCAGAATGTCCAGGATACATATACAAATATAAAAGTCCAAGATACCAAAGTATAAATCTACAGAATGTCCCAGATACATATAAAATCTCAGTTACCAAAGTATAAATCTTCAGGATATCCAGGATGCATATACAAATATACAAATCTCAGATATCAAAGTATAAATCTTCAGAGTGTCAAGGATACATATACAAATATAAAAATCTCAGATACCAAAGTATAAATATTCAGGATATTCAAGATACATATACAAATCTCAGATAGCAAAGTATAAATCGCCAGGATACATATACAAATATGAAACTCTCAGATACCAGTATAAATCTTCAGAATAACCAGGATACAATATACAAACATAAAAATCTCAGATACAAAAGTATAAATTCTGAATGTCCAGGATACATATAAAATCTCAGATACCAAAGTATAAATATTCAGAATGTCCAGAATACATATACAAATATCAGATACCAAAGTATAAATTTTGAATGTCCAGGATACATATAAAAACGTCAGATATTTAAGTATAAATCTTCAGAATGTCCAGGATACATATGCAAATATAAAAATCTCTGATAACAAAGTATAAATCTACAAAATGCCCAGGATACATATAAAATCTCGGATACCACAGGATAAATCTTCAGTATGTCCAGGATACATATACAAATATAAAAATTCTCAGATACCAAAGTATAAATCTTCAGGATGTCCAGGATACAAATACAAATATTAAAATATCCGATACCAAAGTATAAATCTTCAGAATGTCCAGGATACATATACGAATTTAAAATTTCACATACCACAATTTAAATCTACAGGATGTCCAGGATACAATATACAAATATAAAATTCTCAGAAATCAAAGTATATATTTTCAGGGTGTA
This sequence comes from Atrina japonica, assembly GCA_030159075.1. Classification (NCBI taxonomy): domain Eukaryota; kingdom Metazoa; phylum Mollusca; class Bivalvia; order Pterioida; family Pinnidae; genus Atrina; species Atrina japonica. Next base: position 493,230 of record BROG01000146.1, on the reverse strand, counting down.
CAGGATACATTTATAAATATGTTGATATTAAACAAACACGGATCTCTGGAAATCCACAGGCGGGATCAGGTGTGATGTAGTAGTAAATATTCCCTGTTGACTGGTCACACGCGCCGTGAGTGCACAGTCAAATTTAGATGAAATAAGTAAGGACTGTCTCGTCACAATTGGTACAGACGACTCAACAACCGCTATCTAACAGGTAACCCAACATTTCATAAAGTGAAAGTGGCTAATCGACAAAAAAGTCTGGAATGCTGACGATTGGAAAATCGGTTATCATATAGTTTAACTGGTAATTTATGTCTGTATCTTGCCCGGTCGGAGTTCTAAACACCTGATTTTGTGTTTTTCTTTAATTTGTACGTCGATAGGATACATGCAAACAAACAAATGTTCACAAGGAAAACAATTGTAAATTTTATTTTAATCCTAAGAAGAAGGTAATCCATTACGATGGTTATATTTGCATGATCGGTCGACAGGGGATGCTTACTCCTCCATGGCACCTGATCCCACCTCTTGGTTTTCAGAGGTCCGTGTTTGTCCAATTTTACCAGATTTGTATTTGTATTCTGGACGTCCTAAAAATTGATACTTTGGTATCTGAGATTTTTTTATTAGAGTTAATTTGAATCTGTTAACACGAACTTTGATCAAGCAATGAAACAGGTAAATGTTATACAAATTATATTACAGAACATTTAATAACTCGATAGTATCGTGTACGTGTTTAATATATTTATCAGAAGTACTTTGAACATGATAATTTCCTCTTTTTTAGTTTCTTCTGTCTAATTAATGTGGAAATGATAAAAGAATGTGTTAATTTACTTAATAAAAATGCATATTCCTATTACAAAAATAGTGTACGCAAGCTTTGTATTTTAGTATCTCGTTACATTTAAACAGGGTTTGATGACATACATCAGTTAATTAATGATGTTACATAGATGAATGTAAATGGGAAGAAGAGAAAATAATAGATGATTTATTAAAATCAAAAAGAAAAGTCAAGGATAATTAAAGTAATCGTATGCTACATTTTGTTGAAAAACAAACAAACGTTTTAAGTGGCTTGTTGATATTCGAGATAAAAGGAAGTAAAATAAATTAAGCGTGAGAAAATATTCAATAAACGATGTAACACAAACATAATCTAGCATCCAGAACATACCTCAATCTTTGTCACAGCTCTGTTCGCTCGCCCTACGTTACAAACCCACAAGAAATTCACATACTGCGAAACGTACATTGGAAAACATAATATACAATCATGCAAACATTTAAATACACTACGTTATATACCTACAAGCAATATATATACTTCAAAAAGGACTGTGGAAAACACTTTATTATATACTTAATATATACAGTCATTTCTGTTGGCTAAACCGCTAACATATGACTAGTATACGGCAGATCATATACACGGGTTTTCCATGCTACATCGATTTCCCTTTGGCTTCGTATTCCGCATAACATAATTATATACTACAAAAAGATACAGATAAACGCATTACACAGGTAAACACATACCCGAACACCATGCTTAACCAACCTACAACATAATCATATACTACAAAAAGATACAGAAAAACACATTATACAGGTAAACACATATCTGAACACAATACTTAACCAAACTGCAATATAATTATATACCACAAAAATAAACAAACACATTATACAAGTATGTGCATGCCTAAACACCATACTTTACAAAACTACAACATAACAATATACCACAAAAACACAGACAAATGCATTAGACACACATAAACACACGTTGATACCCAAACAGACAAATTTACCGTTGATTTGACTTTGATTTTTTATACCAAGCGCATCAATCAGATGTCCGTGTTACGCTCATTTGATATACCTACAACGGATACCGATTTCGAGCTACCACATTTATATTGGATAAACCCCATATAAGTAAAGATACATAGCAGGATCCAGCAAATGTTCTACCAAACCTTTATATTTACTCCTTACCAAGATATTGACAGCCGTTCAGGATAAACTTCAACAATACTGTACAGTTGCATATTCCAGAAGCGGTGTAAATCAGATGTGGATACTTAAAAATTATAAACAGCTTTTAGAAAATTTGAAGGCACAAAATTTTTCTCGAATTCACAGTATCAAAATTTATGACTTCTCCACTCTTTATACAACTATTCCACATAAAAAAATTAAAAGAAAGACTTTTCAGCATCATAGACAACTGTTTTTTCACTAAAGGTGGTACCCGAAATTTTAAATATCTAGTGATTGGATATCAGGATACTCTGATTCTGCACATAAATATACTGAAGTTGATTTAAAAAACATGTTGGAATTTCTAATAGACAATATATTTGTAATGTTCTTTTAACAAACTGTCGGCATTTCTATGGGAACCAATTGTGCCCCTTTATTGGCCGACCTGTTCCTTTATTCATACGATTCAACTGTTGAATCAAAAGAAGAAAAAGTTAGCGGTGTCCTTTAATTTGACATTTAGATATATCGACGACGTTTTGTCAATTAATAATGACAATTTCCATACATATGTCAATGTGATATATCCCAGCGAACTAGAAATTAAAGATACAACAGAATCAAGCACACATACTTCATACTTAGACATTTTACTTAACATAAACACAGACGGAAAATTAGCAACTAAGCTATACGACAAACGCGACGATTTCGGCTTTCCGATAGTAAATTTAAGTTTTAATATCCCTCAGTCACCCGCATATGGAGTTTATATTTCACAAATGATCCGATATGCCAGGGCGTGTACAACATATGAAGATTTCATATACAGAGGTAAAATACTCACTGACAAATTATTGAGGAATATCGAAAACCGCGTTTAATGTCAAATTTCCGCAAATTTTACGGTCGGTATAATAGTCTTGTTTGCGACTACTCTGTTTCACTAAGTGAAATGTTGAGTTGCCTTTTCGTTGGCCGTTGTTGAGACGTCTGTACCATTTGTGACGAGGATACACTCCTCATGTGTTTCACTGGACTTGACTGAGGACTCACGGCGGGTGTGACCGGTCGACAGTGGATGCTTACTCCTCCATGGCACCTGATCCCACATCTTTGTTTCCAGAGGTCCGTGTTTGTCTATTTTTACCGGATTTAATCAATGTCCTGGACATTCTATTGATTTATACTTTGGTATCTGAATTTTTTTATATTTTGACAGTGATATAGTGACGGCCAGTTTTTAATGTTGAAGGAGATACTTGGCTACAATGTTCCCGATAAGAGACCACATACCTTCCACATGTAAACTGGAAAACGTTCTTAAAAAAGTAACCATACATTGGTGCTGTAACCTGCGCTGACTAGAATTGAGAGACTTCATGATTCAAAAATTGATGTTCTAACCATTCAGTCACGCCGACCCGACAAACTCACCTACACATTACGTTTCCATACTCCCATTAGAATAATATGGAACAGGTACTTGCAAGTAAAAATAGTATGATACAATTAGGATTATCTTTCAGCCAAACGTAGTTCAAATAAATACAACCTTGAACTAGATATAATGTTAAAACGGAGCTATCATTGGAATCAATTTCCTGTCACAGTAAGAAAATGTAATAACAATAAACATTAGAAAAGTATTTGTGACATTTAATGGTTGAAATATGTTTGGTGTCATTACACAGGGACATTCAGCGATGATGCTAGTTTCCTGTATTGTCATTAGTATAAGTCCTGCTATTTTATCCTAGTGATACATTTCCGTGCAATGCCAAACTGCCCCGGTGAAACTCATCAATGCGGCTACTGTCGAGAGAATTCCATGACTGCATCATACTAACAGCTCATAAACGCATTAACTAACTTAATCATAATGATTGTTTTTCTGCGTGTCACCTGATTTCTGTTCTTCTTTTTCATCAACATATTCAGCGAATGATACATATATGTAGAGTGACAAAAATCTAAGTAGGACGATTTCGGATACGTAGTCCGTTTTCAAATATCCGTTAAACTAGACATATTTTGCAAAATTCGATTTTGCATTTCGAAAGTATACAATACTTTTTACATGAAAAAGAGCGAATCTAAATTAATAAAAATCTAAAACTCGATGCGAGCTGAATAGTCGACGATGTGAATGTCTGTCAATATATGACAGCGAATATATATATATATATATATATATATATATATATATATATATATATATATATATATATATATATATATATATAAATATATATATATATATATATATATATATATATATATATATATATATATATTAAAGGTCCATTAACTGTGTTTTTGCAGCAAACAAATTCCCGTTTTACTTCTTAGATCGATATACAATACAAAATAGAGATGATCACAAGCATAAGTCCTTAAATTCCTATATATTGTATGAGATGTCCAGGTTTGGACCCTTTTTCAATTACAAGTGATTAAATTAAATTTACTATTTGTATAAGAATAACACAATGTGCCTGACCTTATTTTGCACAAAATATATTGGGATTGAAGATTCTCAATGCCTTTGTATAGCTCTTATATACATCAAGTACAATTTGTAAAATTTAAAAAAAAATAATAATTATGGGGTAATCACAGATAATGCCTTTTTAAAAACGTGTTTATAGTCCTTGGTATCAAAGACCAGTTTTGTAGGCAAAAACTTTATAAAATGTAAAGGTCTATGCAAAAATATGTTATTTTGCCCCAACTAAATCATTGAAATTCTTAAAGTCTCTAAAGCTAAGATAGTCATCTTTTTTACATGGGATACTCCTATATGGATTTAGCAATACATTTAGGTTTATTATTTGACCTTCTAAGACGCCACCGTTTTACTTTCGGTAATATACATTCATATTAAATTCGAGCTCGACGGATGAAGTTTTATTGTCAGAAACGATCGTCTCGATCATTAATTATGGCCTTTATTTCAAACTATAACATAGATATTGCTAATAATATGTTAAGTGATTTAACTTCCAAGAAAAGTTTTGAATGACAAATGTAGATTTGTTGTTGTTATCGCTGTACAAAGCAAGTGTTCGTTGGTTAATTTCTTCTGACACAAACTTTGTTATGTATAGTACAAAGGACAATACATATTTATAATAAGTTCCTACCTCTTATCTTAATCCTTGGGAGTCTCTCTTAATCGTTAGAGTCTTGTAGAAAATTGTCAGTTGCAGCCTGTCTGTCTCATATAGGGAAGATGAAACCTGGTCAACAAAATATAAACATGTTTATAACAATATAGAGAGCGGCATCTACTCTAAACAATGTGTGATATCTACGTAACGATTGTCTTCCTGTTTTGAGACACAAATAAGTCATTTACTTCCGCCAGGACAAGTAAAATAAACAATAGAAATTGTTCTAGGACCAAATATATTGCATAACGTAAAACACATTAGTCACGTCCTTAAGTTAAGTCCGTGAATGTATCGTATTTCAGTAAATGAATTGCGTTGTGTAAAGTTATTTGTCTTCACTATTGCTTTGCAGTTAAGTTTCTATGTAGGTATTAAAGACGAATATCTGACAAGTGAAATGTAATCTTCAAAACACAGACAGTGGCAAACCATTTTTCCGAATCGTTTAGCTTCGGGTAATTTTATCTCCTCAAACCAAAAGCTATAATAATATTGAAAATTTCAGTGCTACTTTATATTCCGCAATGCACGATTTTTCTGTTACTATTTTAGAAAGATTGTTGAAAAATACACATACAAACTGATTTTTCATATATATATATATATATATATATATATATATATATATATATATATATATATATATATATATATATATAATGATATGTCATATGTTTTGATTGGTTAATACTGGTTCAGTAACATGCATCATAAAGTAAACTGTATATATATATATATATATATATATATATATATATATATATATATATATATATATATATATATATATATATATATATATATAAAAGTTATTGAAAGTCCAAACGTAAAGAAATTAAATATAAAAATACAGAATGCCACACCACAAAACAGTTTTAAGTTTTATTAAACTTACATTGCGACACGTGTTTCGCGTTACAAACGCTCATCAGGCAATGGTCATCAACAAAAATGTATTGAATATATATATATATATATATATATATATATATCATGAATCTCATATTGGTAAAGTAAATACATATATAAAAGAAGTTATAAGTAATAAGATAACACTAATGTAGAAGTAATGCATAAACTTAGATAAGACTATTGTTCACAAAATAATTTTATCTAATGTAGGAAGCGTAATGCAAAGATATAATACTATATATATGAAAAATCAGTTTGTATGTGTAAAAATAAAATCACAGAACTTTATATAAGCACTTTTTCACATACATTCATACATTAGTGTTATCTTATCTACTTCATCAACTTCTTTTATATTCTTTTTATAGCTAATGATGGAAAATTGGAAAAATTAAAATAAAATAATGATTAAAGAACATGAAGTAAAATGGACAAAAGTAAAAGTGGAAATATTGGAAATTGTAAAATGAGAAAACATCATGTTAAATGCATAAGAAATGTATCAATACTAGAGAAAAGCATATCCATATCATATCAAATCAGTCTATATCGATGATACATGTATATCAATATCGAGTCTATCAATGACATCCCTATTGACACATAAAGTAAATAGTTGAATTGATTAATTTAACAAAATGAATAAGTGGAACAAGTACCTTGTTGTTTACTGGGGTAATTAACCCTTTCAACCCTACAGACCATAATAGACTGATATTCGATCTTGGAACTCATTAAAATTCATATAATCGATATCAATCTTGCAAATCTTACATCTATTTTTACAAATTCAATAAATCCGGAAATTTTAGCCGGACTCCGTTTTCGCGATAGATATATTCTAAATTTATTCGCAAGATATTTTTTGTTTGCGATTTCGTCTGCCCATTTTGTTAGACTAGTATCATACTTCATTATTGGATAAAATTATTTTGTGAGCAAGAGTTCTATCAAAATTACACGTATATTAAATTCTTGCAAATAAAACCCTATATACAGTAATATATAAACAAAATAACATAGACATAAATTGGGGCTGAAATATGTGTTGAAGACGATCATTTTTGTCACCATGCTTCATATTGTAAATAGAAGATTTAATCCGAATACAAAGGTGTGAGACAAGGACACGCTTTAACCTATATGTATCTTTGAGCAATAATTAAATATATCTTTGGGCGATAACTAAAGATATCAATTCCATAAACAACTGTACTACCCTATCGAAAGATCATGTTGATGTAATGTTATACATTCATATGGGGAGATATGACTATTTGTTTACCAAAGACGTGTCGTATTTCTTGATGACGGAGTCAGGTCAATGAATTGCTAAGTGTAGTTACATACAATATCAACAAAGAACAAGATTTGAAAGCTAACATTTAATCTTCAGGAAGGTCAAATCGCCGTCTGATGTGATCAGACATTTTTGTTTATGTTTGTGTTTGAAACCGTTGAAAGTTCAGTGTTAAGAATGAAAAATGTTTAAAACACACAAAGGGTTTCACGTGGGGAATACTCTGTCACATGACGGCGCTCAACCAATCCCCGACTGTATGTCATCTATGGGATATAATAAGTGGTAATCGAATACAACGAACTGTAGTCATGTAAATCCTCGCACAATAAGAACATTCAGCATATCTTTAGAATTATGTTTTTAATGATACATATAATGATAATAAAGCTACCATGACAGGTTGCCTATCAGATGAAAGTACTGGGTGTACATGACGTCACTTATCTATAACCAACGTAATCATTCAAACAGATGCCAGTAAACGCATAGACTCAATTCAAAAATTAAATAGCATATTATTTCGTATTTTCGTTGTACTCCAGGTGATCACGTGTCTGTGGAACCTGCGTATTGTTGTACCTTACTGTCGTAATAAAACAGTCAAAGATATTTATTTTTTCTTATCTTCTGACTTTTATATCGATCATTATATACAAAAATTCTGGAAAACATACAAAAACATGGAAAGTTAAGATAGAAAAACAAATACTTTCTGTACACGCCAAACCGATTTGTTGTCATTTTGTTACCTAATGTAAATATATTTAATCATTACCGGATGCAAATGAGAGATAGATAACTCCAAGTTTAACAGCATGGCTTATGTTGAATAAAATGTTGATAATTAACGTGATCCGTATTCATTGGGAACTTACGGTATATTTGATAAATTACCCCATTGGGATTGTCATCCTTTTTATAACACTACATCAAATGACATATATCTATTCAAAGATAAAACTTTACACCAAAGTATTTAGTTTAAAATTCGAATAAATCCACAACATCGATTTCAACGTGTATGTTACAAATCAACCAAATCTCGTGAAGTAGATTTTCCAAACATGTACCAGTGGTTAACGGCACATACAAGAAATCGATATTATTATTAAATATTGATAGTATTAAAACTAATAGCTTTTAGGGTTAACTTAAGACATTTCTAGATAACGTAATACTAATTGGGACTTTACATTATAGCTCTTCTTGTGAAGTTCACTTAATCTTTTCAGCTAGAATTAATCATTTCCATAATAAGACATGTCATCGCTATTTCGAGAAACATCAGGGGGTGAAATGTAGACACCCACCGCTATACATCTAATTTGAACATGATTACGCTTAAAATAACATGTAAATTTCTGTTTGAAAAAAAAAAAGTGAAGTAGATTTTATTTTATATTAGATGTTGCACTTGTAATTAGCAATAGAAGTTTTATTAGATATGTCTGGATTTAAAATTTACAAACCTGCTTTACTCATAAATGATAACGGGCATATGCCCATTTAAGGTATATTAGCAACAATTCAAACTCGTTAAACATGCACCATTCCAAAAATTAAAAAGTTAAACGAAAAAACAATAAATTACTCCATTTTCACAAAGTCTGGGCCCCTTGGTCTTTATCAAGAGAAAGAAGACATATTATTCAGTATGCATATTAAATACATTTGCATACCAATTTCCATTAAAATATGACAATATTAAAAACCTTATGATTCAAGAGTTATCTCCCCATTGTATTTTGTTTGTCTTATAGGTTCACATCAACAACCCCAGTTCAAAATCCAATTCATATTTTCTAAATCATTTTAGCAAGCAATCAATAGTTTTCATGATATTATGAAGTCAGAATGACATGTCATCAGACTTCCAAAAAATTATGTGGACATTGAAAGCGATTTGTCATACTCTTATCCGTAAATCGTATGTATCTACATATGAAATCTTCATATGTTGAATAGGTGCTGGCATTTCAGATCATTGAGAAGATATAAACACTGTGAAAAGGGTCTATAAATACTTCAATATGTAAAGTTTATGACATGGAACACGGGAATCATCACGTTTATCCTACAGCTCTATTGTTGATATCCTGCCTGCTTCTAAAGTCAGTAAAATCTCCAAGTAGGAATCCAACTTGTTGTAAACAGAGCAGCTGATTTGCTTATTCTGTGGGGTCTTTAACTTTTAGTTTCCTGGGATATATCGTATTCACATAAGTAGGAACATTGTCATTAATAATTGACAATACTATATATACTATAATAATTATGTCTAAATGTCAAATTAAAAGCCACCGCCAGCTCTTTCTTCTGACCGAAGTCTAATCCAGAAAATTGTATCAATGGTATTAAGATGCTAGTCATGTAATGATTAAAATACTAAATAAACAGTGATATTTTCTTTTCTTTTGTACAAGCAATACGTAAGTTATACGATTCCCCGTTTTTATTGACAGTTGCTCTTGAAGGAATGTAAAATAAAAGCTGAATTATTGGTCTTGTAGGGGAAATATCGACACAGCATATTTCTGTATGAGGTCTTGCCGGAAGTTAGCGCTATCATTGTGTTTTGACTGAACAAGGACAATTGTATTATGTGGGATACATAACAATGATTGTTGAGTTTTAATTGACACCTAAGTCATGCAAGGAGTGTATCCGCGCTTGCAACGTCAGTGTTGCAAGACATCGTTGACTTTTAACTATTCCCGGGTATTGACAAAAGGAACCATTGACTTTCTGATAACATCTTGATTTCTTAAATACAATTATGTCAAGAGTTAGTACAAATATATTAATGTCTTTACAATTACATAAAAATTGTAACAGATATAATCAAAAATCTCCCTGTAATTATAAAGTATAAATTTTATCATTATCTTCTTTCACTCTTGAGGAGCAGTCATATGACTACGTTTTTATTTATTACTCCCTATGTCCTTGGAGCGGCTTTATTATAATTTTTAATCAGAGTATGATTATATTTGCGAGATAACTTTTAATTGCATTTCTGCAGATGAATGAAATAATTTGTAAAGAAAATTGTTAACGCAGTGGATGCACTTTACCGACCCACGCCTGCAGTAGGAATGACAATTCAAGCTGGTCATATATCATCAGGGAAAATACAACGATTTTCACTATTTTAGGTTAACGTTTGCATCCAAATAATAAGCTGCATCTGTGGCTAAGTGGATAGAGCATAGGGCTTTGAACCTAGAATTCTCTCAATTCCTGTCAGCGCAGGTTCCGGCCCCTCTGGAAATTGATTTTTGTGGAAATATTTGTCTGTTTACTCGCGTAAGGCCGGTGGTTTCTTCTCCAAACCACTGTAACTGGGTTCTCTCCTCCACCAATATAGACTGGTCGCCATTACATAACTGATAAATCGTTGATTGTGCCGTAAAAGACTACTCTAAATTCAAATTCCAATTAGAAAAGGCTAGGTAATGATGTCATAAACCACCCACATAAGAAAAGGCTAGGCAATGATGTCATAAAACACCCACATAAGAAAGGGTTAGGTAGTGATGCCATAAACCACCCACATAAGTCATGCTTGATTGAAAACTTATACAATAAACATTATACTATTGCCCATTTGCACACAGGTAGTTACAGTTAGATTAATGATATTTAATTTATTTACAAATAAATCGAAGTTATACATGCATATCGCTTTATGCAGTGCACGCATTTAATACGGACAAGATTTATATAAGAAATTACCCACAATGCAATGATGATAGTCTGGTCGTCATTCTATATATCCTTTTTCATTTGGACTTGGCTGTGGACTCACGGGGGTGTGACCGGTCGACAGGAGATGCTTACTTCTCCATGGCACCTCATCCCACCTCTTGGTTTCCAGACGTCTGTGTTTGTCCATTTTTGCCGGATCTGTACTTTGGTATGAGATGTTTGGTGTTATATGTTAACGTTATGTTAAAGCATTTTAGCGACAGACAACCTAATGTACAGTTTAAAGGTGCATTCAAAATTGCAGGGGTTTTTGGGGTTTTTTTTTTTGCGGTTTTTTTTTTACAACATAGATTAACATTGCGTATCTTTTGCAAAAAATACTTGAACTGATATCCAATAGGACTGTCGAAAAATGACATGTGACAAAATCTTGGAAAATTGTTGCATAAAAAAATCATCAAAAATCCCGAAACTGCAATTATAGTGACAGATTCAGAAATTTTTAGTTTAAATATTAAGCCATTTTTGGTTCAGGAATTCTTTAGGAAGAGTTAATCCTGAAAAACAACATGAATTGAAATGTTTCAAGGCCTAAATTAATGCAATATAAGCAAGTGACATCTAAATGCATATATATGTACATTTTTCCCACCCCGCGTATAATTAGATTTTGTAATGAAATACATTATTGTTCATGTTCTTGACACGACATACACTGCATAGCATTATTCAAATTCATTTTTCAAATTGTGCAGATTGAGTACTTTTTAACTTTGTTTTCAACTTCAGCGTTGCTTCGGTGTTGTGTTTTTGTTTTGTTTTTTTTCACCGAAACTGCGATATTCCTAAATATTCTTGATGTAAATCCCTGTAACTACAATTATTAAGATTGTTCAACTTTTAATTTAATATCCAATGACTCATAAAAATTATTCAATTTAGCATAGCTGTTAATATATAAAAAATTTCAGATACCAAAGTATAAATCAATAGAATGTCCAGGACATAGATACAAATCCGGTAAAAATGGACAAACACGGATCTCTGGAAACCAAAGGTCTCGGGTCATTAATATGAAAAACATATATCCCTATATATTTTGTGAAAATAAATATAAAAATTTCAGATACCAAAGTATAAATCAATAGAATGTCCAGGACATAGATACAAATCCGGTAAAAATGGACAAACACGGACCTCTGGAAACCAAGAGGTGGGATCAGGTGCCATGGAGGAGTAAGCATCCCCTGTCGAAAGTAAGGTTAAATGTGGTATTCATACAGAAAAGTAAGGTTGAATTAATCAATTGCAATTGTAAAAGTGCCTAATTTGTGCACATTTCTGTTCAGTCTGCTCCTGTGCCGTAAGTTTGCTTTTTGTATTGTTATTTTTATCTATGTTCTTTCTATGCAACCACGGTTAAACCTTTCCATGTTTAGTATTGTGGGAACAGCAAGTGCATATTTTCTTCGAATATCAAGTTGTGACATTATCTTTTCTCTATACATTTACAATCTCTCTATTGTTTTGAGTTACATTACAAATATCAAATATCGATCGGCGTCGACTTCATTTAACGTTTTCTTCGTCATGTGGTCGAATTTTACACGACTTTTATCATTTATCCATTTGAGCGAAAACTAGAAAAAAGTTTGGCGGTGAAGTGCATATGTATCTCTTATATATTGACCTACATACACAAAAATTACATCGATGTAATTTCTTTTATGTGATAATCCAAATACATAATGTTTTTGGTGTCAAGTAAGTAATCAAAAGATTATAAAAATAGCTCCAAATGCTGTTAAAAAGATTGTGGTACACTCGTCAACTCGGCACTGTTAAGCATTCCACAATGAATGCCCTTCATAACCGGATTTACCGATCATCAATCTAGATGTCTATATTTATATATTTTTTTATCTAACTCCTAAATAATTTTCCAAATATAGCTATCTCTGATTATATTATAACTCAACCTATATATATATATATATATATATATATATATATATATATATATATATATATATATATATATATATATATATATATATTTTATTTATATGAAAACATAGATATTTTCATTTCCGTATCATTTTCGGCATTTTAGTCATTAGACATAAAAATGAATTTAAAACTAAAGTGAATTTTCCAGCAGCAATCAATGAGGTTATGTAGATATATGGCGAATTTCAGATGAATGTTTTCAATTATACATATGTTTTATTATGTTGCAATTATATAAATATATATATATATATATATATATATATATATATATATATATATATATATATATATATATATATATATATATATATATATATATATTCAATATATCCGGTACATACGATCGCGTGTTTGGCGATTACGCGATGTTTGGCGTTACGGATATATATATATATATATATATATATAGAGAGAGATAGAGAGAGAGAGAGAGAGAGAGAGAGAGAGAGAGAGAGAGAGAGAGAGAGAGAGTGTGTGTGTGTGTGTGTGTGTGTGTGTGTGTGTGTGTGTGTGTGTGTGTGTGTGTGTGTGTTAATCTGTGTTCGAGTCCTAACGCAAAGAGATGAATGAACAGTAATATTAATTTTATTTTTTAACAGTATATTACTTTTATATTGTGTGTACCTAGTGCCTTAGTGGGTAAAACTTTTATTCAAGATATGGACAATATTACACAATATCGGTAAGCAGTACCTGTACTATCAAATTTACAATTTACAAAATCATCAAACTAGGACAAACAGAATCCTGACACTCCAGAATTACAAACTCGATACAGATCATCAAGCTCAATAATAATAGAATCAGGCTATATGCCATACTTAAATTAACCAGATATTAATTAAATGTTAAAAATAATGTTCAAAGTAAGGACTTTAACACAACATTATCGAACACTTCGAGTATCTGCGGACATTGGTGTTGTTTGACGTTGATGAAGCCTCAGCTAAAGAGAGAATGACAGTTTGTTTCATAGATTACACTTTTGAACATTTTCCAAAATGACCTCTGCGTCAAAACAAACTATTTCTTTGTATATATGAGAGTTAGCAAATGCTTCCATTGGGAAACGGTGATATGACAAATCAACTTTCAACTTTAGAAGCCCTTTCATATCCCTTTGGAATTCCGAAGCACGCTAGAACGGGGAAATTTGGTTGGGCGAAATTCTGACATTGACAATCACTGGTGAAACCCATTGACTTTTGTTCTTAGAATCTCAATCCTACGTGTAGACGTTTTTATTTTGTAAGAAATGAAGTTATTTTAAACTATCGTAAACTTTTTTCCGAACAAATTCAGATATCGGAAATGTAACAAAAATATCGACGAAACAATACATAACAATAAATGCCAACAGACAATCATTACATTATAACGCATTATAACACATTATAACGCAGTTTTATTATCTAACCTTCTGATGCGTATATTATTCGAGACAAATATAACAATTAACAGATATTGATAAGAAATTAGGATGACAAAGATAATGGCGTGTTATATTTATATAAAGATATTCAATATACTGAGTTCACGTTATTGTAATAGATAATGTACACGTTTAAACTCTTAACGTTTAACAGGATATAAAATGTCTTTAAAATTATAGTTAAGCAGCCGTGACGTTTATTATGTATGTTTTTGTAAAATAAGGATGTGTAGTAAGTCAATAGGAAATTAAGGGGCCCTTAAATAAAAGATTATCTGGCCATCGATTCGAGATAAATAATGGGGGTAACCAGATACTCTATCGACATTTCAACCCCCCTGACCATTCCATCTTGTCTATGAGAGTGCGTATACTTGAAAACATATACCACTGGACCAACAGCCCCACCTTGAGGAAACAAGGTGAAGCATACCCCTATGGATGTAACGATAATATCCAAAGTGTATAATGGTGTTAATGTGCTGCAACTTTTTAATTCTAACGTAAGACGTAAACGCAGTCACGGACATCGTTCATACGACCGACCCTACATACATGATGTCACATTTTTAATCTCTTTTACCTTACGTTAACAAAAAATTGGTCTATATCACATTCGCAGCACACTTTATTTTGTTCCCTTTACAATTCTTAATAAACATTTCAGTTTCAGGAAGCAAGAATGACCCCCTACACGAATTGTTTAACCCCAGAATACATATTGAACTCCGTTATAATGAACATCGCTTTTCACAGAGTGTTAAAGCCTGCACCGGTTACAAACGATGACTATTCTAAACAGAAATGTCTTTTCCTTAAACTTAAATTTACAAATAAAGGCATAGACGCTTTAAACATTGGCAATGTTCTAAATCACAAAAAAGTTCAGTCCTGTGTTCCGCTATTTTTTTAAACTGAAGACCACGCCTTGCATTGCATATGGCTGTATTCCTTACCAAGATATGGACAGCTGGTAAGGAGAAAGTTCAACAATACTGTACAGTTCCTTATTCCAGAAGCGGTGTTAATCAGATGTGGATACTAAACAATTCTAAACAGCTTTTAGAAAATTTAAAGACTCACAATTTTTCTCAAATTTACAGTATCAAAACATTTGACTTTCACTAAGTAAAATGTTAAGTTGCCTTTTCGTTGGCGGTTGTTGAGACGTCTGTACCAATTGTGACGAGGATTCACTCCTCACGTACTTCAATGTACTTGACTGTAGACTCACGGCGGGTGTGACCGGTCGACAGGGGATACTTACTCCTCCATGGCACATGATCCCACCTCTTGGTTTCCAGAGGTCCGTGTTTGTCCATTTTACCGGATTGTATCTATGTCCTGGACATTCTATTAATTTTTACTTTGATATCTGAGATTTTTTATATCACTGCACTTAGCAAACTACAACCACAATCAGGGCCCTGAAGTCAACAAATGTATTCAGTATTCATACACAGCTTTTTATTTTATTGTTTTGTATGTATAGTGAAATATAAATCTTCTAGATCCGCCCCAATAACAAACAAAAATTTTTCATCACTAACATAAACAAATTGGATCAAACTTATCATTTTCCTGTAATATGAATAACTACGATCTGTACGGTACTCACAAAATTTGAGTATGTACTCAGTTATGTTTTTAAATATTTCCAAAGTGATCTTCAAAGGAACAATAATTTTCATCATTATTTACAATTGTATTTCATCAAGATACAAATATATCCATATGCAGCACGATGTCTGTATGATTTATCCTAAAATAAAAACGTTGAGCACTCAGTACACTCTGTGACTTCCAGTCCAGACCATTCAGTTTATTTTAACAAATGCAAAATGATAAATTAAAGGACGAGAATAAAAAATATGATGAGAAAAAATATTAACAATTGATAAAAACAAGAAATAGGCGACTTTATGATTACCTTATGTAAAGTCTAGCTTCATAGACTATCTGGAAAATGGAGCTGTATTTATCACTCGTGTACTACACTCACCGTCTCTGCATGTTTGCATTAAACAACATCATCTCCGAAAAGTCACATGCTCTGAGACTAAAAGGAGGCTAGACGTATGTCATATAAGAAGCAATAATATGTTATTGGATAATCCATACACAATTCCTCTGTACGACTAGTTGAGACATACTCCGTGTCTGATCGCTGTTGTTTGAAATCGATGTCATTATGTTCTGCTCACAAATAAATACCGTTACCTGGAAATGTTCGCTTCCTTTTAATTTTCGCCATTTTGTCATTAGAGAAGTGAATTAATTCAAAATGAAAGCTAATAATTTTCAAGCTAAACAATGAAAGTAAGGGCATATATTGAATCCATGAGACTGGTGATGTAGGGGAAATCTAAGACAAGGTGAATATGTTTTCTCTCGGAAAAGGGCGAACATTTCCAAGTGCACTGTAACAAATAGCATACGGTTACGAAAAGCTAAAATGTTACTATGCATTAAAAAGCTACTATGCATTGGTCTTTAATATGTAAGAATTAAAATTCCAAAGTATTAATGCAAAGAAACTTCATGAGATAATATACAAATCATGTGAAAATTGGACACTCGGACCTCTGACAATCCAGATATGGGATCAGGTGACATGGGGCAATAGTCTTCACCTGTCGAATAAGACCATAACAGCATTAGCAATAAATGGGACCCCGATTTGACGGAAAACAAAATGCTGCTGCTCGTATAGATTATGGAAAATATATCTTAAGATAATAATGCCCGTGTTCGGAAGTTTGGGTTTTTTGCTCGCAAAGAACGAGGGCTTAAATATCTCGACATATACATCAAAAAAGTTTTATTGTATATCCTTAGAAAAAAAACAAACAAAAGTCGTAAATGAAAATATATGTATTGTGTTTAGTTCACAACAAATAATAATAAAATTGAAACATTCCTGTAATGCGTATGACTTAAATATAAAAACATAAAAATAGTCTCGATAAAACCATTGTCGTAAAACCACGGTCCGGAATATCTATGCTCTTTCCTACAGTCTCTCACGGCCGAAATCTCCCATAAGTAATAAACATTTATAAATAGAAGGTCTTGTGCAATTTATCCAATGACAGTAGTTGGAAAAACAGCTGCTTTGTTTACAACATGGGCGCAGACATTTTGGACACCCGAAGTTGTGCGGAGGGTAAAATGAGTCCAGCGATCTGATTGGTCATTAAATGAAAAAAATAGTTTTGCCATCAATAAGTGAAAATAAGGTGATAAAAAAGATACATGAATATTGGTAGTACTTTGGAAATTATAGGGTTGACGGTTGAAAATTTAAAGGGAGGAGTCATATGAGAATAGATATTTTCCTTTGTTGCGGAATACTACGAGTTGTAAACAAGTGAAAATTTGAAATGAAAATGCAACGGCAAGCTATACTTTTGATTGCATATTATGTTATCAAAAATATTGATCTTTCAGCACAGGGTACTTATTTGACCCAGATTTAATAAACATGGGAGTGACAGTTACCTGAAGTTTTGTAAATTAGCATTGAGGCCTATGGGAAAAATATTTGGTGGTGTCTGTCCAGTTGTGATCGGCAATGGGTGTTATCGCATAGTCTGTTGATCCAGTACAATTCTAAAATTGTTTAAAAGCCTCGATCTGATTGGTTGAATATACGAGCACCGTTTACTCACATTGTCTGAGGCTTAATGAATAATAAACATATGTACGGGAGATATCGGTCGCATGAGACCACAGGTAGGAAAGAGCAGAATGATTCCGGTGTTGTTTTACGACGTTGCAGAACACCAAAACAGGTCCTGGACGTATATGGTAGAATACTACATCTTTTCATATAATGTTAGTAAACTGAAAACGCAAATAGAATTATCAATGAACAAATCATATCCACCTTATTTTGATTTCGTGTCGCAATAACATGGATGAGCAGCCACGGATTTCCTAACTGGTTATTTATTTTATACATAGCCCACGAATTGTGATGAAGTGCCATTAATATTTTCCTATGCTATAGACTGATGGCAATGCATTAAGTGTTTTTCAATAATTACATTTGAATTTAAATTTGAACTCACTGTTATTGAAACCGGTCAATAGTTGACGCTTACTCCTCCATGTCACGTTTTCCTATCTCTGGATTTTCAGAGGTCCGTTTCTGTTCAGTATTCACTTGATTAATACTTTGGAAACTGTGATTTTAAATAAGATCCGATCTGGAACTTCCGTTAGAACTATCCAAGCGGTCTAAAAGAAGTTTTGAATACCCGTATGCATATTAAAGCTGTTTTAGCTATCGTCAACGCATAGTTTTACAATCATATTTTATCTCATATATTTCCCAAAGAGATCTTCTGAAGGTTAAAAGAAAAAATACATAACTCGATGCATCAATTCTTTGAATCTGTAGATGTAATGTACATTTGAGTGACTTGTTCAATAACTGACATTGAATTCTCTTTACCAAATGTGACGAGGATTTATTCTTCAATTATTTTTATTAGAATTTGCCTGTGGACACACGGCGGGTGTGACCGGTTGACAAGGGATGTCTGATTTTCCATGGCACCTGATTCCATCTCTGGAGTCCCAGAGATCCGTGTTTACCATATTTACCAGATGTGTATATTGTCGCCTAAACATCATGAATATTAATACTTTGGTATCTATGATTACTTAGGTAATCTCTTGTTCAATTATACAATGGAAACTCACCTAAAGATTACCTTTCATAGGAGACCATTTCGCATTTCCGACCACAACATTTCAGTCTATGGATAAATATCTATTGAGTACTTAACCTCACTTTAGAGACCACCTCACTAATCAGACTACTTTGACCCAGTCCGATAGGTGGTCTTAATGGTGAAATTCCATCGTATTCCATGTCATTCAATTTTTGGTTAAATGTTTTCAAAGATATGTCAGGAAAACACAGAATACACTAAATATCGAATGATTAATTAATAATTCAAAACACATTTGCTATCATTTGGGAAACAGTCATATCGATAGAGTATGACCTTTCAATAAGTGTATGGGGATTGATGAATTAGCTGAAATCATACTTCCTTAATTCTATAAATTATATTGACTGCCGTATTATTACATATGTCCCTGCAATATATATCCCAGCGAACCATAAATTAAAGTTACAACAGAATCAAGCACACACGCTTCATACTTACACATTTTACATACTAGACAAAAGACAAAGATTGAAACTAAACGACAACTAAGCTATACGAAAAACACGACAATTTTTCCATGGTAAATTTTCAACATTTAAGTAGTAATATGGAGTTTATATTTCAAAAATCATCCGATATACCAGTGCGTGTTCAACATATGAACATTTCATATACAGAGGTAAACTACTCACTGTCAAATTATCGACACAGGGATATCGAAAACCGCGTTTGATGGCAACGCTCCGCAAATCTTAAGGTCGGTATAATAGTCTTGTTTACGATTACTCTGTTTCACTAAGTGAAATGTTCAGTTGCCTTTTCGTCGGCGGTTGTTGAGACGTCTGTAGCAATTGTGACGAGGTTTCGTTCCTCACGTTTTTCATTTGTATTTGACTGTGGACTCACGGCGGGTGTGACAGGGGATGCTTACGCCTCCATGGCACCTGGGTCCGACTCTTGGTTTCCAGAGATCCGTGTTTGGCCATTTTACCAGATTTGTATTTATATCCAGGGCATCTAAAATCGATACTTTGGTATCTTAGATGGTGAAATATAACTAACGTGTGTAATTCAGATTATTGTTTTCCACGATAAATTTCAAAATAATAGTACACTTGCATACATTGATGAGAAATGATATAATAATGTGTTTCCGACAATGATATGAATAACTACTAAATGAATGGTTTGCGGTTTATATCCCGATAAACGACATTTTATCATATATTCAAACTCGGCAATAAACACTCTTTAATTGTTTGGTGTGTTCCCCAGAGACCATCAATTGTTGAATTATACGTTGAAGCGTGGGATGATGTTACTGGAAACCTATATACGTCAATTCATTTCTGAATAGATTATTGATGTATCTTGTCAACCAAAATTTTGTATATTTCTATATTCCTCAGTTTTGTGACCTATTCATGTAAAATGTAGTTGCTGTACACAGAGAGAGAGAAAGAGAGAGAGAGAGAGAGAGAGAGAGAGAGAGAGAGAGAGAGACAGAGAGAGACAGAGACAGAGAGGAAAAAGAGACAGACAGACAGACAGACAGACAGAGACAGAGAGAGACAGAGACAGAGAGACATAGACACAGACAAACAGAGACAGACAGAGACAGGCAGACAGAGACAGGCAGACAGACAGAATGACAGGCAGAGGGAAAGAGAGAGACACACAGAGGCAGACAGAAGGAAAGTCCGAAAGAGAGTGACACATATTAGAGACAAACAGAATGACAGAGAGAGAGAGAGAAAAGAGAGAGAGAAGAGAGAGAGAAAAGAGAGAGATGTATATATGATTGTATCTGTTAAACTGATTCAGGAATATGTGAATACCTGGTTATATATCCGTTTACAAACTCTATTTAGTCCCAATAGATAAAAGCCGGTTTAAATTTCATCTTAACGGTTTATTTATTGTATCCAATGAAATTTACGTGGATTTATGTTTGAGCCATGCTATTATGTCGAATATTTTCAAAATAAGGGTGCTAAAAGTAAAGAAAATCCTTTCTACCAATATTCTCAAAAAAAGCATTGTTAAAAAGTATTAACCTCCATGATAACTGTTGCAATTAACATCATCAGTTTAATATCCTATTTATAAATACGTTTACTTATTTTTAGATTTTTCCATGTTCATATTATAAAAAAAAAATTCAGATACCAAAGTATAAATCAATAGAATGTCCAGGACATAGATACAAATCCGGTAAAAATGGACAAACGCGGACCTCTGGAATCCAAAAGGTTGGATCTGGTGTCATGGAGGAGTAAGCTTCCCCTGTCGACCGATCACACCCGCCTTGAGTCCACAGGCAAGTCTCAATGAAATACGTGAGGAGTGAATCCTCCTCACAATTGGTACAGACGTCTCAACAACCGCCAACGAAAAGGCAACTCAACATTTCATTTAGTGAAACAGAGTAATCGAAAACAAGACCATTATTCCGACCGTAAAATTTGCAGAACGTTTACATTAAACCCAATCTGAGATTTTTGTATGTACAACACTTCCGCACAGTTACCAAATATAGTTTGGCACATGGGGCATATATTTTCCACCAAATCATCATCGTCGTAAAACCACGTTCCCAAACGGCATTGGTCTCCCTACCCGTGGTCTCATGCGAAAGAAATCTATCGTACATATGTTTTATTATTCATGGCACCTTAGACAATACGAGTAAACGGTAAACGCATTTGTCAACCAATCAGATCGATGCCTTCAAACATTTTCAGATTGTACTGGATCAACAGACCGTTGCCAATCACAACTGCTTTAACTGAATAAACTGGGCTACACCTACTCCTTATAAATATTCATTAGCTACGAGATATTTACCACAATTAGAAAAGAGCAGATGGATCCCGAATAGTAGTTTACGACGGTCAAATCATTGGTCTCAATACAAATATGGCTGAATTGTTCATGATTTCAAAAACATGAAATGTAAAAAGAATCAGAATATAATTCGGTAATCCTTATGAGAAAATGAATTATCTGAGGATGTAATCCGATTTAAATTTTACAAGTACAATGACTATGCAATATTCAAATTTACGTATTTCAATTTATTATAATATTAAGACTTTACCCTTAAAAAGCGGTGTAAATCAAATGTAGATACTTAAAAATTCTAAACAACTTTTAGACAATTTGAAGGCACACGATTTTACTCAGATTCACAGTATCAAACTATACGACTTCTCTACTATTTACACAATACTTCCACGTAAAAAAATTAAAAGAGAGACATTTTAGCATCATAGACAAATGTTTTGGGTTTTTTTTCACTAAGAGCGGAACCCGGAGTATAAATATCTGGTGATTGGTTATCATGATACTTATTTTGTCAAGCCCCGCTCTGATTCCACACGTAAATGCACTGAGGTTGATATAAAAAACATGCTGGAATTTCTAAAAGACAATATATTTGTAATGTTCGCAGATGTGGTCTTTCAACAAATTGTCGGCATTCCTATGTGAACCAATGTTGTCCCTTTGTTGGGTGTGATCTGTTCCTTTTTCATATGAAGCAGACTTCTTTCAGAAAATTGTTGAATCAAAAGAAGAAACCGTTTAGATATGTTGACGACGTGTTGTCAATTACTAATGACAAATGTCATACATATATCAATGCGATATATACAAAGGAACTAGACATTAAAGATGCAACATAATTAAGAACATCGTAATTTTTTCACATTTAAGTAGTAATATCCCACATATATCACCCACATATGGAGTTTATATTTTACAAATGATCCGAAATGCCGATATGGTCGTGTTCAACATATGAACATTTCATAAACAGAGGTAAACTATTCACTGACAAATTATTGACAGACTGATATATTGTTTCAATTAAAGATCATTTATATTCGTTTGAGCAGAGCGAATAATATCAATATACTTCCCATACACTTATAATACAAATAGCGCAAATACCAGAGTATTTCCTTCGACTGGCCCAAGCGACCTAATCTAGTATATTTTGAATAAACATAGACCTCCAGAGTATCCTAGGGCCCTTTTTATCAAGACGTCGTAAGCCTTAAGTCGTAAGTCTTAAGTTATTTGGTCTTAAGATAAAACTAAGAACCGTTTTATCAATGTTCGTAAATGAAGAACTCGGCAACTTAAACATTCTGTCAACACCAAACACACTTGCTTTTTGTTGTCAGAAAACTTTCCCGTCTCCATGAAAATTGTGTCATCGCTCCTGCTTCCTGGAAACCTTACATATACTACCACCGATTTCTCTACCTCTGAAATATTAGATAATCATAAATCCGTTCTCACCTCGTTTGGAATACGGACAAATAATGTGGATCTTGAATTGCTATTTATTTATTAAATTTCGAAGATCACTATAAACACCGATTCATTTTGGGGTCAGTTAATTTCTCCACCAAGCCTTTATTTATTTTACTCACCAAAGTCTTACTTAACAAGATCTTCAGAAGTACAACGACCTACTCAAAAAGCGGACTGAATCAGATGTGGATCCTAAAGAATTCAAACGAATTGTCGGAACATTTAAAGTCTCCAAATTTCAAACATATTACAAGCATCGAGCCTTTTTTATTTTTCGACTCTTTACACAGCAATTCCTCATCAAAAACTTAAAAACAGATGAACATCTTTTGTAGACAAAAATGGCGTCTGTCCATTTTTACCGGATTTGTATCTATGTCTTGGACATTCTATTGATTTATACTTTGGTATTTGATATTATTTTATATTTCTAAGTAGTAATATTCCATCTTCACCCCCTATGGCGTTTTCAATTCACAACTTATACGTTAGTCCATCGCATACCCTTATTCTTGGATGGAAACGACTCGCCAATACACAAAAGGTTAGCTTGCTGAACGCTTCAATCGTCGTTTAAGCAATTTTATGGTCGATACAGGGATCTATTTAAACAATATGAAATTTCACTCTCAGGAATATTTAATAGTATTCAGAAGCACGACCACAGACAGTGGCTCCCTATCGCCAATCGTGCTTTCCAACAAACTTGATCTTTTCACCGAATTTGAACTTTTAATGGAACTAGAAAGGTTTCCATGGTACATTTGCGACGGATGTGGCATGCCAGCAGAGGACTCTGACTCCTTCCGGACATCTGGACCTATCCCGTTTGCGATTCGCAATTGCTCTTGAGACCATTTACACATCTAATTTGTCGTGTTCTTATGAACTTGAAATTCGATTATCAATTGGTACTTCTTCATTTTTACTTCAAATAAGATCTTGGCAGTTTATGAGTATTTTTATCTCCTACATTTACAAAGAAAATTTTTTACAAATACAAAAATAAGTTAGGTCTATTCACAGTCTCTTTGTAGTCATAGGGCCCGAGAGACTATAAATAAGTTTTATTCTCAAAAATTAAGAATTTACTCAACTGAATTACTTAAGTCAGCTACATGAGCTACTTAAATATTTTATCACTTGAGAAAAAAGAATCTGTCTAAGAATTTCTTTATGGGCCACAACTTTACCTAAGTTGAGAAAATTTTCAAGATTTCAATACAATCTTGAAGCTGAGTAAAACATTTGTCTCAGAATAGCCCTTAGTCCAGATTTGGTCGTAAGTCACTGATCCTAAGTCTAAACGTTCGCAAGTCGTCAGAGGTCCTATCGTTAAGTCTACGACTTAGTACCTTTCGTAAAACGGGCCAATAAGGGATAAACGGGTCAAACTCGCTGTTAATTCACATTTAATTTGAGGCAGAATTACGAACGGAATAACTCGTCAAGAACTGTATCAATGCATGGAATAAATTAATTTTATATAGCAAAATATCCCTCGCGCCCCACAAAGAAGTTTCGTTAATATGAAGTAGTCTATAAGGTCATCTTGTCTGATCTACGCTACAGACGACCGCTAAATTATAGCCATCTTTTCTTCATTTTATCACAAAGTGAACCAATCCCTTGTGAAATCTGAACGATTAAGTAACAATATGCAATATGTTGTCCAGTAGTTGGAGACACTGAAATATATTATTTGGAAATTGCAGTATGCTTGGGATGGAAAGGATACATTTGAATTATTGGTTCAGTCAGAAAAGCGTATATCACATAAGATGGCGATGCGGAGTAACCATTTGATTATCATACTGATGATTCTATTCAATTTCGGTAATGACAGACTGCACGGGAAATACATTATTCCTCACTGAAAACTCATCTTATGCAAGGTGCAGGAACAATTACTCCAGTCCATGTAATTTTAATGTTGTGCTTCATTAACTAAAAGTCAAACTTGTGCAGGTCAAGAAAGAGTTCACAAGACACCGCCATGTTATAATAATTTAACTATAAGAAGTGTCTACAGCCAATGTTGGCATATTTAGCTCACCACGTACATTCTCTCCACACAACTTATCTTCAACTTATTGTTATGTTTTATCTCAGAAAAAATGCTAAGGGAAGTCAAAGAATATAATTTTATCATGAAAAGTTGTTTTATTTATGTTACGTCAAAGTGTAATTACACTACGATCAGCATTTATGCTTGGAAATATTTCCATGTTGAGTTATTCTGGGATTTGGTAATACGTAGACCAGATATTACGAGGTATAAATGTCGTTAACCGTTGTTAATGTTGATAGATATAATATATCTATCTATCGATTCTATCAAAATATCTTACATTATACGACATAGTGAAAGAAAGATGGATAGATAGATAGAGAGAGAGATAGGGATAGAGAACGAGATAGATAGATAGAGAGATAGATAGAGAGAGATGGGGATAGAGAAAGAAAGATAGATAGATAGATAGATAGAAGGAAGGATGGATGGAAAGATAGGTAGACAGACAGACAGACAGACATAGATAGATTGAAAGATAGATAGATAGATATTTTAGATCAATATATTGTAGAATTTCTATATAATGTATACAATTATTTGTTTTGTCGGCTAACAACTGATATTATATCTAGAAATTTTTAAAACTTACAGTAACATATGATTACTATTTACTAGCATATATGTCTGTTTATCTTATATAGGATTGTAATATATATGTTTTCAGAAATAACAGATAATTTATATTAGCTGTTATAACGGTGTACGTTATACTTATACGAAGGTGAAATACATCACCTTGTATAATTATAATAAGATTATGACCATTTACTTCGCCACGGTTATTATTACGACAAAATAAAGAACATTAACTGTTTACTACCAAAATAATAATGCATTAAAGACGAGTGAATGAATAGAAATTATATGCCGTCCTAAGCATGATTTGTCTAATCTATTTCCTTTCTACACTCCCTACGCCTTTGAGACATAGTACATCCATTTCCGATTTTCTTGGCCAATACTTCAAAGGTACATGTGCTCTTAAAAAAACAACTGTAATTCTCAAATAATCTATTTTACTCCCTCCGTTTGTTTGTCATTCCTTACTTTAATACAACCGTCCAGATATTATAAAAATAGATCTAGCTTCGATTTGTTTGTGGAATGAAGAAACGTGGAGTTGATCGTTAAAATTTAAGGGACGTCAGCGGAATAAACAATATCTAGAGACATTTCATATTGGGTAACTTGCATATTAATGAAACTAATTCTAAGCGCACAGTATAAACTTTCAATTGCACTATCTTTTAAAGATCTATACTCGCAAGTCAATGTATGGATTTATTGTCAAACTTAAATTATCGCTAGACGCTGAAGTCTGGCACTAGATGTCGCCCAGAAGAAATTTTCCTATTTTGTCTTATAGAAATTAGCGCATAGTGCTTGATACAAGATGGAAATACGTAGTCCATATATTGACCTATAAAATCTGAAAATAATTATGCTCGGGAAATATTATGTATAGATATACAAATAATTTGATTTAGACATTTTGCTCGTGTGAGAGTATCATTTCAGGATAAATATATTTCAGGATTTACTTTAAGATTAAAATGGCGAATAGTAACATTGATTTACATAACGGTAGGAGACATATCATGGAGCCACACAATGTATACCCTTCATGAACAGCTTCCATTTGAAACTCAAAGGATATATTAAGTCTCCAAAATGTTTCCCAAGTAGTAGTTTTACTACGTGTCGGTGCGATTTTGTTACACTGTTCTTGACTTTTGTCTGCAAAACGTTTTCTAGAACAGAAGAGGTAACTCCGATGTTCGGAACTCCAAGTTTATTAGGAAATATATAATTAGATTCAACAATGGTATCAATATTTAGAAATATTACCATTGCCATACGGTTCGGAATCAGCAACCCGTTTCACCGAGAGTCATACGTAATTGCTTCTACTTAAGTATAAATTATTTCCCTAAGCCAATTTTACAAACGTTCGTAAGGGAAATTTTCCTGAAGGAAATTTCTTAACTTTAAAGACACATTAAAGCTGCCATAAGTTTTAAGGAATTTCCATACCGTTTTGACA
Organism: Atrina japonica; assembly: GCA_030159075.1. Classification (NCBI taxonomy): domain Eukaryota; kingdom Metazoa; phylum Mollusca; class Bivalvia; order Pterioida; family Pinnidae; genus Atrina; species Atrina japonica. The sequence continues at coordinate 465,571 of BROG01000146.1, read as the reverse complement.
AAATCTCGTAATTTTCGATATTTTCAAAATGCAAGAAATCACCTAATATTTCAAGTTGTGAAACAAAACTTATATGCTGATAAAATAGACGACATATATTTTGTAAATGAATACGTTTTAAGAAATTAGACATGTGATAACATTTCAAATTAAAGTCCGAGGTGAAGTCGATGTCGGAAAATTGCCATCATTAAAATCCCTGTGTCAAACAACATACCATTTTCAAAATTAAATCCGAAAGCTATCCCCTGATGTAGAAACATGGTTAATGGCTTAACATTTTCGAAAAAAAAAATTAATTTTCCACATCTGACTGGGAATAGTCTATTTGATTTCATTTAAGGTGTGTAATAATATTTCTTTAGAAAACATAATAAAAATGGTCATCGTCATGTTTTCGATCATTCCCGGTCAGAAATCAATAGCTCACCCTGCTAACCACCCTTAAGCATGGTTTCACTCGGTAAACAACATTAACTTTAGATGCTGGTGCCAACTTGTCGTGTTTTTGAAAGCGAGAGAGTTGTCGTCCGTTGGTGCCCAAACTCCCAGGATGTATTCCGTCCTCCTTGACTACAGACGACAACGCCAATGTGCTATACTAACATATGTCTTTATATTTTAAGTAATAAAATGACTTTACCAAGGAGACACATCCCACATGATTTGAAGACGCGAAATTAAAGACAGAAATAAAAATTTGTAGTCCAAATAGAAGTTGAAAAATGAGGGGGATTCGATACTTACGATGAATAAAAAAAATCCGTAACCTTTACGGACTTTCCTTAAAGTTACGTTCACATTTGTGAAAATGACTTAAGGATTCCGTAAGTAAAAACACTTGCGAAAAACTTATTCTTTGTAAAATGGGCTGCATGTGTCCAGAAGATGTCATTGTCCCCTATTAGCATCTCAGCCGTCATAAACTTCCATGAAGTACCTTTTCGTCCATTCTCTTTAGATAATGACTGTTTCTTCATTCAGGGGTAGGGTATAGTATAGTATTGAATTGTGGGTAATTTATAATCATTCACTTCAAGCACACACGCTTCATGCTTAGACATTTTACTTAATATAGACACAGACTTGAAATTAGCAACTACGCTATACGATAAACGCAACGATTTCGGCTTTCCCATCGTAAATTTTCCACATTTAAGTAGTAATATCCCTCAGTCACCCGCATATGGAGTTTATATTTCACAAATGATCCGATATACCAGGGCATGTACAGCATATAAAGATTTCATATACAGAGGTAAACTACTCACTGAAAAATTATTGACACATGGATATCGAAAACCGCGTTTAATGTCAACTTTCCGCAAATTTTATGGTCGATATAATATTCTTGTTTGTGATTACTCTGTTTCGCTAGGTGAAGTGTTGAGTTGCCTTTTCGTTTTCGGTTGTTGAGACGTCTGTACCAATTGTGACGAGGATTCACTCCTCACGTATTTCATTGGACTTGACTGTGGACTCACGGCGGGTGTGATCGGTCGGCAGTGGATGCTTTCTCCTCTATGGCACCAGATCCCACCTCCTGGTTTCCAGAGGTCTGTGTTTGTCTATTTTTACCGGATTTGTATCTATGTACTGGACATTCTATTGATTTGTACTTTGGTATCTGAGATTTTTTAAATTCGATTCAGTCTAATGAATCTTCAGCTCGTCCTCGTGATGCCTTTGCAATAAAAATCATAATTACCATTTTTAGTATTGATTGTCATGCGCCTCGGTATACAGTATTAAATCAATATATAGCGAACGTTGGATATATAGATCTTTAATAAAGTTTTTGCCAGTATTCCTTAATCATTGTCATTATCTTCTTAATAGGTATGGAGAACGACAGAAACTGTTATGCATCTCTGTTTACATGGGGTATTGTTAAGTTCAGTTATCTAATACAAACATGATAGTCCTAAATTCATAGCATTAAAATTGTTATTTTCTTCATTTGTGTAAAAATTAGTTGACAATGACACAACAGAGTAGCAAAAAATTTGCTTCTGACCTAGATATACTTCTGTCGATTGAGAAGGATGGTCTACTTTATCTCTTCCATAATGACAAACGTGAGAATTTCACATCCCTGGTACAATACCGTCTTTTCCTTCCTGTTGCGTTTTCATTCCAGAACGTATATGCTGTGCCATGACATGTTCCACTTGTAAATGTGTTATTCTGATAAATTTGATATAACGTCATTCCTACATGGTACATGGTAACAAATGTGGTCGTTGTAAAGAGGATTCACTATATATATATATATATATATATATAGAGAGAGAGAGAGAGAGAGAGAGAGAGAGAGAGAGAGAGAGAGAGAGAGAGAGAGATGGATGGATAAAATTTCTATATAATGTATACAATTATTTGTATCTATTTCGGATTGTAATATCTATATTTTCAGAAATGACAGATCATTTATATTAGCTGTTATAACGGTGTGCATTGTATTTATAAGAAAGCAAAATACATCACCTTGTATAATTATAATAAGCTTATGACCATTTTCTTCCCCAAGGTTATTATTAGGACAAAATAAAGAACATTAACTGTTTACTACCAAAAGTAATAATGCATTAAAGACGAGTGAATGAATAGAAATTACATGCCGACCTAAGCATGATTTGTCTAATCCATTTCTTTCTACACTCCCTACGCCTTTGAGACATAGTACATCCATTTCCGATTTTCTGGGCCAATACTTCAAAGGTACATGTGCTCTTAAAAAGCAAATGAAATTCGCAAATTTTCCATTTTACTGTCTCCGTTTGTTTGTCATTTATTACTTTAATACAGCCGTCCAATTGTTATAAGAAATAGATCTAGCTTCGATTTGTTTGTGGAATGAAGAAACGTGGAGTTGATCGTTAGAATTTAAGGGACGTCAGCGGAATAAACAATATCATTTCATATTTAGTAACATGCATATTAATGAAACTAATTCTACATGCGCAGTATAAACGTTTAATCATACATTTGTATTATCTTTTAAAAATCTCTACTCGCAAGTCTATGTATGTATGGCACCCGATGTCGCTCAAAAGATATTCCCCTCTTTTGTCTTATAAAAGTGAGCGCATAGTGCTTGATTCAAGATGGAAATACGTAGTCCATATAATGACCTATAAAATCTGGAAATAAATATACTTATGAAATTGTACATATAGATATACAAATAATATGATGGCGTTTACATTTCACAACTTATATGCTCTGCCATGACAAACTCCTCTTATGAATGTTTTATTCTGAGCGCCAAACGACTCGCCAATAAACTATTAAACCATGGATACATTGTTAATCGCTTGAAATCGTCACTAAGGAAAATTTGTGGTTGATACAGGATCAACAACATAAAGTTCCCTTCTCAGGAACGTTCGAAGGTATTCCAGAGCACGACCATATATAATAGAATCAGATCTAACCGATGACTCTTTCGTCGAGTTTGACCTTTTCACCGAATATGACCGTTTCCACGAACATTTTCCTCCGATGTGGCTTGATTCTGGACACCTCTTATCATCCCGTTTGGGAATCGCAAGTGTTCTTCGTATTGGCACCATTGCTGTGTGTAATTTGTCATATTCTAGTTGACTTAGGGTGTCTAATATCTATCGGCAATACTTCATTATATTTTAAAGATAATGATTTTAGATAAAGATTAGCAAAACGAATGGATATTGGAAATTTGACATAAATAATGTATGTCTTTTGCAAAGGAAGGGTCGAATCACGTCGTGTCACGTCGAGCTGACATGCAAAGATATCGTCAGCGCAAATGTGACGCAAAACATTACACTTATTTTGATATATCTACAACTCGAGAAGTTTCCGCGGATATTTGCGGTGGTTGTGGCGTGCTGACAGGGGATGCTGATTCCTTACAGGCGACTGGTCCCAACCGTTTGTAATTCACAAATGATGTTTCATGTTTAAACCGTCATTATATCTTGACCTTTTCACCGACCTTGACCTTTTTACCGACCTTGACATTTCACCGAACTGGACTTTTCATCGAACTTTCCATGGAACGTTTGCGATCGGTATAGCATGCTGCCAGGGTACGCTGAATCCTTCCGGGCACCTGGTCCTATCCCGTCTGTGATTCGCAGTTGTTCGTCATGTTGAGACCATTTAAGTATCTAATTTGTCGTATTTTAATGGACTTGAGTTTCGATTATCCATTGGTACTTTCTTATTTTATTTTGAACTACAATATTTATATTGGATAACTAAACTTGATAAAACCCTATAGTGATATATGTATATGATAAAACAATATGATGCGTGTACTTGTATGTTGTTAACACGAGGCTGGGCATTTATGCAATTTTGCAATTGCATTCGGATTAAAACCCATACACTGAACACATTATTTCTCAGATATGTTCAGTCTTGCAAGGACAGTTAAACACATCGCAAATGCGGAGGCGATGCATTTGTTTGTTAATAATAGATCGTCCAGATTTTCCTTTGCAAGGTGTCTTAGTTTTATTCATCTCGCTATTTCCAGATTCAGAATCTCGTAACATAGATATATTCTGACACCACTGAATGTCGACGTGATAAATAAATACGTGATTACGATAACTAAACGGTACAAATTCTTCAAATATTGTTAAGGCAGTCTGAAAACAAGGTTGTTAGTACATATGTAATGGTAGAGCATGCTCCTGCTGATCATATATAAATATAAATATAATATAAATATAATAAATATAAATATAAATATAATATAAATATAATTATCGATCACTGTCGAATATTTTGTACCTATTATATTGCAATATGCGTGAAACTTATATAATATAATCTGAATACTTGGCAATGCACTGTAAACGTGGATATGTCCGTGTGTTCTTAACTGCGCGATTTTCGTATTCAAATTATATGCAGCAACTTACTATAAACGATTATTGTTAGTCACACGGTGGGGCTAATACGCGGGAGTTATTTACACGGAAAACTGTTCATCGCGTTTAGTTTAAGTTTAAACTTAATTATTTTACAACGATTAGATAACAAGTTTAAACAACTTATGTAAATGTCTCTCGTTTGCCCTGATGTTGGCGTTATGGGGTGCTTGCTTAGGAGGAAACCGGAGTACCCAGAGAAAACCCACGTGTCCGACCTGCCGACCGCCATATTATCTCACTTACTCCCCTGTCCAAACCGACGATCGAACCCTGGTCGCATTGGTCAGAAGCGAGTGCGAAAACCAATGTGCTAACAGGACACCCAATGCGTCCTTTTAAAATTTGTGATGCATTAGATTTATATTGTGACGTCAAAAAAAGAATATACTTCCTGATGAGGTAGTATATGGAATATATACCACCTTGACCTGGCTAGTCTTCTTATCCATTAAGTAACTTAGATCATATTATATATATATATGTATATATATATATATATATATATATATATATATATATATATATATATATATATATATATATATATATATATATATATATATATATACATTGATATATATTTCGTGAAATGTATTGAGTTCTTGAGAGAGGTTGACTGCACTTCATCATTTCTACATTTTCTCTTATACATGGATCTTCTAAAAGTTGATGATATCAATACATGAAGTGAGTTTGATAGTGGAATCACCAGTTCCTATTTAAGATTATCCAGGACAGAAAAAGCCTATACCGGTTGACGTCCAGAAATCGTGACCAATAACCTTTTTCGTGTCTTATGCAAGGAAACGTCGGAAGTAACATTTCATGCATCAAAACTATAATTTTTGGATAGTATTATTACTAACTTATTATGCTCTTAGCTAAAACTTAAAAAGTTACAAAAATTGGGGGGTATTACTAGGTTTGACGAATAATCGTCATTCAGACTTAGAATATTGATATAAACTTTTTCATCTCGATCAGAACCAGAATGTCTATTAGATAATGCACTGATAGAAAGTCATTGACAATACGAGATGATTCTGTTTTAGCTGATATATATTCCTTCGAGATTTTATATTGAAATCTCCTGAATTTCGATATTGGTATTTCCGTTTATTGCATGATATGTTTACATGAGCAAATAATGGTGTACATATGACGAAGATATAATATGCTGTGTGTATTACCAGATGGAATTCGATTTTATAAATACCTAAATGTACTCAGAAAACCTGTTAAGAAGGGCACCATGATGTAAACTATATAACATAGTTTGTTATACATTTTGCCAAGTGTGTTTACGGTAAAGTTACCTTCCAGACTATCTAATTAGCTGTCTTATTATATATTTCTTATTACTGAATTTCTTTTTTTCCGGAATCGTTTTGAATCAGAGAAGCAACGGTTTAGCAATACAAATTGGCACATCTATCAGAAACCAAATCAGTACCGCCTATTTTCAAAAAGGGTTACACACATAAGCATTTAGTTTTGCTCGGTCCCATGCATTATTACAACTATCTTACTGTGTCGACAAATTACCTGACTCCCCTGTTGTGGTAGATTTAGACTCGTTCTGTTTGTTAATATGTTCCAATTTACCTTCTGTAGACCTATTACATATCTTGTAGACAATAATACAGAAATGATACCAAAATTACAGGTTTATCAATAGAAATACAGTAGTAGGACATTTTAGACAATAATATGCAGATGATACCAAAATTACAGGTTTGTCAATAGAACATTGTAGACAGTAATATACAAATGATACCAAAATTACAGGTTTGTAAATAGAAATACAGTAGTAGGACAAAAGTAAGTCCCCAATAATGGATCTTTCTATATATCCTAATTTTAATCTTGTCCCCTGAATTTGGAAGACATCCAAAATAAACGAAAAATGGCACGTTTAAACCTTGGAAATAAAAGTAACTTTGTGTGTTCAGAAACAAAATGTGGTATCATACAAGGCCTAAATCAAATAATCTAAATGTATTCCTAGTTTTGGGGGATGTTTCAAATGTAAACTGTGTTTTCCATTCGAAATATTACTTAAGTAACGAATGATCAGCTTGAACCCACACATCTGGTACTGGGTTTTTGTACTCCAATAGTCCACCTGAGGCTGTAACGACCCAGTGGTAGTGAATAGTATACACTTTATACCAAAGTTAGAGTTTTTGTCAAAATAATTCCTCAAGACGATCGTATCTGTTAATTAGATTTCATCAGTTAAGCTACAATTTAAATTAGATGTAGAGATCCGAAACGAAAAGTAGTATAATACAAGGCCTAAAGTAACTGAATTATATATAGGTGATGAATCAAGTACCAGTACAATACCACTTATTTCCTATACATATGGGATAAACAAGTAAATTATTTTGGGTGCTTCTTATTCTATGCATTACTGCAGCACCCAACTAACGTATCAGCCCTGTAACAAGTCCAAAACATGTGTCAAATTAGCTTGGGAGAGGCGTACTATATCTTTTGAATTAAAGAATAGGTGGTCATTTTCCAGTTATGACAAGCTGCACGGGAAAACGTTTTATACCTCACTGGATGTTCTCTTATGTATGGTCACAAGTAGGAACGATTACTCTAGTCAAAGTTTGTTTGTTTGTTTATTGTTGTTTAACGTCCCACTCAATAATATTTCACTCATATGGAGACGTCACCAAATGCCGGTGAAGGGCTTCAAATTTTGGCCTACGCTCGGCACTTACGGCCATTGAGCAGTGAGGGTTCTTTAACGTGCCGACACCTACTGTGACACGGGACCTCCAGTTTTTACTGTCTCATCCGAAAGACAGGAAACCAACCTGTCGCCGGCGGGACTCGAACTCACGACCTCACGATCCAGAGTCGAGCGCGCTGCCAGGCCGGCTCCTCTAGTCAAAGTTATTGTAAGGCTTGTTTACCTAGAACTCGAGCTCCTATCGGTCAAAATTGGTTCACAATACTCCACCCTGCAAAGTTATATTGATTTTACTATACTAAGATATGACACCGGGGTCCCGTGCCACAGTCGGCGCAATACAATAAATTATAAAGCGAACAAGTTCCAAGATGTTACCCGATGGCACGCCAAAATCACATCAATTAGTTAAACTCGTTTTTCCCCAGATATTGCCGGTTAATGAGAAAAAAATAGGTTTAAGTGGAGTAAAACTAGATTAGAAAGAGAAAAAACTAACTGAAATGCCATATCAAAATCACGTAAAATGCAACTGCTATATACGTTTGACAAGATTCGATTGGTCGTTCGTTGCTGTGATTGTATAGTGGATTTAGTCGACACAGTAGTCCTTTTCTTCAAAGTGGAATACCATCATATGAAATAATCTCTTAATCTCCGTCCATAAATATTTTAATTATTCATACAATAATACAATATATACAAAAGTTTTCATATTTACTTTTCCTTTGTCAGATAACTTCCGTAGTGTCAATCCATGTCAACCGGGGGCTATGACCCTCGCGACAACACATACCTTCTTACATCCTGTGTGTGCCTACCCGTATGTGCAGGTCTCTTTGTCATTATCTTATAAAGTCAAGAACCACATAGATGAATTGTTTTATTAATGTCCCTTGTCCATGTTATAGGAACATTTACATCAAAGTTATAACAAATATATAAATTGTTTCGTCGACCAATATTTTATCGCGTTATAAATCATTATTTGTTAACTCTCGTTTTCTTCAGTTTCGGGGAACACTCGATCTAACACATTAGATGAATGTGATTTTGGCATGCCATATATCAAATTTGCAACAATAGAAAGTGTTCAAGGTGGTATGCGCGTATAAAGTTTGCAGATACTTAGTGTTAAGTATTAGGAAATATGTATGTACCAAAGTGTTAGCAATAAGAAAGTCCAGAGTACAACATACAGATATGAAACATGTACATACAAAAGGTTTAGTCATAAGAAAGTCCAGATAACAACATATGATATGAAATCTGTGTATATCATAATATATGATCATCAAGAAGTTCAGAAGACAATATACAAATATAAAAATCAAAACTGCCAAAGTTACGACGTCAGGGAGGCAATATACACTTATTAAAAGAACATTTAACGAATTGTCAACCATTAGGCAGCACACGATACAACACATACATAAAACTAACATCGATTGATAAAAACTATGTTTAATTTGAGAAAAACACGGTTTGATTGAAATGGCACGCCACGGGCATGTAAATGACTATTTCAGTTCAAAATTGTATCCGTGTTACTTTCAAAAACGCAAGCAATGTTGTTACAAAATGATAAAATAACACTGAGATTCAAACTATAGTATTTCCATTTATAATGTTTCTCATACATGTTGGCGTTATGTCAATACGGCTATATGTATAATTGAAGGCCCATGACCATCGGCTTTCGCAAAATTAAGGTGTCGATTTCGTTTTAATTGATTATGTGCTTTGCATCATGCTTATATAAATTTTGGATCTTCCCATTAATTGCACGCCTGAATGATTTGTTTGCAATCAATTTGATTTTGGAAATTAAAAAAAAACTTTGACAGACAATAAATATGACGATATTGCATAATATTCAATGCTACCTCATATGAATAAATTCATAACATGGGTTATATCTAGCTCCTACCCACCACAACACTTATCTTAGTGAATTTGCTGACTCGTAATCATGTTTTAACGGACTTCTACCCATCGATTTGATTACTCGTACCCATTGTCTGACTGTAGAATTATTTATCGAGATGTACTTACCAACTAGGTAGTTACCATGATACCATTTGATGTTTAACATTACATATTCTCTGTCTCTGGAAATGAATTGAATTAATAATTCGCTAAGAGAGGTAGCTATCAAGTTGGTAAGTGTATTTTGATATACTATAATTAAGTTTAATAATAATTTCATAATTAATAAGTCCATGAGTATGATTCAGTCAATCATTTTTATTACGAGTCAGTTAAGCGTAGGCATAACTTAGCTAAATTGTGTATGAGTTTAGACAGGTACAAGTCGACCAGCATTAGGAACTGGATACATCATTATAACAAGAAGAAGGGAGGTTGCCCTGTACCAAATATACCAAACACAAAATGGAAATGCACTTTGGGTATAGCATCAGGAATAGAGAATTGAAATGCTTTGATGACGGAAATAAAACTGAAAACGAAGTAACACATGTAATTAAAATAAAAGTAACACCATATATGAATTAAAGAATTATACGAATTATTAAAAAATAAACTATATGAATTCAAAATAAAACGAGTCATGATTAAGAAATAAAACGCGATATGATTATAATAAAACGAGATATGAAAAAAATTGAAACAACATATGAATAATGATAAAACGAGATATGAATAAACGGATCGAATCTAATATAATACACCAAAAAGATCAACAACACAATGTGTGTGCGTGTGTCTCAAAATCGACATGCAATATGGATTAAATAATGATTACTATGCCTGCGAGATAATGAATGCTTTTATCGTATCCGAAATAATTGGAAACTACTTCCTTTATTAAAGGAAAGTTTACACAGTGTCGAAACTCATTAACTTAGATTTGACATACTCTAAGCGAGTATATTCCCTCTAGAACTCGTTCTTATCTCAAAGTAAATGTGTCCCGACCTCCCGTTGTCTCTCTAGAGTTCATAATCAATCACAATATCTATACTGACGGGTTCAATGTGTACTTTTTAGGAAACTTAAGAATAATTTATTACCGGCAAATTTTCAGTTTTTCGCAAATTCTACAATAGCTGTAATGACCTTGATTACATTGACTCTGCTTCACAAAATGAGATGTTGAGGTACATTTTCGATAGCGGTTGTTGAGTCGCCTTTACCAATTGTGACGAGGCATTGTTCTTCACTTATTGTTTGGACTGGCGGCGGGTGTGGCTGGTCAACAGGGGATGCTAATTCCTCCATGGCACCTAATGTCACCTCTACATTTCAAGAGTTCTGTGTTTATCTAAAATTCACCAGATAATGATAATACTTCATCAGTTGAGCTAAAATTTCATGTAATTGCATATTTCTAAAAGTATATAAAAATCACAGATACCAAAGTATAAATATATAGGATGTCCAATATATATATATATATATATATATATATATATATATATATATATATATATATATATATATATATATATATATATATATATATAAATTACAACCGTCAACGAAAATGCAACTCAACATTTCACATTTCATATTTAGAGGAACAATGTAATCACAAACAAGTCTATTATACCGACCGTAAAAGTTGCGGAACGTTGACAGCACATGCGACTTTCGATATCCCTGTGTCAATGATTTGTCAGTAAGTAGGTTACATCTGTATATGAAATATTCATATGTTGAACACGCCTGGCATATTGGATCATATGTGAAATATAAACTCCATATGCGGGTGACTGTGGGATATCACTACTTAAAGACGAATTGCTTAGTTGCCAATTTCCCGTCTTTGTCTATAGTAAGTAAAATATCTAAGTATGAAGCGTGTGTTCTTGATTCTGTTGTATCTTTAATTTATTGTTCGCTGGGATATATCGCATTGTCATATGTATGAAAATTGTCATTATTAATTGACAAAACATTGTCGATATATCTAAATGTCAAATTAAAAGAAAAGGTGGTATCATACAAGACTAGATAATAAAACGCAAAATCCGTCTAAGAGTGTCTGAGCGAAATATCACTTAACTATAAAATAATCAGCCAGTACCGAAATACCAGGTACCGGGTTTATGTACATCCTCGGGGATTCGCACGGTCCGCCAGCAGTGGCAATGAGACAGTGGTTATAAATGCTCTAAAAGATCGTTTCATGACTTAAAATGTAAAACTTATTGAATATGTTACACACATCACTCTGCTATTGTATATGTTACACTCATCACTCTGCTTTTGTACATGTTACACACATCACTCTGCCTTTGTACATGTTACATACATCACTCTGCTTTTGTATATGTTACGCACATCACTCTGCTATTGTATATGTTACACACATCACTCTGCCTTTGTACATATGTCACACATCACTCTGATTTGTACATGTTACACACATCACTCTGCCTTGTACATGTTACACACATCACTCTGATTTGTACATGTTACACACATCACTCTGCTATTGTATATGTTACACACATCACTATGCCTTTGTACATGTTACACACATCACTCTGCCTTTGTACATATGTCACACATCACTCTGATTTGTACATGTTACACACATCACTCTGCTATTGTATATGTTACACACATCACTCTGCCTTGTACATGTTACACACATCACTCTGCTATTGTATATGTTACACACATCACTCTGATTTGTACATGTTACACATCACTCTGCCTTCTACATGTTACACGCATCACTCTGCTATTGTATATGTTACACACATCACTCTGCTTTGTATATGTTAAACACATCACTCTGATTTGTACATGTTACACACATCACTCTGCCTTTGTACATATTACACACATCACTCTGCCTTTGTACATGTGTCACACATCACTCTGATTTGTGCATGTGTCACACATCACTCTGCTATTGTATATGTTACACACATCACTCTGCCTTTGTACATGTTAAAAACATCAGTCTGCTCTGTATATGTTACACACATCACTCTGCTATTGTATATGTTACACACATCACTCTGATTTGTACATGTTACACACATCACTTTGCTTCTGTATATGTTACGCACATCACTCTGCTTTTGCGTTGAACAACATAAACTATGGGCCTGCCTTTGAGTTTCTAGTCATGTCTTATGCTGTCATTGTCGAAAACATCTTGCAGAAACAATATTAATTTGATACTATATAGTGCTGCATATATGGATATATGGATTGCATAAAATATTTTCAAAAGGCCTTGTTTTTTTAACAAAATGACGCATTAAGGACTGAACATCTTAGAATGCTATCTATACCACTGTAATGTTCACCGTGTTTTGAGGATACATATTTCCGTGGCCAAACTTAAATATTTATAAATTAATTCATTCGTCCATTTACTCCCTAAAATAAAATACATTGGACATATCTGTCTATCATGAATGACAACCAAAAGACATGATATTTGTATAACAAGAAATGTACTTGTACACATTTAAGTATTTTCCTAATGTGTTATTGAATGAAAAACACAATTTAATTTATAAAAAACTATGTATTAAAGTTTTGGCTTACACTATAAAATAACCTATAAAATGTTGCTTTCACAATAATGAAAATAAATGTTCATGTTTAACTGTTCAACTTAGGTCTATGTTTCAATTTTCCCCTAGCTCTGTGTGTGTGTGTGTGTGTGTGTGTGTGTGTGTGTGTGTGTGTGTGTGTGTGTGTGTGTGTGTGTCATATGATCTCAAAAGCCAAATATCAGCGGACGCTAAACCGAGAACAAACTTGAAATTGTCTAATTACTGTCTTTTGTATGAGAGGATGTTAAACATTCTTCCAGCTACAAGTAAAAGGGGAATAATTCCTGGACACTACTTCCACTGCTGCTGAATGCGATGCAGTGATCTAGATATTACAGCATCATGCTTAGCTCGTTTCGCTATATCCAGTACCTTGGTTACGATGTAAACTTTGCGCTGCTGACCTATGAAGAGTAGACAAAGACGCGCTATCTATATCTGGGTATTTGTTTTGCTTTTCTTTTGACAATTGTATTTTTCTCAATTTATGCAAATTTATTAATTGTAATTTGATATATTTCCTGTACATTGTATTATCCAATTTTTTCTTTGTTTTATTTTTTCTTTTTTAACTCAGCTCTTTCCTAATTCATTTACATGTTCCGTCTTTTTCTTCTTCGCTTGATTCTAAGCCGATTTGTTTCCATTTAACTTCTGGAAGGTCGATTACCACTTCCAGATTACAATGCAACTGGGTTATCCCCTACACTATTACCACTTGCCGCCATCATATGACCACCACCAAATATAATTGAGTGTGGCGGCAATCAATCAGAGTTGATTTAACGTGCGGCGTGACTACTCAAAGCCCTGCCACACGCCAGAGCTTCTCCTGTAGCTCCGGAAAGGCTCCTTGTGTTTAACGTGCAACCATGATGACATTTGTTACACGTAAGAGTGTGGCGGCTAACAACATTATTGAAATTCAAAATAGTCATTGTTTCTTTTTCACTGTCAATCTTGTTTTCACAAATTGTGTTATTACTTCTATTTCAAGCTGATTCATTGTGCAATTGTATTGTATTGATCGATATCAGCTGTTGAACATTGTCAGTATTTGCACTTTTCACATTGTTCACCATATTGTAGTCAGTTATTTTTTTTCGCTGTTTGAATACTGAGTTATTCCTGTTTTAAATCATCAAATATGTGTACCAGTATCAATATATATAAATGACAATAATCAGGAGACAATATACAAGTACGATGAACATTACACACACACGGACCTCTGAAACTCCTGATGTGGGATCAGTTGTCATGGAGGAGTAAACATCTTCTGGTGACCGGTCACATCTGTCACTCGTCCAAAGTCAAATCAGTTAATGACATAAGCGACGATTTAATTCGTTGTTTCTAATATATACAGAACTACGCAAGATAAAGTGTTTAGCCAACGTAGTGATTTATTAATTGGTCTTAATTTTTTAACCTAATTTATCATATACTTTACAAGAAAGTTCTATCATTATATTCCATCTTATCATTGTACATGTGTATGCCGACAAACATTTTTAACCTTGTATGTTACAGAATTTATGTAAAAAGTCTGATATGTTAACACCGTGTGAAGACAGGGCTCATATAACTAGAGAAACAAGTATATGCGGAAATGAATCTAAAAGTACAATCGTCCTAGATAAATATTCTAAAGAAAGGGAGATAAGGCAAACATGTATAACATCGAATTTAGATGTTTTGTACCAGGTGGAGTGTGTACGACATTTTCATTTAGTTTGGTTCAAAACCAAAATGGCTGACTGCCGAATCAGTATAATTTTCGATATCAGTTTTCTGGAACATAGTAAATACTACAAACTCTCTCTTTGACCTGTTTGATGTTCTCTCCGACTCAACCAACATACTGATAGGGTCGAATACTGTCGTGCCAAAGGATATCCAATGGAGGTATCATAGCAATAGAATATTTCTAATTTGATTGCAACGATATGCTACATTCCCCCTACTGGCAAGCGCAATAGATTCAGCAAATTGGTCAACATCGGTTAGTTTTAAGCACATACTTTCAAAATGCATACAAACCTGATGTATGATAGTCACATCTAATTAATAGTATTCTTCTAATTTGGTTTGAAAATTTTCTAAAGCTAAGATAGTCATTTTTTACAGTGGTTGCTCTTATACGGATTTCGGGTATACTTTTAGAGATATTATTTGGCCTTGTATGAAACCACCCTTTCTTTAGAAAATACACATACTTATCAAATTTTATCTCTACTAGTGAAGTCTAATTGACAGAAACGATATATTCTTAGGCACTATAACTTTGGTATTATGTTTATAATATTTATAACCACTAGGTCGTTGCCACTGCTGGTGGACCGTTTGAATCCCCGAGGGTATACACAAACCTAGTACCTGGCATTTCGGTACCAGCTGTTCATCTTATAATAAAGTAATATTTGGCACTGGTAACACCATTTAGATTCGAAAATTTTCTAAAGCTAAGATAGTCATTTTTTACAGTGGTTACTCTTAGACGGATTTCGGCTATACTTTTATATATATATATATATTATTTGGCCATGAAAATATTGGGTCTTCATCACATTCGCAGCAAACTTTATTCTGTTCCTTTTACAATTCTTAATGAACTTTTTTCAAGAAGCAAGAATGAATCCCTACATGGATTCTTCAACCCCAGAATACACACTGAACTCCGTTCCGTTATAATAAACATTGCTTATCACAGACTGTTTAAGCTTGCACGCGTTACAAACGATGACTGTTCTGAGCAGAAACGTCTTTTCCATCAACTTATATTTACAAATAAAGGCATGAACATTTTAAACATTGGCAATGTTCTAAATCACAAAAAAAAATCAGTGCTGTGTTCCAACATATTTTAAGTTGAAGACCACGCCTTTCATTTCATATAGCTATATAGCATCGCATCCAAGCTATTCAATTACAAACAGGTTTTGCAGTGACTATACATCCACAATCTTCTACACAACACTGTCACATGTCCATGTGCGTCATCTCCTTTCAAATACAATCCTGTCGGGCATGTTATAACCGGCGACGTTTCTATTTTTGAAAATGAAAGCTTCAAAAATCTTATTTTAAGGGGCCCTAAATCCCGAGAAGCCCGTTCCTTTAATTGGCGTCAGAATTTCAGTTTAGTTATGAATTCTGTCGAAGATTATGCCAGACGACGGGGCAAACACGAAGACGTAGAACCAGACACGTTTTCTGAATGGCTAAAAGCCATACGATGGTTGACAAAATCTCGTATTCGAAAACTTAAAGGGACTATGAAAACACGTTATCCCTCTGTATTGAGTGATCCAGAAGTAGTAACTGAACTGGTTAGATTACATGACCAATATGTACTGATGCCAGCAGACAAAGCCTCAAATAATATAGTTTTTATTTGTAAGGCACATTACTATAATTGTTTATTAGAAGACTTGGGTTTAATACGAATTCTGGAAATCCTACATAAACACATAGCTCACTTTCTAAGGACGGGATCCTTCAAAATCACGATTCCGTATTAAGCTAATTTGATATACCTACAAGGGATACCGATTTTAAGCTACCACATTTATATTGGATACCTAAACTTCATAAAACCCCATATAAGCAAAGTAACATAGCAGGATCCAGCATATGTTCTACCAAACCTTTATCTTTACTCCTTACCAAGATATTGACAGCCGTTAAGGAGAAACTCCAACAATACTGCACAGTTGCCTATTCCAGAAGCGATGGAAATGCGATGTGGATACTTCAAAATTCTAAAAAATCATAGACAACCGTTTTTTCACTAAAGGTGGTACCCGAAAATTACAATATAGTGATTGGCTATCAGGATACTTATTTTGTCCAACACCACTCTGATTCTACACATAGATACACTTTAAGTTGATATAAAAAACATGCTGGAATTTCTAATAGACAATATATTTGTAATGTTCGGAGACGTGGTCTTTCAACAAACTGTCAGCATTCCTATGAGAACCAATTGTGTCCCTCTATTGGCCGACCTGTTCCTTCATTCATACGAAACAGACTTCGTTCAGAAACCGCTGAATCAAAAGAAGAAAAAAATTAGCAGTGTCCTTTAATTTGACATTTAGATATATCGACGACGTTTCGTCAATTAATTTTCATACATATGTCAATGCCATATATCCCGGCGAAGTAGAAATTATAGATACAACAGAATCAAGCACACACGCTTCATACTTAGACATTTTCTTAATATAGACACAGACGGGAAATTAGCAACTCAGCTATACGACAAACGGGACGATTTCGGCTTTCCCATCGTACATTTTCCACATTTCAGTAGTAATATCCCTCAGTCACCCGCATATGGAGTTTATATTTCACAAATGATCCGATATGCCAGGGCATGTACAACATATGAAGATTTTATATACAGAGGTAAACTGGTCATGGACAAATTATTGACACAGGGATATCGAAAACCGCATTTAATGTCAACGTTCCGCAAATTTTACGGTTGGTATAATAGTCTTGTTTGTGATTACTCTGTTTCACTAGATGAAATGTTGAGTTGCCTTTACGTTGCCGGTTGTTGAGCTTCTCTGTACCAATTGTGACGAGGATACACTCCTCGCGTAATTCATTGGACTTGACCGTGAACTCACGGCGGGTGTGACCAGTCGACAGCGGATGGTTACTCCTCCATGGCACCTGTTCCCATCTCTTGGTTTCCAGAGGTCTGTGTCTGTCCTTTTTTACCGGATCCGTATCTATGTCCTGGAAAATTTATTGATTTATACATTGGTATCTGAGATTTTCCGTATGATACCTTTTTCTCTTTAGAAAATACACACAAATTGGAACTCAACTGATAAAGTCTAATTGACAGAAACGATATCGTCTTATAACTTTGGTATTATGTTTATGATATTGTAAATGACCAATCTCACCCTTTCGAATTTGTTCTTGATACCATTCTTCAAAATTACGACATACATCGGGTTTCACATTTCACGATTGTAATACATAGCTGATGGATATACTCATATGTAATGATGTTTCCTTTCGTCATGGACATAGTTTTAGGAACATTCAGGATTACTTCAGGTTTTCCTTGATGTACCAGATGATGTAAAATAAACTTTCCACCCTATCCTTTATAATTATGTGTCATGGATAAAGCTCCATCATATAAAGGTCTTTCTTTTTTATCATACACGGTCGTTTCAGATAACCAAGCCAAACATCAGTGAGTGTCTTTGGAACTCGGAATGTAAATCGGTGCTCTTCCATGGAATTACACTGCTCTCACACTAATCATCCGATGTACACAGGGGACATACGCGATGAGCAATACATAGGATCATGTTGCGGTATCCTGGATGCATCATTGACAATGTAATAGGGTGGCGAAGATGATAGTACCTGAGAAAGTATCTGTTGTATAAAACAGCGATGATCTAGATCAACGATCTGTTCACAATGACGGGGCCACTGTCCTGTTGAGCATGTAATCACTCTGTTGTACTTTTTCAATTTTTTTCCATTAGTAGATCAACAATCGGATCTTTTGTATCGGTAAACTCTACCCACACTTCACTTGTTTAAGACAGATGATTTATATTGACTCTTATCTTATCCCGATCTTCATACTGTAGTTACGCTCTCGGTAATAGTTCATACTTCCGGTATGACATCACAGGCAACTCTATAGCAAATCATTTGAAATGACTTATCAGAAGTCAGGATTCTAATGATTTCATTATTGGCGCCCCCGCATCAAAATCCAAATGGCGTGCTATGAAGCAGCCTATTACTATTGAAATGTAGGCTTTGATATTTTAGAATAGAATGATGTATATTAAGGGAGGCAACTTTTATATATAATGAGAGATATCTAAATCACGCTGATTTTATATTATAAAGTCTGCATAATGCTGCGTCGTAATCCGTTGTAATAGAAAAATGACAAAGCAATCAGGAGGTTCCTGAGACAATATAACAATCATGGAACATTAGAAAACCCGGATATCGGAAAGTCAAAAAGTAGGGACAGAAGTTATGAAGATTATTAACATCCGCTATTTCAATATTGAGTAAATCTTTTGTAAAGAATTATTAATTGTTATGTAAAATATACAATCTACTTTACATCTTTCCCTGTGTGTGTATGTTATTGGGGCCTCAATTGTCAATTTTGTTGATAATTTACTCTATTTCATATCATCATTTTATTAATAATCATGGAATATAACAAAGTCCAGATTTTCATCGTATTTATTCTATCTCAAGCTATGTTCAAGTTACTACCAGCTTGTCTATGTTTATCTACTGGTTGCTTCCCTTTGTATAACGCTACGCGTATTGTTGCCAAGCGTTACTCAAGACCTTCACAAGTAACCTTTACTGCTGTTACCTTAGTTCATCAGTAAATATTTTATTATAAATATATAACATACATATAGATCAATGCTTTATTGTGCTTCATTAACGTCAACCAAAATTGCTTATATCGATGGCTTGATTCTGATGACAAGAATTATATAATCGTACTTTGTGTTATTGTGCTTCATTAACGTCAACGAAACATGCTTTATATTGATAGCTTAATTCTGATGACAAGAATTATATACTCGTACTTTACATGATAAATAATCATACTACTATATACAAGAAAATACCATTTACCTCTGATCAATAATCTGTACATGTGACATTTATAAATATGTTTTCAAAAACCATTTCTCCCTTTTTTACTACTGATGTTGATTTACAGTAACAAAAAGAGATATACACAGGTATACAAATTCTTGAATCCCTATCTATTTTGTAAATATAATGCTCACGAAACCCAAGTATGGTCCTTTTCCGACTGCAATTGATTAACTCAACCCGACTACTTGTATATGAATGCTTCACTAAATTTGACCTTATATTCACAAAATATATAGGAAAATAAGCTTTGTATGCCTGTATATAGCTTTTATTTGTTAAGATATGTTTAGCTACACACAACTAATGTCCCTTAAATATATAACACTACGAACACAATAGTCATCCAAGTATTACCAAGTGTTTGTTTTATACCTAATCTAAAACAGCGTACCAAAGGCAGTCATTATATCATATCTTTGAATATTTGTATCATGGGAGTTAAATCATTATACCCAGTTCATGTTTCATCAATAAACTGTAATCTAGACGCTGTGTATTATAGATATGTAAATATTACCTCTCAAAATGAAATACAGTTAACATAATGTTTAACAATTTATGTTAATATGTTCTACCCCTTAGTATTTCGGGTGGATGATCTCTCGTACAATGCGAGGAAGCGCAATGTTATGTTATTGCAGTTTTTATGTAAAATGATTTGTTGCAAGATAGGCAACAATTTCAAGTTGGATTAAGTACACTTCATTTGCATTTTGGAGTTTTTGTATACAGACGGTATGTAGTTTTTTCTTCCATATTTTGAGAATGTAGTTGATAATGTAGAATGCAATTGAGAAACCATAATGTGGATCATTGCATCTGGTCTCATCCCATTTGAAAGTCACAATTGTTGGTCATACTGAGACTTTTTTCTATACAATTTATCATATTTTAATGAACTTGGAGTTTCAATTAGCCATTATTACTTCAAAAGCAAAACGCCAAATGTCAAAGGATTATTCCTTACTTTATTGTAACTTCCTAGTGCAACTGGTGGGTAAAGGCGGGTACATGTATAATATGAGCAGGGTGCACTGTGATGTTTCAATTTCATTTTGATACGGTAAGTCTGCAGAGCAATGACACAGTTAAAACCGAAATCCGTTTGCAAATATGAAAAGTGTATGAGTAACCACACAATAGGGTTAAATTCTTTTGAGGGATATATTATACCAGGGCCTCTGCTAAGTAATAATCCAGTGGCATATTATCAATGGAAGAAAAAACAATCTTCTTATAATTTGTTTCAATCATTGGGATTTTTTCCAGCATATACTTCGTTAGGCTCAAATCAAGATAACAAGACACCCATCAAAACTGCATTTAATGTATATTTGATTATATTTCAGTCTGAAACAGTGAAGTAAATGACAATCATTAATTTATCCAACATCCGCAATGGAGTATTTTTCAGAATCTGTTATTTTCCTTCTGAAATGTCACCTTTCAAATGAATGAAGTAAACATTCATTTAATATAAAAATACCAGATGCCAAAGTATATATCTTAAGGATGTCCGGGATACATATACAAATATCGTATATATTGGACAAACACGAACCTCTGGAAATATAGAGATGGGATCAGGTGCCATGAAAAGAAACATTCCCCTGTTGACCAGTCACAGCCCACAGACATATTCAAATGAAATAAGTGAGGAAAACATCTTAGCCACGAGTGGTACAGACGGCTCAACAACCGCTTTTGAACAGGTAACTCAACATTTCATTTAGTAGAGTAATCGCAAACAACTCAATTATAAACACAGTAAATATTGCGGAGCGTTGACATCAAACGCAATTTTCGATAACCCTGAGTCAAAATCTTTTCAGTAAGTAATTTTACTTCTGTATATGAAATTTCATATGTTGAACACGCCCTGGAATATGGTATCATTTGTGAAATAAACCACTATATGCAGGTAATTGCGCGGCATTACTACTTAACTGTGGATAATGTTCGACGGAAAATCCGAAATCGTCGCGTTTGTCGTATAGCCCGTTTTCTGTCTATAGTAAGGAAAACTGTTCAGGTAGGAAGCGTGTGTGCTTAGTTCTGTTGTGTCTTATTTCTAGTTTCCTGCCATACATATTGAAGTATAATTGGAAATTGTCATCATTAATTGACAAAACGTCGTCGATATATCTAAATGTCAAATTAAAGGCTACCACTACGTTTCTTCTTTTGGTTAAAACACTTCTGAATGAAGTCTGTTTCGTATGAATAAATGTTGTAAAAATTGGTTTATTAATACTGAAAATGGTGAAAATCTGCTCTGTACCAATTTAATGAAATTGTTAAGTGAGTTTTATTGGTGTTTTATCGATGAATGGTTGCGTAATAAATATATAAGAACAATGTATTTTCGTGTAACACATACATTTCACAAGTTCATTTTGAACTTGTATTTCTTTCTGAAATTTAATTAATGATGGTGACTACGATTTCGATTAAATATCTACATGTGACTGATCTGGTAGGGAACGTATTTCCTGTATCCAACAATCATTCGACAAAAATATGTAAGTCTGATAAGTATTGTGACATTCAATATTAAACTGATGGTTTTTATTAAGAAGCAAAATTAGTGACGTTGCATAGACTTGCGTGGTTATTTTTCAATTTTTTAGGAATATGAATGTATTTTACTTCCTGAATCATTGACCTACCTTAATTTGTGCTTGAGGACTGTTTTGTATGATTGTATCTAATTTAAGCATTCAATTGTAATTTTTTTTATATATATAATTTTCACCAATATAATCCTGATTAAAATATGGTTACCTTAGAACATATACATCTCCGGTAATACCAATACTTTGCAAAATAGTTCATGAATGGACTAACGGGATGGTTTATGATGACGATTATATATATATATATATATATATATATATATATATATATATATATATATATATATATATATATATATATATATATATATATATATATATATGATTATTTTCGAGCAATAAATTAACTTTCAGCATAATTTGAAAGTATACATACTCCTGCAACATATGTAACAATATATGATAATATTAATTCCCTTCCCAAATCATATATACTAATTATGAATATCATCCATTACTTTTTGTGTGATCTGTATTTAACCCATAATTTGAATATTCATTTAAATATTTAGTATCATTGTCTCTGTTTATATCCTGAGCATTGCTGATACAAGTATTTAAGATGTTGTTTCTTCTTGACGTCGGAACTGGCTTAAGTTGACCTGTAATTTTGTCTTTGACAACGTGTGTACCTTTCACCCGCTTCCATTTCATGCGCCTGTTCTGGAACCACACTTTCACCTGCAATAGTAAGAAAATTGAATAAAAGAAACTTTTATTAGAATTAGCAGATATTTACTAACTTTATTAAAATTGTTCAAAATTATTTTAAATTTTTAATTTAAAAAGATACAATTACAAATAAAATATGACATGAAATATTTGAAATGAAACACTTTGCCCACATCCCGTTTTGGTTTCGCACTTCTTCTTTGTATTGAGACTGTTGTTACATCTTATTTGTCGTATTCTAATGGACTTATAGTTTCGAATATCCACCGGTACTTTATTACATACTAATTGTACCTTGTTCTACTGTTGTTTCTTTATCCCGCCAAATTTGTTCACTTGTATATGAGCTATTCGAGCTTAAATGAAGTGCCATATATTTTTACCTCTGCCCAATGCAGTTAGGAATCTATAATATACAAAACCTGTCGTAACACGGTACTTTGCTTTAAATTCGCGTCTAAACTACCCTGTCTATTTGCCGAGTGTCTGGTGAGGTAACAGTCACTCGGCAAATATGATCTAACGCACAACCCGGAATCGAAAGTCAATCCTTCGAATACAGGACGACATTTGTCAATCAAATGAAAACCATTGGTTTTAGTTATAAAAGGAGAGAGAGAGAGAGAGAGAGAGAGAGAGAGAGAGAGAGAGAGAGAGAGAGAGAGAGAGAGACAGAGAGACAGAGAGAGAGAGAGGACGCAGACAAGACATAAACATAGATAGATAGATAGATAGATAGATAGATAGATAGATAGATAGATAGATAGATAGATAGATAGATAGATGGATGGATGGATTGATAGATGGATGGATGGATAGATTGATGGATGGATATAAAAATTTATAATTTTTATACCTGGCGTTCCGTCAGATCTAGTGCAACTGCAATCTCGTATCTCCGTAAACGTGTTAAGTAGTTGTGAACCGTAAATTCTTTCTCAAGTTCACGTATCTGGTGTTTCGTAAAAGCAGTTCTTTCTTTTCGAGGTTTCGAAGACAGATCCAACTTGAATGAACCACTGTCAGATTCTGTAATTAGAATTTGTATATACATTAGTAAGACGACTTACTGTTTCGATTACTTTTGGAAAATGAATTTAAAAAACCTCCGTCGTTAAAAATGTCAGTACTCGAGCTCAAATGGTTCAAAGATTCAAAAATGTATAACAGAAAGGTGGACAATTTCTAAGAGTTGCCGAAACTCATTATAAAATCTGCAACAAAACAAACACAATTGTTTGGAATAAATTCACAAAAAGAAAGGACGTCAGTAATTCATATATATATGTATATATATATATATATATATATATATATATATATATATATATATATATATATATATATATATATATATATATATATAATCAGAAAATTTCTTTGTGGTTTTAATTTTGTTTAACTTGTTAAAATTAAAATGACTAAATTTTACATGAATTATACCTGGTAATAATAGGTTGCGAGTATTCTATTTAAAATTCTACTAATACTTAATCAAAATTTACCACTCGTGGTTAACTTGTTGATAATTATTATCAGAAAAATACATAAATTTCACATTATTGTCTAATTTTTAGAAACATGTTGACATTGGCCTTCACATAAATCTAACAACTATCAAACGCGTAATATATCTATTTAATTTATTTAAGGGGAATGCTATTTTCAGTCTTTCAAAATTGAACTTGACCTTAAACCCCATTGATATACAAAGTTGCATTCCATTGACCATATACAAACACAATGGTCTTCATGGAAACTGACACAAGTGTTGATTATATTAGAAGCACGTTTCAAATTCCAGAAAACATATAACATACACTAGTCACATTCTGAAATATTTCATCAAGGAATTTGTATCAACGATTATAAGATATATATATATATATATATATATATATATATATATATATATATATATATATATATATATATATATATATATATATATATATATATATATATATATATATATATATATATATATATATATATATATATATATATAAACAAAAATATATATCTGACGCTTATATTTACTGTCAACATTGATGCCAGATTTGGTGACAGATAAATATAATTAATAATTATTATTTATTTGTCACCCAGACAGCAGATTTATTGACATGGAATATACTATTTTAGGCGTAGAGCTGTTGTTTACAAATCACAGTATTTTTACTTTTGCAAAAATAACGACTTTGAGTTTTTTATTATTGATTGAACATCCCTATACATTGTGCTCTTATTTAAAATGTGTAGTCTATTATGTGACTTATTGATAAAGACAAATTGACAAATAAGTTTAACCTATTCACCCCTATAGACACATTTGGTTTAGGCTACGTTATCGATTTTCGGATGAGTCCAATGTTTTTCAGGGTTTTATGAGCTAACTTTGGAAACGTTGGTATTATGTTGATAATATTTATATATAATATTAATATTTATATTTTTATATATATATATATATATATATATATATATATATATATATATATATATATATATATATATATATATATATATATATATATATATATATAGTGAAACTTGTATATAGGGTCACCAAAGGGACCAGAAAATATTAACCTTTATGTGCAGGTGACATATATACACAGGTTTAATTGAAAAAACTGACCTTTATAAACAGGTAATCCTTATATAGAGGTGGTCGATATTGCAGGTTTTAAAGAAATATATATATATATATATATATATATATATATATATATATATATATATATATATATATATATATATATATATATATATATATATATATATATATATATATTCGAACTTCGTAATCTCGAAATCGTCGGGACCAAGCAACATAATGGAGATAAAGGGGTCATGGCTGTGAGGCATTGTTATAGCGTCTATATTCCGTAGTTTAAATTGGTATAATGTTAATAATTAACATCGGTGTGAGTGTCGACAAGATTACGATGCATACCATCTTCATCTCCAGGTTTAGATTTGTCAGAAGAATATACAGAGGAATAGTTCAACCAATATAAAAATCGCATATATCAAAGTAGTAATCGAAAGAAGGGTCATGAGACAAATATGGTTGACTGGTCACAACAGCTGTAACTCCACAGTTAAATTCAAATGTAATAATTGAGAAATAAAGAGGAGTGAATCCTTGTCATAATCAGTAAAGACTATTCTACAACCACTATCGACCAGATAGTTCAACATTTCACTCAGTAAACACTGTATATGGTAATAAGCTCTTTTTATCGTCTCTAAATTCTGCGAAATAATCATTAAATACGATCCTGATGTACTTGTAACACCATTCTCTGCATATAAAATGTTCATATGTTGAACTGGTCCTGGCATATCGGATCAACTGCGAAATATAAACACTATATTCAGGTGAAACGGGGATATAGCTACTTAAATGTAAAGGTTGACAACCGGAACACGGAAATAACCACGTTTGTCGTATAGCTTGGCTATTAATGTAGTATTTGTGTTTATGGCAAGTTAAATATCCAAGTAGGAATCGCGTGTGCTTGATTCTGCTCCGTCTTTGATTTCTAGTTTGCTGGGATATGTCGCATTCACATACGTAAGAGAATTGTCATTATTAATTGACAAACGTCGTTAGTATATCTATATGTCTAGTTAAAACCAGCATCTACTTTTCTCTTCTTTTTTCAGAAGCTTCTGAATAACCTGTGATTCATATCAATGAAGGAACATATCGGCTAGTAAAGGGGCATACTTGGTTCCGATTGGAGTGCCGCAGCATTTATGAAAATCTTGGTAAGTTGTGTATTGGAAATTCCAGCCCCATTTTATATTTATTTCAGTATACCTTGCAAGGTAGGCATATCATAGTTAGATTTTACAGGGAGTCGCACCGGTAAGTTGTAAAAACAATAAACACACAGATTTCTACTTGTTTATGCTATTCCATTCCAATCATAAAACTAAGAATGAATTACAAATGACGACATGCGATTAACCTTTTATTTCAAGTTAATCAAACCACCCGCGCTAATTACATTCGACGCTGTTACGTCTCCGATCTAAGTAATACTAAAGACTGCACAAAGTATCAGTTAATTGAGTTTAAATTTACCTATCAACAAGTTATCTTATACTGGCTTTAAAAAGGTGATAGGTCACGGATAATTGTGTGTGATAAGGAAATAATGCGGTGATAAATGGCGATAAAGCAATGAAGCAATTTGTCTTACTTACAAAAAGATAGAAATGTGGCAAAATCTGTTAACTGCTATTGCAAAAAAGGACAAAAATAGAGAAACGGCTTTTGTTCTTTTAACGAAGTTCAATTAACGAAAGACAAGAAAAGAGGAATGTAATCAACATATGTGAGTAAATACGTTATCGCTGAAGCAAAAATACAAACCATGTGTTGTATATTGCATTTCCATATATATTATATACAATATTAATTTCAATATATATTGAATGTGATTAGCCTATAGCTATAGCTTGTAATATTTTTTTTATTATACTAAAAACACAAAACGTATATAAACAATAATTGCCAATTATTTTATTGAATTGTTCAAATATCAAAATCCGTTCTTGTCATCACTTGGCGACAGAACAGGTTATCATTTCAACATTATAACACAATATTCATACAAAGTTTTAGACAAATATAATTTTATGATTAAATGCATACGTACTTGGCTGTGGACACAAAGCGAGCGATACATGTATAGACATTATATATATATATATATATATATATATATATATATATATATATATATATATATATATATATATATATATATATATATATATATATATATATATATATATATTCCGTGTCTTTGAAAAATCATATCGTCATTTAAGGTATTCCGAAAATTTAATTTATTAATTTCGACCGCTGTTTATATCAAAACATTAGAGTAAAAACAAACATGATATAATATTTTAAAATGTAAAACAGGTTTATCTTAATACAAATGAGAGGAAATTCTAAGAATTTCCAGAATATTGTATGTGTTTGTTCAGTTTGGTTTAAGTATACCATGCTAAAATGATGTATATTTTTTAAATAAAGACAAAACGAATGAATACTTACTTAATCTTAAAATCTAGAATCGTTAAAATATAATTTTACATTTTTTAAATTTGTTGATTTGAGGCTGTAATTGATTTGAATTATAAAACTTGATTTGCAATACCCGTAGGGATTATGTTTCCTAATTCATTTGACAACAAAGTTATATATTTAATGTATAATGCAACTGTAAATATAAGTCTTTACGTTTTCACCCTTCTTCAAAATCCTCGTAACGTAGGTTTGTTTTATAATCATCATCATCATCATCATCATCATCATCATCATCATCATCATTATTATTATCATTATTATTATCATTATTATTATTATTATTATTATTATTATTATTATTATTATTATTATTATTATTTTCATAATCATAGTTATTATTTCTATTCTTCAAATTATCACGATCAAAACGGTATTCCAATTAGAAAGTGAAAGCCAACAAAAAGTCCAATTATCATTGCAATTTAGACAAGATAATTGTGAATGTGTTTTTTATAAAAATAAATAATAGATGAGTTTATTTCAGTGTCCCACATACAGAAATACCAAATAGCCAACCATTTCTGACTTACGAGACACAAATGATGCAAACACACAAAACTTACACTTTAATAATATTTCAGCATATAAAGAAATATAGAATGTACAACTCAGTGTTGCATTTAAAGGGACATTAGCTGTTCTTTTTTCTTAACATTCTGTGTCCCCTTTTTATTACTTAGATTGTTTGTTTGTTTGTTTATTGTTGTTTAACGTCCCACTCAAGAATATTTCACTCATATGGAGACGTCACCAAATGCCGGTGAAGGGCTTCAAATTTTGGCCTACGCTCGGCACTTACGGCCATTGAGCAGTGAGGGTTCTTTAACGTGCCGACACCTACTGTGACACGGGACCTCCAGTTTTTACTGTCTCATCCGAAAGACAGGAAACCAACCTGCCGCCGGTGGGACTCGAACTCACGACCTCACGATCCAGAGTCGAGCGCGCTACCGACTGAGCCAGGCCGGCTCTTTATTACTTAGATTGATATACAATAACAAAAAGAGATATACAAAGGCATTTTTTTCAATTCGTATACATTTTGTGAAAATTGCTTCAGAAACCTGGGTTTGGCACTTTTTTTACTTGCAATTGAAAAGCTCATCCTTATTATCTATATATGAATACCACACTGGATCGGATCTGATTGTCACAAAATATATAGGAATATATGATTTGTTATGCCTGTGTATAGCTCTTATTGGTTATTTTATATCAAGTATATTAAGTAGATCAAATAAGGGTAGAAATTAATCGAAATAATATTTTGGGTAAACACAGATAATGCCCCTTTAAGTAGAAACCTTGTTAACATTGACAATTGTAAAATTTTATCGAATACAAATTTAATGGAATTATTCGTTGTAACATAGGGCACTTTCTGAAATAGATACAAATTATAGAAATGATTTCCTTCTTTAAAAAGCTTTCAAAGTATGTTTGATCATACAGTCCTGCATTTCTTGACAGTATTAAACATCATTATCATTCGGAACTCTACACACCCAAATATGGGTATTAAATATAAACTATATATAAATCATCATCTGCATTACGTTTATTATCATCATCATTATTATTATTATTATTATTATTATTATTATTATTATTATTACCATTATTATTATTATTATTATTATTATTATTATTATTATTATTATTATTATTATTATTATTATTATCATTTACCGAGGGATACGGTATTTTAACTAACAGCAAACGAATAACAGATTACAATTTAATCAAAACCATCAAAACCACCAAAACTGATAATATATACAGGTAGATATATAAATATGGATGGATGCATATTAAATAATATATAAAATCTTATATTACTCTATAGTAGATAATAATTATTATACTGTCAATTTTGTCTTCATAACTTGATAGGTACCTTATTTCTTTTTTTTTTTTTTGTACTTTTATTAACTTGGAAAATTATCTAGAATATTTTGTTGTACAATGGCACTTTACGTGTTTTACTTATTTCAATGCAAAAAGCTCAAAAATATACAGTTTACTAAAACCACCAAAAAAAAACTAAAACTCGTATTTGGACATAAGGAATTGAACCACATAGAGTTTATTTAAATTCCTTCACATCGATTAATAAGGATTTTCCTGATATACTTTATATGTTTCAAAAATTCGTTCATGAAGAAAGAGTAAATTTTCTGTGTATCATGTGATTTAGAAAATTGATGATGATGATGATGATGATGATGATGATGATGATGATGATGATAATAATAATGATGATGATGATGATGAAAATATAATAATGATCTTACCTTCAGACTTAAAGCATGGAGATGCTGAAGATGTCACGGGAGATGGCGAATCCGTAGTGTGTGCTGGGTGTGGAAGAGATGTAAATGATACAAGGTGATTTGGCGACAATGTTCTGTCCACCTCCGGAGATGTACTTGGAAGAGAGACGTTTCGACTAAAAGGTCCATAATTTCCGATATCAATATTATCACGTGGTAAACCGAAGTATTCAGCAGCATTATTGAAATTTCCCGTCAACTGAAAATAACTATTCAGACTACTATTTTCATATCCAGTGTGTTGTGAATAGGGAAAATTATTTCCAATTCCCATATACGAATCCGCGTGAGTTCTTAGAAACGAAGATCTCGGAAAATGTTGTGAAAATCCATAGGAACTTGAAAAATTTGTTGATAGATGGTGAATAGATGGTGCATTTACCCCATAAAATGGTTGATGAGCCATTAGTTTAATAATTGAACACTATAAATGCCAAACTGTTACATTTCAAAGCGTTGGGTTCCAACTTCATCGTGATAAATGTTCACCAGTCCTCTATGCAATGATAGTTTACAGCAGTGTATAAAAACTGCCAACAGATGTTGAATTTTTGTTGATGCTTTTAGCATGTTCAAATTAACGATATGCGGTAACGTCAAAGTAACGGTCATTGAAATTCACATCTTAAACTCAAGACTAATTTGGCCACCGAGATAGAAATACATTAACACATTTTGTCTCAGATTTTAAAAAATTTGAATCATGGTACACAATTATAGTAATATAAAGACATTGACTTGTAGGATATATAATTGCTTTAACTATAAATTTTGGTAATCTTTTACTCTCACATTTAATTAAACAGATATTTCCTGTTATAACCACTGAGATCTAATATTGGGTAACGTATCTATTTATCTGGGGTTTTTTCAGTTTATTTAACAATCTACCCGTGGCCGAGTGGTTAGAGCATTGCGCTTTAAAATACGAGGCCTCTCACCTCTGGTTCGAATCCCGCTAGGGTCATTTCGAATTAAGTGGGAAAGTTTGCCAGTTTTCCTGCGGAAGGTCGGTGGTCTTTACCCGGGTAACCGGGGTTTCTCCTTCACCAATAAAAACTGGACGCCATCATATGACTGAAATATTATTAAGTATGGCGTAAAACAAAAAATCAAATCAAATCAAACCAATCTATTTATCATTTCTTAAGGTCAGTTTCTTGTCTGTCCTTGAAATAATCTTTATCTCGTCAAATTACCTGTTCGATACTGTTGTTAAATCATCTTTACCGATTAAGACAAGGATTTATTCCGGCAGTTGTGTCCGGCTTACAGGGGGTGCTTACTCCTCCATTGCCAGTGATAATGTCCCTGTGTTTTCAGAGGTCTGTGTGCGTTCAATTTTTATTGCATGTCTCTTCGTCTTATGATTCTTCATTAATATTTTTCTTTGAATCTTGGAATTTTTACTATTTAATCAAATTTGGCATATACCATTGTGTCAATAAGAATAATAATAATAATAATAATAATAATAATAATAATAATAATAATAATAATAATAATAATAATAATAAGTATAACAATTTAAAGCAAAATGTTGGTAACATTTGCCAATGTGAAAATCAGTAAGAATTATGCAGTTCTCATTACCATATTTTGAGAGGAATAGCTTTAATTTTAGTCAGATAATATTTTTAATTCGATAAAATTATTTGATTAGCGACTTCGTCAATTGAAATGAAAAGATACGGCTAGTATTAAAATGCACACAGTAATATTTTGTCATGTGACTTATTTATCTAACAATATGAAAATTGTAGATGGCAAAATGATAACAGAAATGAAAGAAAATGCTTTGTGACAAAAATGATTTAGGAGATAAGTTTCAAAATATTTTTGTTTGATCATTTTTACTTTTGTACAGAAATCGTTTTAATATTTGGAAAGCAGAACAAATGTTAAGATTATAAAATTCAAACATCTGTTTCAATCCAAAAATAAAATCGCTTTGAAAAAGATATGCCAATTTATCACTTATATGAACACTTTGGACATTTTGATTACTTAATGTTCTTGTGCTAGGGCTCCACTCTATTTATTTGTCACCCAAACTGCATCTATATTGACAATAAATGCACTCGTTATATTTACATATCATGGATATCAAATTGAAAAATGAATATTTCTTTTTTTCTACCCTGGATACTGGCCTGAATTTTGTGTATATATATTGTAGCATTTGTATTTCTCTATACCTTTTGTATATTGGTTTACATGAGAATAAAATCATAACAAAGTTATAATTACAAAGTACTCTACAACGTTATTTCGATGGCAATTATACACTTTTTATAATATATTTTACTCAGGTAATGTAATTGTTTTTATAATTTGCGAAACATGATATATTATCTTTATACAAAACGATTTTCAATGAATTGGATGAAAATGTTTATAATTTTCCAACATCTATTTTTAAACGAGAAAGTAAATCAGGAACCGCTCATCGTTGAAATTTTATAAGTTTTAGAACATTTGGAATATCCCTCAGCACATCACATTTGGCATAACAATATACAAGCTATAAGAGGAAACACATCCGAAAACTAACTCGTTAATGGAGATATTTGTTAATTCTCCGTATCATGTTAATGCCAAAACCAAAAGCTGGGGAAATCTGGCTATATCTATGAAAGACCATCAATGTATGGAATTAATGTTAAATCTCCGGAAAACACTTGATGTAATAGTAAATTGTCGTTATTTAATTCATTTGTGATTTAGGAAATTGACAAGCAAATGAATGTATCATTTACCAGCTGGTAATCATAATGGTTACATATTCTGAAGTAGTATTTAATATGTTGAAGACTCAAGAATGATTGATTTGTGTTAGGATTCTTATCATCACGTGAGCACGCGAAATAATCTTTGTTGTATCAGATAAAATTGGTATTTTATTATTTACCGTCTGTTTGAATTAGTTCGAATGTAAATAGATTAGCCTACTAATGAATGAAACAAATGACTGCTTCCTTTTAGTAGCTAATTGAGAAAGTGTTGCGCTTATTTTATTATAACTATATATATATATATATATATATATATATATATATATATATATATATATATATATATATATATATATATATATATATATATATATATATATTTGTGTGTGTTTCCTTTTAGTAGCTTATTGAGAAAGTGTTGCGATAATTCTATTTTTCACAATATAACTGTGTGTGTATGTGTGCGTGTGTGCGCGCGTGTGTGTGTGTAACCTGCCTTAGCGATACTTTCATGATCACAATCCACATACAATGTACAAAATATAATTATTGATTATATTTTGTACCTCTGTCTTATATTATGATATTCTCATTTATCCTTTAACCTTTTCACAGCTACATGAGTAACCATATTTAATAACACAAGGACACACAGAGATAAATAGCTATAAATTTGCCGTTGTGTGGCATGATAACAGGGTACACTGACTGGAAATAGAATATATATATATATATATATATATATATATATATATATATATATATATATATATATATATATATATATATATATATATATATATATATATATATAAGCGCGTTATATTCAATCTATTCTAATATTAGCGGTATTTAAGAAAACATTATTTCATTTTTGTCTACTTTTACTACTTCTACTACATGTACAATGACAAATAAGACCTATACATAGGCATAAAAAAATCGTATATTCCTATATATTTTGTGAAACCAAGATCAGGTCCAGTGTGGTATTCATATACAAATAGTAAGGGTGAGTTAATCACTTGCAATTGAAAAAAGTGCCAAACGTGGGTTTCCAAAGCAATTTTCATAAAACATAGGAATTTATAAATTGTTATGCCTGTGTAAATTTCTTTTATGTTATTGTCAACTGTATCAATCTTAGTAGTAAAAATGATGAAAAACATTAAA
Organism: Atrina japonica; assembly: GCA_030159075.1. Classification (NCBI taxonomy): domain Eukaryota; kingdom Metazoa; phylum Mollusca; class Bivalvia; order Pterioida; family Pinnidae; genus Atrina; species Atrina japonica. The sequence goes on along the minus strand of BROG01000146.1, from coordinate 431,032 downwards.
ATAAAACACAGAAAATGTCCCTTTAAATTTGAATGAATAAATGTATTAGTGTTGCTAACGACCAAACCAACAGATCCCCAATTTCTACTGCGTAAGCAAAACGTTACAATGTAATCTATAGTGTCTCCGAGAAGGATGGCGGATAATGTAAGAAAGTTACGATATTACCTTTACTGTCTCAGACAAGTTTGGCAGAGAATGCAAGAAAGTTACCATATTACCTTTACTGTCTCCGATTAGGAAGGCAGAGAATGCAAGAAAGTTACGATATTCCCTTCACTTTCTCCGATTAGGAAGGCAGAGAAAGCAAGAAAGTTACGATATTCCCTTTACTGTCTCCGATATGGAGGGCAGAGAATGCAAGAAATGATATAACCTTTGCTATCTATATGACAATAAAGTTAGAATCTCTCGATATGGAGGGCAGAGAATGCAAGAATTTTAGTAAATACATATGACCAGATACGATGTAGCCTTTACTCTCTCGATAAGGAGAGCAGTAAATGGACCAATACAGACAATGCAGAGAATGCACGAAAATCAAAATTTAACGTTTACGTTTTAATTTCATTCCAAATATGCATTAAATAACAAACGTTCAGAGAAAATAATTAAACTCGAAACGTGGTCCTTCATTTGAGAAGAAGCTCAGTTATATCTCAAAATATTATGAAAGGGTTGTTATGGTTCCAATGTATGGTCACATACAAGATAGCCATATAGTTTTATTGGTTGGTAATGTTTTTTATTATTTCCGTTCTCCGTTGTTACGGCGATGGGTTTCTTACATTTGTAAATCTGGTTTTTATTTAGTTACAAAGGTATACAATTGCATGCTTGGTGTTTTCGTATAATACAGAATATATATATCAACGTATACGTCTGCTATAGACATTGCTTTGACAGGTTACAAATCACGATCAAGATATTTTAATCTGACAAATAATTTGAGATTTTTTATGTAATATGAAACATCTAAGATACTAAAGTATAAATCTTTAGGATGTCCAGGACACAGATACAAGTCCGGCAAAAATGGACAACTAAGAGGTGGGATCAGGTGCCATAGCGGAGTAAGCATCCCCTGTCGACGAGTCACACTCACCGTGAGTCCACAGTCAAGTCCAAATCACAATTGGTACAGACGTCTCAATAACCGCCTACGAAAAGGCAACTCAAAATTTCACATTTTAACATTAGTGATATTAAGATCGAGCTCTACTAACGGAGTTTTATTGACAGACACGATCATCTTAAGCATTTGTTTTGGACTCGTTTGTATCATTGGTAACTATTGTCGTCATGGCTCACTGCGGAAATTAGAAAATCTTCGATATTTTGAATGGAACGAAATTAGTGTATAATGAAAGTTTCAGGTGCTGAAATAAGTTGTCTAATAATTAAAATGTTATGTCTTATTACTTTCTATTCGTATAATTGAGCGAAAACTATCTTCCAAAAATAATGTTGGTCATTCGTTATGTTAAAATATTGTCGTCTGCTGTCGGAGGAATTCCTGTATATACTCAACGACGTCAGTTGTGGACGGTTCCAATTTTCAACAGGTACGCAACGTACTAAAAGCAGTCTGAACAAGCTACTTTAATAAACAACGAAGATAACTAAAGAAAATACAAATCATGTTGAAAACTATCAACATGTTGTTTAACACGAAGTATGATTGATGAATGAATAATGATAAACAAAATTGTTATCCGGCACCCCCTCTTAACAACTCTAAATGTACAGTTTTAAAAATGGCACAAACACTGCGCATGCGATGTGAATTTAATATGGGTAACTGCCTACAAAAAAATTCTTTTTGGGGATGTCGGATGCTTGGTTCTAAAAATCGAGAACTGAGTTCAGTATGTAGTTACTTTCGTATTTAGAAGAGAGTGACATTTATGCCATTGGTGATATAATAAAAGAATTGTGGACGATTTTCCGTTTCCGATTTTAGCCGCGTGGATAGTAGGAACAAACATATGGATATATCTAAATATAAGACGTTGTTAATTAATGTTCGTATAATGTCACCTGCTACGATATAAACATCTCAGATACAAAAGTATACATCTTCAGTTCAGGATACAGACGACCAAACGTGTGTACTTTATACTAATGACAATATATTGAGGGTTTTTAACACACAAAGTCTGTCACGAGGCTGGGCCTCTGTTAAACGCCTCATTCGAAGCATTCGTGTGATTTTTCACTCAGTAAGTAATACCTCTTGTTGTAGGAATATTCAATGCCTCCTTTAAAGTCTTGGGTATGATTTGATACTGAGGACTTAATCCAAGACCCTCTGCTTGAGATGCGAACATTTTAAGTAAGTGTGTCATTGACTAAGACCCTCTGTTTGAGAGGCAAACACTATAAGTAACTGAGTCATTGACCAACGTTATAAGTAAGTGAGTATATTGACCAAGACCCTCTGCTTGAGAGGCGAACCTATAAGTAAGGGAGTCATTGACCGAGGTCCTCTGCTTGAGAGGCGAACGTTATAAGTAGGTGAGTATATTGACCAAGACCCTCTGCTTTAGAGGGGAACGTTATAAGTAACCGAGTCATTGACCGAGGTCCTCTGCTTGAGAGGCGAACGTTATAAGTAGGTGAGTATATTGACCAAGACCCTCTGCTTTAGAGGGGAACCTGTAAGTAGCTAAGTCATTGACTAAGACCCTCTGCTTTAGAGGGGAACCTGTAAGTAGCTAAGTCGTTGACTAAGACACTCTGCTCTATAGACGAACGTTATAAGTAACTCAGTCATTGACCACTACCCTATGCTTAAAAGGCGACACCATACATAAATAACTTCGGATAGAGACATGATGACTAATAACTATGCAAAGCAAACAAAAATATTCAAGTTTTTATGTAAGTTTAGACATTATTCCTACATACCACATAACACAAAATCGAATGAATTATAAGGTGTGGATTACCTCTGTAATCTCTATAATAGATGATATATATACTTTTAACCGGGTACCATACTCTTGCAACAGATCACTCACCTATAATTAACATTCATGTCATTGATTTTATTAATGACAGAAGTTGATTTGCTGCTTCTGGGTTAATTCCTTGTGTAATTGTTTATAAATGAGTGACATTTAAAAGATAATACATGTAGTCACCGATCCATGAAGAACGGAACTTTGAGCTCAACTAATGAAGTCTAATTGACAGAAACGATCATCTTAAGCATTATATCTTGGGTATTATGTTTAAAATATTTGTTTAGATTTCAAGAAGTAAGCGAATCCTCTAATTTCATGTCCTTAGTATTAAAGGGGCATTAGCAGTATTCTTGTTTCAAAAACATCCTATCCTTTTCACTAGTACAACAATAACATAAAAGAGATAGACACAAACATAACAATTCCTGATTCCTGTTTATTTTATGAAAATAGCTTTGGCAATTATTCACTTGCAATTGATTAATTTAACTTACCATTTCATGTTCATACCATACTGGATGCCTCCTTATTTTCACAAAATATTTGGACTATAAGATTTTATACGTGTGTATATTTCTTATTTGTTACTGTACATCGGGTAAAAGTAGACATTTGGTAAACACAGCTAATGCCAATTAATGTCCATATCATTGATTGTAGCGCTGGACCCTTCCATAAACCATTCATACCTCTTAACGTATGACTTTACGTTTAACGTCTATATTATTATATATTGCCCCAGTCCCCACCATTAATCATATATTGTTTATAACTTTTTCCTGCCACCTGATATGCCACACGATATTTTATAGCCTCGCCTCGTCCACTTGACACAATCAAGCATTGTTTATTATCTTGATATTTATTTTATACTACCGACACGTGATGTTCCCGAAAGGAAATGTCACACATTGAAAAAAATAACAAATTGAACATGTGCCTTGAAGATTTAGAGTTAGTTTATGTTTCTTTTGTAGTTTTTTCAGGTGTCTCTCAAAGGAACATTTGGCAAACATTTGGCAAAGAGGTTCCTCATGGGCACAGAGCGTAGAAACTCTCTCTCTCTCTCTCTCTCTCTCTCTCTCTCTCTCTCTCTCTCTCTCTCTCTCTCTCTCTCTCTCTCTCTCTCTCTCTCTCTCTCTCTCTCATAAAACTTTTAACCGTATCTATTTCATTCTACTCTCTCACCAACCCCTCTCTCTATATTTCCGTCTGTCTATCTTTCTCTCTGTTTATATTTACATTTACTCAATATCTGTGGTCAGGAGATATCTTTTTCAATTACATCCAAAACGAAAATATAAATAATGCCTAGACACGACAGTTTTAAATCTCAAATCGGTTTTAACAAAAATAATTTATATGCGATAATAGAAATATAAAAATCTCAGACACCAAAGTAAAATTTTCAGAATGCCCATACATATGAACAAATATACAAATCTGGCGAATATTGAATATCCTCGGACCCCAGGAAAACCAGAGATGAAAATGTCGTCTTAACTCAATAGCATTGCAAACTCTCGTGGTTCGTATGCATATAATAAAACAATTTTGATTACTTTCGTTATCTACAATAATATTTATCAAATAACTATTTTACATCAGGCAAAATGTTTGAAAGACCTATCATGTGTTGAATTCACACTTATATGTGTATGCCCGTGTAGTGATAAGATATACACACTATAACTATGCATTTTACTTATACTTGAAAGACGTGGCACATTATCAAAGAGTTACAAGAAAAATATCTTTATCTTGATCTCACAGTATATCGATATCTTGATGACATTGATAAAAGTCTAATATTGCTATCTGAGTGATCAGATAGCATACTTTAAAATCCAGGCACAAGTTCTCTGAGATAAACCAACATGTGTTTATTTGTGGGGAGTAACAATACTGGATAGAACTCATCAATATTCGAGAAAGACAAATTACGCATTATTTTCTTCTTTTTTCTACTGGAAGTTTATTTGTGCAATGTGCCTTGATGAAATGCAAAGCGTAACAGGCTTGCTACACAGATGTAAAAGAAAAAGAGCGGAAATTGTTGGAAAAAATATCGCACAGATGTTTGGGAAATCAAGAGGAAAAATTGCATAGCGTAACGGTGATGATTTTAACAGATACATTACAGAATTACTTTGGGAAAACTTTTCTTTTACATTTTCAAAGGGTGATATTTTTCTTTTTAAAGGGTAAAATGACAAGACAAAATACTACAGAACTTTTCATCTTATTACTACGGTTTGGTAAAAATAATGAAGATATGACAATAACAATGACAATATAATACAATAGATGATACGTCCATATATATGCTCCTGTGCTTAGGTACCTGCTTACAGATTCACTACAGATTCAAACTAAAAGGTACATACCATATACATTAAAGCGATAACTCTACGCAAAAGGTAGAACACAAAAATAGTTAGCAAGGGATCATTGGGGACCTCGTGGAATACAGTAGAAGTATCCGGGAGTCATTGTAGAGGATATGATATTACCTTATAATTATCTAATTTTGAGGATAGCCAAAGATCATATAATTTGACATTCAAGCTGGGTTCGTAAATATTAGGGACCTACAAAACGTTTTAGACACCCTAGTTCTGTTTCATCCTCGCTCTTTTTAATCGGAGACAATGCAACAGATAAAATATCAACGGTGAAATTATAGAATTTTTAATAAAGTCCGAATAGATTAAAACACAAGAAATGTTTACAAACCATTATTTACATGTATTTCTTTCCTGAAAATGAGGATACTTATAATAAATAAATAGGTTCGCATGTCGACAGTGGACACGCAGAAACGGAAGATAAGTACGCAAGGGATTTAGTCAATTTTGGTAATGGTGAAGAAATGTTTTCTTGCTGTGAAATTCCACATCTTTACTTCATCATCAGCACCTAAGTGACCGAGTGGTTAGAGCATCGCGCTACTGGTCAGTGCAGGTGCCCGGCTGGAACTTAAGCTGATTTCTTTCTGTGCGGAAAGCCGGTAGTCATTTCCCGGGTACATTGCAGTTGGTTTATCCCCATTAAAAAGTGAACGTCACCATATAAATGGAGAATTTTAGTGTAGTGTAAAACAGTATACAAAATCAAAATAGAAAGCTGAATAAGACAAAAAAAAAGAAAAAGACAAAATTTCATATATATATATATATATATATATATATATATATATATATATATATATATATATATATATATATATATATATATATATATATATATATATATATACTGATAGATTATAATATATTTATCAATATAGAAAACATTGACGCCCACTTAGAGAGACAGAAACAAACAGAGACAAAACGCTCAAATATGTTAAGTATTTATCATGATATAAACATGATGTAACCTTATGACGCCTAGGTTTATCGCGTCTGTTCTATCTGGAGAAAACTAACAATTGACCAACAGATATGTGTGCTTCTAAATCTTGCGTAGTCTTAACTAAACCATGTCGATAAACTTCTCTATTTCATACACTTATGCTTTACATTTTAAAAATTTTATAAGATTTCTCATTCAAATATTTAATCTTTTCTTCTTTATCAGATCAGTTGTCACTTTCTAAATTCCATTTGATACATTTTATAAAAGTATACTCTAGAATATGTTGCAACCAGTATTGATAGAAAGCTAATACTTTATATCAGAGTAAAATAACTCATAAATCATATCTAAGCAGACGAATCGGTTTTATTTCATGGGCAACCTCAGATACTTTTATTGAAATTTCCTTCTTAAATTGCATACATCCATGATTTATTTATTCGACGTGGGTTGCTTGATCATTATTCCATTTCATCAGCTTGCCTGATGTCTACCGGCTATTCCCATAAATATCCCTTCGATTTGGATGAAAGTGGTTTACACCGATGACAGCTTTAGCGCCAAATACCACGTGCGGTGCAGGATTGGTCGGAATCTGATTCCATGTCCACGTGTGTAATGAGCCTTTCTTTGTTTTCTATGGTAATCCTTAATTCATCGCACGTGAAATTGATATAGTTATAGGAGGAAGAAAGAAAAATAAATTTTATTTTACTTTTCTTTGCAGAAAATGCCGCATATTGCTTTGATTTTTGTGGGAAAATATTTCTACAGAAATTTATAAACTGATAATAAAAACGGTGTGGTTTCAGAAAGCGTGGATTAATTGGTAAATAAGAATATCACGATAGATTTATTACACCCCAAAATTGTTATATATGATGTAGGTAGTAATGCTGTTTTTTCGCTGAATTTCAGAAATTTCCATTTTTTCTTTCTGCAATAAAATGACTCAATGCACTGACATCTAGCTTTCATCGCAGAGGTGTATAAATTGCACCCCTATTTAACACGTACCTGGGTAAAACGGAGATATTACCATGCAAGATTTATCTATAAATTCCGTCTACTGAATAGTTAATATGGATATTTATACTGCTATGATCTATGTGATAGTGACAGAGTAATCACATAGATAACAGCAGAATAAATATCTATTTTAACTTGTCTTAGACGTTAACAATGAAATGATTGTACGACTAGATTGAAAACACTAAATTTTAGATATTACACTATAATTCGCAGATTCATTGGCAATATATTCCACAAAACAATTGGAATAGATAATAAGTAAAACTTGAATACCACAAACTTGGTTTCTGCAAATTTATGCAAATTATTAATCAATAAATGTTATGCGAATGCTTAGTTAAAACAAATTTATAACGATATTTATATAACAAATATTAGCTTATAACAAACCGATTGTTATGCCCTTTAACGCACCACCCAATGTATTTTATATTATTATAACGAATTGATAAATATCAAACAAAACTTAATTCTTGACTTTTTGCCGAATACAAGTAGGCGTACTGTCTGATTTTAAATATAACTTAGAATTACTTAAATAAAAAGTAACAAAACCGTTTCTGTTTTCTTTTGACATCAGAAATTCAGCATGAATTAAGATTGTATTTTGTCTTAACGAATTACATTATAACCCTTCAGCCCACTTCGCTAAAACCGTTATAACAAACTGTCAAAACGTGCTGAACAGTTAGGTCCTTTGAAATTCGTTTTCAGCAATTTTACTGTATATCAGTACATTTCACTTATAAGGCATTTTCACATTTTTGTAGACGTCACATCACTACTTTCTTTTCAATATCCCTGTCTTTTAAATGGTATACACAGGCAAACACTTTATTATCTATGTCCTGGATACACTAACTGACCAAATATATCAGATCAACTATTAAGAACAGGTTGTCTTCTTAATTAAAGTTATCTCTCTCATTGTTTCACATCACGTCACGTGATATGTATACAATATATGTATATACTCTTTAAGCACTATTCATTCCCCGCAATGATTTCTCTTACAAAGTTATGTCCCAATAAGCAGTCGTCATACGCAGTCATCATTATGAGATCAGTGATCACCCTTATGACCGTTCATATTTACAATGTTAACCCAATTAAACGGCCATTAAAACCATAAAAATTGTTTTAAATAAGTTATTATTATCAATGAACACCATCAGTGACAGTTTACATGTTACTAATCAAGTATGCCGAAACTAATTCTTAATGTTACTTCAGAAGTTAACATAATCAATATATCCATACATAATGCGACAATTTTAAACGATAAAAACCTGATTTAAAAGGTCACATCTGTGTAGAGGTGAATACTCATTAGACTTTGTGTGTATATATATATATATATATATATATATATATATATATATATATATATATATATATATATATATATATATATATATATATTTATTTTTATAAATTTTATATTGACAGAAACGATCGTCTTCAGCTTTTTTGGCATTAATTTGTGTATTATGTTTGATTCTATATTTTATATATATATATATATATATATATATATATATATATATATATATATATATATATATATATATATATATATATATATATATGCCTATACTATGATATAGCACATATTTGGTACATATTTGACAAATGGAACCATTGCTGTATTGCCTTCCATATATATTACTCTTCGTTGTAAACAGTACTGTTAATATCAACATAAATACTATACAATTAATACCACAGTTATATATAAAAATGAAAGGTAAAAATAAATGTTGATGACGATCATTTCTGTCAATCAGACAATTGAGCTCCAATAACAAAAATGATAAAACTAGGAAAAAAAGCGGAACAAAACATAATATCATCTGTAATTTATTTTACAAGATCAATAACATGTTCTTATTGACATTCTTATGGTTATGTTTGTTGAAATAATATACAAATCCTTTTTGCAATAAGAAAATAAGATATACAATATGCAGACATATTATTTCTACATTCAACAAAATATAATTTTACACTTTCACTCATCTTTCTCATCAGTTTAAAAAAACATTTCTTACATGATAAATGTGAATATTGTTTTATCCAGGAACACGTACTGCGCATAACATATACAATGTATACCTATATTAATTAATGCTGACCCTGTTATATGTCCAAGATCTATAACAATGGCCGAGGGTGTATGTAATAGCCCGAGAAAACGCCACACTTATTACTGACTTGGGTCATCATGAAAACATCCATTCTTAAATCATTAATTAACAAATTGAAAAGAGAAAATATTTCTGATGTATACAAAAGAAAATGTATACTGTTTCCCTTGAATATTATAAATATCGATTTTCTGAAAACTAACTATAATCTATTTCTGAAATTTGTGAACTTAATTATCAGTACCCTTTGATTATTCCAGTGAAGTGATTACCGAAAAATAAACGGTCAGCCATCTTGAATTCTGCGATGTTTCGTAATGACTGTTTTGACATTAAATAGCCCTGCAATAATGCCTTGTTTGCTGAAACAGGCACTGTTTCAAGTTTTGTTCACTTTTGGTATGCATTATATATCATAAAATTCGGTACAGTGAAAATTTAAACTGTGAAGATATATTTTAAATTGATATATAATTTCACAGATATTTATAATATACACAATTGTAACTTGTGATACATTAAAGCTGTCAAATGAAACAGATCGTGGATTCATTTCAAATTAACCACAGAAAGAAATTCGTTGTAAAACATTTTATATTTTTAATTTTTTATTTGGATAAAAAATTCAAAATACACCGACGTTGTAATCAAGTGACATTATGTGACGTTATGTCAAGTAGATGCTGACCATTTTTGTTTCAAAATAAATGGATCGTTGGAATAAAATATATGCAGGAAGGCTTGGAAGGACGAAATATCTTATCAAATAACAATGTATTCATATGCCTTCTGCATCTATTAATAACATTTAAACTTCAGTTTCATTTCCACATTCTTATAACAAATTGTTATGTTTCTTTATCAAAGTAATCAATGGTAGTAATACAGCAGAATTGCAACTGACATCATTAAAGACATTTGTGATAAGTGCTGCAACATGTTCGCGATATAAGACATTTATATACATTATTTAGATGCATTTTAAATATTTTTAGAACAACCAAGAAATACCTCAATTTCAAATTTGGTCGAAACCATTAAACTACATTCACGTTTAATTCAAAATAATACAAGACTTACAGTCAAACAATCGCCGAGCGCTTATAAAGGTAATGTCAAACAGTTTTCAAACGGAGGTCAACTACTTATCAAGAGTAACGTCAGATAGTCATTGGACAAACGTCAGACAATCATCAGATTAACGTCAGATAGTATTCGGACCAACGTCAAACGGTTATCAATCTAACGAGTCTATGAATTCAATATATCCGTTTATAACGTTCACATTTATATTTCACATGACAAATTGTTTAATCTAATCATCATTTCAAAACATATGATGTAATGGTGATTTCTTGCATATTCCTGACTCGCATATGCTTGAAATGGTTCAAGTTACCATCGCCATGATGTACCTAATCATGAATTCATATTACGTTATTTTCTATCACCAAGAACTCACCGCAGCACGAATCGGCTGAATTGGTGTTGTTTGAATCATATCCCATTGAAGGCTGTGGAATTGGGATATGTCAGTCGTGGAAACTTGATTTTGTATTGAAATACAATTTACGACCTCCGTTAAATGCCTTGCCAATGATACTGTGCTTACTAATTCACAGAATTGGTATCACGTGGATTGAATATCACAGTTTTGAGTTATTTGCGATGGGTCACCACTTGTAACGCCTGTTGAAGATATATTTGGCGCCATAATAGGTTTCAATTGTCCATCTACTTTATCCTTTACTAGTTTTGTACCCTTTACTCGTTTCCATTTCATTCGTCTGTTTTGGAACCATACTTTTACCTACAAAATAAAAATGCAGAAAAATAAGAATATATCGGTCATAATGAAAAAAAAACCATCGTCCATCCTGAGAGAATTGTTACGCGAAAGTTAAACATATAGCCTGAAACAATATATAAATGCTTTCATATGCTCCCACTCTAACAAACTGGAAAACACTTAAGCATACACACAAACACATACGCATATGTGTGTAATAATAATAATAATAATAATAATAATAATAATAATAATAATAATAAATTCATTTCTCGATCACAAAATAAAAATTGAAATAATAATGATCATATATTTCAGCTATATTCTACACAAAAAGGTTTTAAACATAAAATGCATGACGAGAAAACCTTTAATCTAATCGTCTGTTTTAAACTCTAAAGCACCCAATCATGAGATGATTTTCATTATGTGTTTGATTGTTTGTTACTTTCAATAATGTTTTACACAAAAATTAACAAATATGTCAATTATACAGTGGCGGTAGACAGATTAAATGGCAGACAGGAAAACTTACAATGTACCCAGTAAAAAATAAGTGATATTCCCGGTCTCGGAAACGATGTTAGGTATTCCAGTGTTTAATTGAAAATTCTTAATTTACTGGGTGGGTGTAAATACAAAATTTACAACATGACAACTATATTTCATGTTGTAAATTTTGTATTTACACCCAATTTTGTATTTACATATACAAGGTAAATTCAAGATTTATAAAATGACACCAAACAATCTTTCGAGGAGGTAGTTTTTTAATAAAAACTAAAAATAAAAAATAATCCGATAACCTTGAGCATTTGTTTTGGTCATTTTCCGGAAACCGATTACTTTGGTATGAAGTTTGTAATATTTTATATCTGTCCTAGTTTTTTCAATCTGTTTGTATAGGACACAGACTTTACATAAATGCCGTGATTAACATCTATCACGCAATACAAACAATTTGTGTTACAAAATAAAACGGATTTAAGAAAACTGTTGAAAAATATTCATATACCTCAGACGTCTCGTAATTTACGTTGTAGCATTTGCAATTCTTCAGAACGTTAAACTAAAACATTATTTTCAAATAAATACATCATGATGAATGGTTTAGATTCACCTTATATGTATTTTCACAATTATTTTACTACAACGTTTATATCATGTTTATTTCCATTTTACATGTATATTTCTCATCAACATTATTTATGTTATATCAAATATATACCGCATATATATATATATATATATATATATATATATATATATATATATATATATATATATATATATATATATATATATATATATATATATATATATATATATATACGGAGTGGCAATATTACACCAGGTTGTGATGTTAACCTGGCTACCTGTGGACTCATTCAAGACGAAGAAATGGCGATCGACTGCCCCGATAATAACTTCAATATATAAATTCTATAAAATATATATAGTATAAATCTTTAGGATATCCAGGATACATATACAAATCTGGTGATATTGGACAAACACGGCCATCTGGAAATCAAGAGGTGGGATCAGGTGCCATGGAGGATATTTAGATATATCAACGACGTTTTTTCAATTAATGATAACAATTTTCATACATATGTCAATGCAATATATCCCAGCGAACTAGAAATTAAAGATACAACAGAATCAAGTACACACTCTTCATATTTAGACATACTTTACTTAATAGAGACACAGACGCGAAATTGGCAACTAAGCTAAATGACAAAACGTTCGGCTTTCCCATCGTTTTCCACATTTAAGTAGTAATATCCCACAGTCACCCGCATACAGAGTTTATATTTCATTTGGATTTGACTGTGGGCCCAGAGGATACTTACTCCTCCATGGCACCTGATCCAATCTTGAGGTCCGTGTTTGTTCATTTTTACCAGATTTGTATCTATATCCTGGACATTCTAAAGATTTACACTTTGGTATCTGAGAAAATATATATACGGCCCTCGGGCTGATATTGGAGTCTCGGATTGATATGGCATGCGATACAGATTTTGTCATGTTTTGTTGCTTTTATCATATATTTAAAACTCTACTGGTAAATAGACAAATACCATAATATCAACAATAAAAATATATTTTTAACTGTTTTAATTTTTGCTGTGTTATAATTGCGACTTGCGACCGTCAAGGTAAATTCGTACAGTACAGTATATATATGGACAGATCTCGGTAAAATTACGGAGTACACAAACTGTTTACTTAACATAAAAATTAGCATTCCTCAAGGTTTTTTACTGAAATGATTTGTACTTTACAGTAAAATTTATTACGATAGATTTATATAACGGTAGGGCCTAAGGAAACTTTGAAAAAAACATTCAAGAAACCCTGTTGTGATACTGTTCATGGCAGAACATGGCAGAACATTGTGTTGAAGGGAATAATAGCCTACGGTACCTACTAACCTAGTACTCTGTGTACACTCGAATCTAGATCTAAAAATATGAAATGCACAACTTTACGATGTGTTGAACCCACCTACGGAATATAATTACACTTGTATCATACAATGCCTTCACATTTTCATTAAACAATATTTACAATTAGACCTGATAGGCCTATTTCACAGAATGTGGTTAAAATGGTGTTTATGCAAGATGTAGGTTTTTGTCTGAAGCGGAAAACAATCGAGGTGTTCCGAATAATAAAAATACAAGAAGCGTTCCAAAAGATGTGCGATAAAGGGTTACAGGGGTGTGGTAAAGGTATGTCTGATACAGGGTATGTGATAAAGGGCATGTGCTGGCTCCTGCACCCGTATTTTGTAGTAGTATATATATATATATATATATATATATATATATATATATATATATATATATATATATATATATATATATATATATATATAATATATGTGTGTGTGTGTGTGTGTGTGTGTGTGTGTGTGTGTGTGTGTGTGTGAAACACTAAAAGTGTCGGATATACAATTATATATAGTTTGTAGAATTAGTTCTATGACTTATAACACAAACAAATCTATTGTCATTTTGGGGATAAAAAAGAACCAAGTTACATGAATAACACACACACACACACATACACGCACGCACGCACGCACGCACGCACACACGCACACACACACACACTACATAAACCTAGTACCTGGTATTTCGGTACCAGCTGTTCATCTTATACTAAAGTAATATTTGGCACTGTTAACATCATTTAAATTCAAAATTTTTTCTAAAGCTAAGATAGTCATTTTTTTTACAGTGGTTACTCTTAGACGGATATCGGCTATACTTTGGCCTTGTATAATACCAATTTCTCTTTAGAAAATTCATATAACTTTTTAATTTGAGCTCAACTGATGACGTATAATTGACAGAAACGATATCGTCTTGAGCATTATAACTTTGGTAGTATGTTTATAATATTCATATTCAATCGCTTATTTTGATACTTTGAATTCAAGTATGGACCTTTTCTCATATTAACAAATTTTCGGATTTATTTTATGTCCGGTACTTGATATATCTATGAAAAATATATGAAAAATTCACAAACACGGAAATAATCATACAATATATATACTGCTGGTGGACCGTTTGAGTCCCCGAGGGTATACATAAACAAAGTACCTGGTATTTTTGTACCAGTTGTTTATCTTATACTAAAGGAATATTTGGCACTGTTAACACCATTTAAATTTTCTAAAGCCAAGATAATCATTTTTTACAGTGGTTACTCTTAGACGGATTTAGGCTATACTTTCAGATATATTATTTGGCCTTGTATGACTTCACTTTATCTTTAGAAAAAAACACATACTTTTCAAATTGGAGCTCAACTGATGAAGTCTAATTGACAGAAACGATATCGTCTTGAGCATTATAAATTTGGTATTATGTTTATAATATATATATATATATATATATATATATATATATATATATATATATATATATATATATATATATATATTCGGTTTCATTTTTTCAGTATTTATTTCTGTATCAAAATGCTGTTGAAATGCTTGAGATTCTTTTTAGATGAAGTAAAATTATATGAGCTGGCTGTGTGTTTGAAATCACATTCATAACAATAGATAAATATCAATATTCTTGGTTAAACAAACGAATTAATGACATTTTACCTGTCTCTCTGTTAAATCTAAAGCCACTGCAATTTCATATCTTCGTAGTCTTGTTAAATAATTATGCACTGAAAATTCCTTTTCAAGTTCACGTATTTGATGTTTGGTAAAAGCTGTTCGTTCTTTTCTTGGTTTGACGGATAAATCTAGTTTATATGGATCACTGTTATCTGCAAGATATAATAAATATAAATATCAAGTGTACTACATATCATGATAGCATTGATTATTTACTGTTATTGGATAGGAAGTCCATACAATAATATACAAAGTAAATGTTAGACAAATACGGACCTCTGGGAAATCCAGAGATGGGATCAGATGCCCTGCAAGATTAGGCATCCTTGTCGACCGATCACACCGCCATGAGTGGGTTTCCTGTATATCTCATCTTTTGAGCTAGTGTTGACATATAAATTGTAGAGATCTTTTCTTCGTTCTAACCACAATCAGAAACTAAACACGAAACAGAGACATGAAATTTTAGTTTTTCTTTAACCTGCGAGTCGAATGCTCTTCCCCTATAGCACTGTAAGATGTCTTAGTAGTAGAGGCGGCGGCGGCGGCGGAGGTGGTGCTGGTAGTAGTACTAGCTGTTGTTGTTCTTGTATTTAGTTAAATGTCAATGGAATTGTGTAAATGAAATAGAAATTAAATGTTCACATAATAATACAATAAAAGGCTTAGTGTCCCAATACCCTAGTATATACGAGATGTACTTTAATTAAGTATACAAGATATTTTTCCAGCCGGTTCTATATCCACAATTAAACTAAGTATTACAAGACGTAACATTTTCCCAGCCGGCTCTCTATTCACAAGTACAAAGTGTCTAATGGGGTGTTTATTGATTCAGATTAAGACTCTCACTAACAGTAAGCTGCAAGAGATCAGTGGTATTGTTTTTACAAATAAACAACATAATTCTGTGTATACATCCACCAGATTGCAATATATAGAGTGCAATCGAATTGCTATTTTTCAAAGACTATCAGAATGCAAGTTTAAAATGATATGGTCTACGCTCCGAGCCTTGCAAAGCATAACGGGGCATATATATATATATATATATATATATATATATATATATATATATATATATATATATATATATATATTATATATATTTATATATCAGTTGACTTATATATATATATAAGGCTGTTTTCAGTTCAGTTGACTTATTCCAACCCATCCGCCCATTTACATAAGTATAGTTTTGGACTTTGAACTATTTGAATATTTTGTATTTACATTGTTGATCACGTGTTCAGGATACAGTGACATTTTGTTTGTATATTTATTATATCTAAATAAACTGCACTTGCACAGAGCGCTTCATACCTAATTCGTATGTATAGATATGTATATATATTTAGAAAATATTTAGAAAGAGTTCAAAACGTCACATTTCATAATTTTCTTCTTTAATTTTTGTAAGCGCATTCGCCTTTACAGGCTCTTCAGACAGAATACATGTTGTTAACTATGACGTCATAGTGACGTTCGAAGATAGTACTTATAAAAATTAGTATTATTTTCTTTTAAGTTTTGGATTGAGCAGTCTTATAAAGAAATCTTCTTTGGGTATTCTCACTGCTTGTTCTGCAGTCCACATTTTGAAGTAGGGAAATATTTTAAATGTCCCCCTTCCGCATGTTGCGAAATGTTCGAAGCACGGTAAGTAATACACAGTAAACACAGTAATGTCCCTTTAAAATTTTTACTCGGTCAATACGAACAAATACCATACTAAAATCCTTTTAACCTGGCGGGTGTATTCCTATGATACCTTCCATGACCTGGACGAGTTTAAAATTTAAGTCAGACATCGAAATTACACTGGTAAGATTAACCGTTCTTACTTGTCACCATATACGAGTATCCAGTGAGGAATAAATCCTCGATTAGTCTTTGTTTATATATATATATAAACAAAGATATATATGACGCTTATATTTACTGTCAACATTGATGCCAGATTTGGTGACAGATAAATATAATTAATAATTATTATTTATTTGTCACCCAGACAGTAGATTTATTGACATGGAATATACTATGTTAAGCGTAGAGTTGTTGTTTACAAATCACAGTATTTTGACTTTTGCAAAAATAACGACTTTGAGTTTTTTATTATTAATTGAACATCCCTATATGTTGTGCTGTTATTTAAAATGTGTAGTCTATTATGTGACTTCTTGATATAGACAAATTGACAAATAAGTTTAACCTATTCACCCCTATAGACACATTTGGTTTAGGCTACATTATCGATTTACGGACAAGTCCAATGTTTTTTCAGGGTTTTATGAGCTAACTTTGGAAACTTTGGTATTATGTTGATAATATTTCAGCAATCATCAATTTTGTCAAATGTGTTATTACTTTTGTCATTAGCATTTGGATCAGTATAGTAATTTATCGCGACACGAAGGGGTCCTTACATACTGAATACTATCTAAGTAATATTAGACAACAATAAAATGCCAGACACTTAATGAATGGTTCACTCTTTCAACCCTACATACCATAATCGACTGGTCTTTAACAATGAAAAAAAGCATACAATTCGGATATTCAGGGTTGACAGCATACCATTCCCGCAATCAAAAACATATTTCTCAGATTGTGATTGAAAATGTTACTTGCGTCACAAAACAGTTCGTCTTGACGTCTAGAAAAGGTCTGTTTAATATATACACATACATTTACTATATAAATTTCAATGTGCGCTTTCAGGTAATTTCAAAAACAATTTGTATTACTATTTTGACAATGAACTGTTTTAAAAATTACACCTCAGTTTCGACGCACAAGGGTGTTAAATGGTAATTGCGTTTTAAAAGCTTTTTGATTGTTATTATTGGTTATATTAGTTACATAAAAATCATTAAAAAATTAATTATTTATAATTATTAAAGATTAATTACACACATTATGGTTATCATTTTATAACTGGAAATTTTCGATCCCGTTTAATTTTCATCATTTTCGCTCTTAGATAAGAGGACGAATTAACATGAAAGCGAAATTTGTGCTAAGCATTCAACACTTCACTCGAGGTAACTTGGATCGTTGATGTAGTTTTTTCGGGTATATTAATCAACATATCGCTGTTTTATTGTCGCCGATAATTATTGTCATCTTTTATCCAGTAAGTTTTAAATATTATTTTTTTCATTTTTTTTAATTTATTACAAGTGATTTAATACCAGTAGGGCCTGCGTCTGGTTTTCTTTAATACATGTTCAGTACAAGAAAGTGTAATTGTTCGTCATATCGGTTACGAAAAGTTGAAAGCAAAAATTAAGAAGTATCAATTGATAATCGAAACCCAAGTACATCAGAAGTCGACAAATTAGATGTGTAAATGGTTTCAACATGAAGAATATTTACGAATCCCAAATAGGAAAGTACCAGGTGTCCAGAAGGTGTCAGATAAAGCCAAGAGCAAGTTTGGTTAAGTAAAGTTGGAAAAGCGAAAACAGTTTTGAATCCGTACTAAAACAAAGTTTTGAAATTCGTAGTAAAATACTGAAATACCTGGATAAGAACTGGAAATACCAAGACAAAAGTTTTGAAAACCAAGAGAGAAAATCAATACTGTCCCAATAGTGAGCGCAGATCAAACGACCAAAGTCCGCTCGCGAAGAACTTGTTTACACAACATATGAAAGTGACAGAAGTGTGTCAGAAGCTGTACACAGGAGAGCCTAAAATTCTCCAGAATGGACATCATCAAACTGACGCTTCACTAGTCCCCTTTCACAAAACGTATTCAAATCAAACATTTTGTAGACTCTTTGTCTGATTAAGGTTTTGTCTGAAGTGCTAACTATTTGTCGTCACAATTCAAATTTGACGTCATTTGGTTGGACATGCGTTGCCCTTGTGAAACCAGATAGAGTCCCCTATTCTTAGTATAAAGAGCTCGTTTTCAGGGCATTATCTTAGTCCCTATTGTACTTCCATAATTAAAGTGAAATACTTGTAATAACAGTAAGCATTGCATATTGAATCGTAAAACTTTTTAAAAAACACATGTGTCAAAACCTATGTGGTAAACGAAATGAAACTAACACATGTCCTTTGATCTATTTCCTGTCAATCAATTACGGTCTCTAAAACATTTAAATACATATCGAAAGTAATACCTTAGTCAAGGGTTGTAATGACGTTGATTTCAGCAGGACATAGATATGGAATATGACTAATTACCTAAAACCTACTCCACTGCGGTATCTGCATTTGTCACGCAAAAATGAGCATTAACACGCTCCAGTAAGAAAGATAGCGATATATTCCGAATGATGTTTACATTCTACTGCGGTTTCGTTTTGTACTTATCTATTTCATGGGAATATCATAAGAAAATGCTGGCAAAGTCTCTATGATGCTTTTGTAAAATTTGGAGATTTTTTGCGTTAGTTTGGATATTTATTTTGGCGTTTATCGTGCGATTGCAGTGAAGTGATGCTATAAATTTTTACATCAATAAAAATCGCTGTGTACCAAAATCATTCCTATGAAACGGTGTTTGCTGTCTGTGTGCATAGTTTGGTCTAAAACACTTGCCGTTTTTATGTATTCCCCTTAATTTAAATAATTATCTCACGGTTCAGAAGCAAAGATCAAGCAAGTTTCATATTTTCTTTTTAAATGAGAATAAAACCTGATAATTTGTTCGTGAACATATATTTATTTATGCAGTGATTAAATTTCCTGTTCTTTTTTAACCCACTCAAGACAAAAAAAGTGCTTCCAGTAATGATTATTAGATTAACTTTAAATAAATTTAATCAGTGATGTTGAAATATTGACCTCAATAATGGGTGGGGATTATGAATTTCTTCCCTGGAATTTGGATTAGAATACTCTCTCTCTCTCTCTCTCTCTCTCTCTCTCTCTCTCTCTCTCTCTCTCTCTCTCTCTCTCTCATTTTCACTTTTTTATTCATTCATTATTTACCACCATTTCTTTCACTCATAAGCTATTGCAAAATTTAAAGATGCCAATGCAGCGGAGATTCTATAAAATGCTGTGGAACCTTGGTTTTTTATACAAATGGTTTCAACATGAAGAGCAAATCCGAAATGGGTGGAACCAGGTGTCCGAAAGGAGTCAGCGCCCCCTGTCAGCATGCCAAACCCGTCGCAAACAACTTAAGCTAACATATGTCCATTATATACTAAAATTTTGTTTCAATATATTTTGCAGTGTTTGACAAAAGAATGTTTGTATTTAAATTCAGGGATATAGAGTTACTTGTTGTTTTAGGATTTTTGTTTTATTGGAGTTTTCGCCACACTCAGCAATATGTTAGTTATAACACGTTTACAATGTACCCTTTTAACACAAGACCACCAACCTTCCGCAAACAAACTGGAAAACTTTATCACTAAGTCAGCTTAGGTCCCATCAATATAAAGTTGTTCCATTCTGATCAATTTCGTTAGAATAATTTGTACACAGATCACGTAATTTCAACAGGAAGTAAGGAAAAGTCACCTCCGGTTTCGTAATATTTACATTGATATCTATTTTCCATTTATCTACGAGGAATAATGTTCTATCTAATATGCTGCTTTTCAAATTTGACGGCACCAATCGCTGCATGATATTTATATTCCAGGTCATATATAGAGGATATTTGACAATTGTTTTTTAATAACATGTTTATTACATCGAGTGAGGCAGGAGAATACAATGCGTAGCACGGGGGTTAAACGTGTATTCTCCTGCATCACGAGATGTAATAAACATGTTATTCCGAATCAATTGTCAAATATTCTATTTATTACATTTTCCAGTTAAGTTTCGTCAGGCCCTAGATTTAGTCTACCTGATGTTCTGAACAAGTCTACTGTACGGCTTGTGAAATGTAAACAAACGAGGTTTTGGTTGAAATACATCACTTGACTGCGACTATGCATTTGAAGTTCCTGAAAAAGTGTAATTTATTTTGTAGATTAATTTTAAGTATCATTCACATACTTTCTGTAATATTGAGGCCTGGTGAGTTGGTAGGTTACGACAGAATCTGAAGTTGGCTTTCCTTTTTCCATTGAGAGCTCACACTTAGAGCGACATAAAATACGGGACAGATCCCGATCCACTATTAAGATCTAGGGGCAATATCTGAAATCCTGGCCATAATAATCATCAACATCCTAAATATAATTCCTTTAATTAATACTACCTTCAACATGCACAGTTACACTGGTCCCTTTATGAGAAATATGCCTCAAAGATCATGATGTACGATTATTTAAAAGATGCGTCTCTCATATCATTTCATCGCTTCGACATGCGACATTTTAACAGGGTGTGTATCTCTTATTATCGAAATATATAGAGTATATTTCATTAAAAAAATGTATATATACCAGGTTTTGACAGCCGGCCGACGATATACAAGTAATAAAATAAGATTATCAATAGTGATACAATTTCTCCTTGCATGAACGTCCGATCACATTTATGTATTTTAGCAAGGTGCGTGCCGTCAAATACTGTGAGTCACAAAAATGTATACATCAATCTGAAGTCGTGTTTATGTACTTTGAAACTGATATTTGTTTTACACATTTTCAGAACCCAAATACCTTTCCACGATATACCTTAATTATTTTCTTACTAAAGATACTCCTTGACTATGTAATTTATCCCTTTTATCACATTTTCTTTTGTATAATGTTTGTATTTAACAGAATAGCATTTATCAAAAAGTTTTGAAATTTGAAATAATGACACAAAGACTGGTCACTATAACACCGTCATACACGTTTTGGGAGTTCAGTATATAAACTGTAAAAAATCAATGTTGAAAAATGTAAATAAAACAATTCTTAAATAAATGTTTACTGTGAAAAGTTGTGACTATTACTATGTGTAATGGAAGTTCTGTTGCTGTAACGTAATATTTTTTGTTGGTATATATATATATATATATATATATATATATATATATATATATATATATATATATATATATATATAGTGGCCGTCCTATTCTGCTGGTGGTGGATCAGGTTGAAATGTGGCTTTATATTTTTGTTCGTTGTGTGTGTGTGTGTGTGATTTCATTTTCTCCCATTTGTAAAATATTATTCAAATAATTAAAAAAATTCATTCATTTTTTATTGTTTATTGTTTATTTATCTATTTACTTTGGGTTCGAAATCAGCAGTAGTTCGCCAGTCCGAGGCTAGTAACGTTTGAAGTGGACTAGTCAAGGTTGCATTACAGCTAGTACGGTTGACAAGTAGAATATATGTATAAACAAAACATGACCAATGATTAATGTTGTAATGTACATTGAACGCCAAAATTACCTAATCCGCCCCTTAGAATTATTTTTCAACTCAAACTTGCTGTGAATCATGGGAACATGAAAACAAAAAATAGATAATGTCTGGTAACTCTGGTATCAGTAGGTATGTGCCAAATTGGTAATTTGTCATAACACTCTGGAACTAGTGAATTTGTCACAGGATTAGTAAAATTTGTTTTCAAGTGGTCCATTTGACTAGTGGGACAGAAATGCTAAATTCGACCCCTGTTACTTAAATATGTATTTATTGATCTTGAAATATCCTTAGACGTTGTATGGCATCAGATATATCATAAAGGATAGCTGGTTTGAAAATTTGAGTTCTTGGTGTAACAAACACGGGTCCTGTAATGAGAGGCAATGATAAGATCCTAAAATACAGCATGAATGGTATGCAGTGCATTTTATAGCCCACTTGACTCATAGATACAGAGTATTACAGTATCAAGTTCTAAAGGCCAATACATCTTGATTTGACGCCGTATGGACCGTAACTAATTAACAGTTAATTAATTTAGCAGTCACGCGGTCGACATAATTACCGAATCATTAATTGGCAGTGCGATACTATCATCTTAGGAATGATTAATGGTCTGCAGATTCTTCGAGATGTGTCAGTTGTGTTCCGTTTCGTCGAGTCCTCTGGATTAGGCCAATGCGTGACAGGAGGGCAGAAAATGTGATTTTTCCGTTTTAAGGGTTAATATTCCGTCCCTCCCAGAGTTACATATTGTAACGAATATTTTTCATTTTAAAAGGATGTAAGAGGATATGAATTGAATTGTGTCTAAATGAATGGGAGAATAGAGAAAGAAGATATGTTTATGGTGGACCAATTATTACTGATAAAACTTTTAAGCAAAAGTGATTAAAGATATATCTCAAAGCTGGTTAGTTATTTGTCATAGTGACTGAGATGAAAACAGACAAAACTCACATTGTATTCCATGTACATATATCTTTTGTATCCATGTTTTGTTTCTGATATGCTTTTGACTCAAGAAAATAGAGAATTAAAACACTAAATGTGTTAACATAATACAAAGTATCTCATACAGTATATAATCTTCATTTTATGAAAATATTTTACACAACCTAAATTTCAAACTGGGAGGAATGAGTTTTTATTTCACTTTTTGGTCTATTTCTTGCATAAAAATAAAAATGAAAGTTATACAAAACAATTTTGCATATACAATGTATATATTTTCTGACGTGTAGGAAATAAACTTGAAATAAGTACTTGTAGCCTTGTTACCGACATAAAATAACAAAATGACGGAAAACGTTGGATTTTACGTCTAGGTCTAGAGATATTATATGTCATTATTATCCATTTCCTGTCAAAAGAGTTGTTTCTTTCTTCATCAAAGAGGAGCTCGGATCTCTTAGTGAACTCTCACATGCCCTGACAAAACAGTTTTATTTGTAATCCTGTATTTTAGAAATTCAATTTTGGTGACAGATGGAATGCTGGCAACAGTAAGTACATAGATCTTTTTTAACTGCTTACATAAATTACGTCTGATAAGATCGATGTATGTATGTAAGTACATGTAAACTTATATATTGCAACGACCATTCACTGAAAAAGTGATGTGTATCATCACCGCTTAAACAACCCACCTACACATATATATCACCACGTTTTACGTCACGTGTACAAATATATATCACCACGTTTTATGTCACGTGTACAAATATATATCACCACATTTCACGTCACTTGTACAAAAATATATCACCACGTTTCACGTCACGTGTACAAATACATATCACCACATTTCAGGTCACGTGTACAAATATATATCACAACGTTTTATATCACGTGAACAAAAACATATCACCACGTTTTTGCGTTACGTGAACAAATACATATCACCAGGTTTTTGCGTTACGTGAACAAATACATATCACGTTTTACGCACGTACAAATACATATCACCATGTTTTGCGTAACGTGTACAAATATATATATATATATATATATATATATATATATATATATATATATATATATATATATATATATATATCACAACGATTTCATGTCATCTGAACAAAATAATACACGACATTTTTTTTTTTTTGTCGCGTGTATGATATACATTTCACAACGTTTAACGTCACATCCACCCGATGAATTCAAAATTTACAAAATGACACATATTATATTTGTGCAAATATAGCATACAAAATATATGGAGGTAAATTTCGAGACCTAATTAATCTATAATTGCCAGTATATGTAGAAATTATATATCAGTAGTTTTTTATGCAAGATTATAACTATAGAATTATCCCTTACAGTAGGTACCTCTGATTTTGCTCAGTTGAAATTAGGTTTATAAATACATTTTGAAGGTGCGTATTTATTTCTAAAACACATAATCAAAAATACGTAAACAGCAATCTAGATGTATTTCTTTTTCAAAAGAAAAATACATTTATAATCAAATGGCTGACAGTTTTCTTCTGTTTATGTTTATGTTTATGTTTATGTTTACTGAAATATCATTCGTAATCACGATTTATCATATCCCCGCCATTTGAAACGCCTACACTTCGGAAAATATTCAACAGAAACATATATAATGAAATACATTGTCTGCATTATATAATTAACTTTACATAATTAACCTAAAGATCAAGCTAGATTATTCAATTAGGATTATCCAGTTGGTAACTAAGAAAGAATGAAGGCTAGCTAAATGTATAGCTTATAAATATATGTACTCGCTATTCACTGATATATAAATATATCATTTTCGCCTGACAAAATTGTTTAAAATTTTGCCTAAATAATTAAATGGATTATAATCAGAACATTTCTTATTTTCGCTTACATAACATGGTATACGCCTAATCTGATATCAGGCATGAACAGAATTGTTTCCAGAGGAAAATTCGCTAAAAAATCCTAGATGTCCCATCAAGATTTGCCATATAATAAGGCCATTTGCCGGTGCAGTTATTTCAAAAAGACGCCAAACGAAGTAATATTTTATTTTACATTTTCACAGAATTTGCATACACAGTTTAAGCTGTCGCATTTTTTCCAGAATATTTTTATACTGAGACATTTTGAACGCCATGTAGATTTCGGATTTTGTTTCGGTATAGTATTTTGGTAACATATGGGAAATTTAAATACTGATGTATAAGTATAAGAAATTTTACCACCCCACCCCCAACACATTTTAGGAAAATACATACAAATTTTGCTACAACAATGCATATTGAAATAAAGAATGAAATAAAATCAGTTATATATATATCATTCCCTTTGATCAAATTAGTTTATCCAAATGAAGATGACTATAAAAAGTTGACTGTCAAACAAGATTTCAAGTATTTACTGGACAGGCTAAAATCCTATAAATACAAATTTATTGACTTTGAGCTCTTTTTTTTTTACTTTAGTTTCGTCAATATTTTTGCTTGATTTTATATCATTATTATTATTTTTTCTTATAATTGTTTGTTTTTTATTTTGTTTTGTATTTTGCTTATTCCTCTTTTTTTGTTTTATTTTGTTTTGTTTTGTTTTTTGTTTTTGTTATTGTTGTTGTCGTTTTTGGGGGGAGGGGAGGCAGTTTATGGCCGACATCAATAGATGCGGAAAACACGAGCACCAAAGCTACACCTGTGTACATCACGCGAACGTGCATATATTAGATTTCCTCTGACCTTATGTTGGTCTTGGAATAAAAAGAAAAATACGAGAGAAATTTGATTACCGTTGTACTTTGTTTACAATTAGTAAACTTGCAAGAAGGTTAAATGTTTTGACTGCACGTTGTGACTTATTTGATCTGCCTTTAATGACCTCCTTCAAGTATTTAGAATAAATAAACATATTTGTCAATCACGGGCAGAGTGTAAGATTTATTCCCGCGCACTAAAATACGAACACGTTTTTATCTTATGAAAAATCGAATCATTCAGCGTGTTAATAAAATTCTTCAGCTCCAACAACATCTACTACAACTTGATGAAACAAATGAATAAAATATTAATTGCTATACAGTTAATATATTATCTATTTCTTCGTATGCAGTAAGGGGAAGATTGTCCAAACAGGAACTTTTAGTTTATCTATATCTTATTTATTTTATATAGTCCATTTTGCATATCTATTGTGATCTCATAATAATTGAATAATCATTTTGAATAACAGACAACATAAATATAATACCTATTTTATCAATAATAATAATAATATTTTAGGTGATGTTGTTCTTTGTCTGTTTGTTTGTTTATTTTGGATATTTGTGATTTTTTGTTTGTTTGTTCTTTTTGTTTCTTTCTTTTGTTTTTCTTTTTCCTTTTTTATTTTGTTTTGTTTTTATTTTTTCAGGCTTTGTTTCCACTGTTATTTGTCATTTAAGTTGTAGTAACAGTAAACGTAAACTCTGTAATAGAAGTAGTAGTAGCAGAAGGATAGTAGTAGAAGTAATAGAAATAACAGTGTTAGCAGAATCAGCAGTTATAGTAAAAAATCAATAACATAATTATTGACACTGTTGCTTTTCTTTTACACAAAATTGAGAATTTGAATTTAGCGCATTACATATTTTCCTACATTTTTTATTTAACTTTTCGTCTTCGCCGCCACTATTTGTTATTATGACTTCTTATTGCTTTCTTTCCAACTATTTAAAGACGAAATCTGATAAATATCAAAAATATTATTAATATCAAAATTATGATAAATATAAAAAATTTGATAGATAACAAATTTAGTTCAAATTTTGGATGTTTTTTTCTGAGAACTTACCTCGATTTTTATTTTCTTTTCTGTCCAAATCATCTGAAAGACAATGATCACTAGGAGACGGGGGACATGACGAAGTATTACATAGTCCAGATCCATATGTATCGGAAGGCTCACAGGGTAACCCCCCGGAAGTTGGGGTGGCACCTATTAATGGTGGTGGCCCCGTGTTAGGGGGAGGAATTGTCGTCCCGAAGTCTCTTGAAACAGGGAAAAAGTTGGCCGCTGGATTATTTAGCGTTCTGTTGAAATTAAATCCGGACGCATATGCTGATCCATGCATAAAACTCCAGTCACCGGGATAAGCAGAATACCCAAAACTTGTGGGTGGGGCAGTAAGTCCTACCCCGCCAGCCTGCGAGGGGTGCATACAATCGAAAGCACTTGTACGCTGAAAAAATCGTCCCATCGCTGAATAACTTCCACAACTACCACTAGAACAGTTTTGTGAATTAGGATTAATTCCCCTTTCTGTTTCTTCCATTATTTTTGTCGAGAAAATGACAATTCCGATTCCGCGTCATAAATCTATAACTAGTATACACGACAATGAGTTATTCAGATGTGTCTGGAAACATATCAGAACTCTTCTGTTCGGGAGATAGAATCTGCTGAATCCCCGCAAAACAGCACGCGTTCCTCCGCCAATAAGAATCTTGATTTTTCACGCGCAGCATCTCCGCCTGCAATTGCACGGTATATTTTACACATTTACCTATAGACCGACCGAAGGAAGTTATGCAAAATATTCCCATTATGCACCAAGTTTTAATTTACCGGGAATTAATTACGAAATTTTTGCTGTAGCAATTTTTGTTTATTATCTTTGAATGTTTTATGATTTTGAGCAACTGCTGGTCATAAATATCAGAAATGATAAAAATATGTTATTTTCAAATTCTGAGGTGATCATGTGAGAAGAGGAAAAACCGAAGACTATTTGATTAAAGAACATTTTGTGTAGAAATATTTGCGAATCTGAAAAAAACACCAAATAAACAAAGATCTGCTAGGTGACGTTTGCTAAATGAATCTAACGCATTAAAAATCTTAATTACTACATTCATCGCTTTTATATGGTCTACGTGTATGTATTGACGCTGCGAGTGAAAATGAAAGTGGATTTAATTCATAATAAAATCGTATCTCTGTTTCAGCTTTATTTTTTTAACCGAGGAAATTGTTGATTTTCGAAGTTAATCTTTCTACTACAAGGTGCTACCCCTTCCTTTTCTCTGTCAGAACATTTTGATAAATGAGAAATTGATATAGGCAAAAGACGTCGTAGATTTTCCGGCATATCAACAAGGAATGCATTTCACTCACAGAAACATGTGCATCAACAAATGTTCTAACAGTGGCGGGAAATACCTCGAGCAGTGATAGAGTATATTTCTCAAACGTACTGCACTTTTTATTTTCTTTTTGGTTCAATAACCTTTTGCTCGCAAACAGGTGGAGATAATATGTGTTAAAATTGATTATAAAATAAGAAGACGGACCAATTTAAAATCGCCATTATAATCACACACACACACACACACACACACACACACACATATATATATATATATACTATATATAGATACGGAGATATATATATATATATATATATATATTACATTAGATTATCAAAAGATACCAGCATTTATTAATGGATTAGTTTTGTGGAGAGGACATAATTTGATTTCATCGAGTTGGTCCTTTCATTCCTGTTATCTTCATTTGCGATAGTCTGGCGGAAGAGTGGTCCGACTCGTGCGCGGAAGGTCCCGGGTTCGATTCTCGGTACTTGGTTATACCTGATAACGGTTGTTTACTGTTGCTTAATCAAGTCATCAACATAAGAAGTGAAAGTCACTGGACTTTCGGGTAAGACGTAAAACAGAATTCTTGTGGCACTTAAAAGACTCGTAACTTCATTGGCGTCATTCCATCAAATTAAAAAAGATGGGTGTATGCCGACTTCAATCAAAACCACAGAATAGGTCGACTTAAAATAAAGCCACATAATATGTCGACTTGACACAAAGTCACTGAATGATTCAAACTTACAGTATATACAGTACAGGAAAAGTTACTCCAACTTTAAATCCTGATTCTGCATTTGATGATGTTTGCATTACATCATAAATAGGTGTAATTTTATGTTGTCAATTAAAAGCAAATTTCTCAAATTTTTTCGCTCCTCGCTCCGCTAGCGAATAAATTTTATATTTACACTACTCTAACTTTGAATCATCAGTCTGCTTTTGATGATGTATGCATTGCATCACAATTAGGTGTAATTTTATATCACCAGCCTAAATACACCCAATTTTTTATTTTTTTCGACATCCACCACTGTTGTATGTATTAATTGCCTAATCAAAAGACACATGACATCTTTTTCTCGGGAAAACCACTTGCAAAAAAAAAAAAAAAAAAAAAAAAATTGCCCCCCCCCCCCCCCCACACACACACTTTTGATTTGCTTCCTACGCCACTGTGACATAAATATGCCGACTTGACACAAAGTCACATAAATATGCCGACTTGAAAGAAAGTCGCATACTTTGCCTTCTTCAAAAAATTGCTATGGTCGGTTGAACCAAAATACATTTGATTAATACGAAATCAAAATGTTTGTGAAGCAATGAAATGCACTTGCCCAAATTCTGGCTATATAATATTCATGACACAATATACATGCCCACGCAATGGCATAGGTGCCAACACAGTGGCGTATGTTGAAATGATAACGCATGCCGACAGTAATCATGAACATATTATATGTCTTATTTTTCATCGTATGATCTGTAGGTTTTCCTATAAATAATATTTCTAAAAGTTATATATATATATATATATATATATATATATATATATATATATATATATATATATATATATATATATATATATATATATATATATATCCATGTGAATAGGTTCAACACTGTTTTAAATATTCTGCACATACAATTCGCCGTTAGTGTATAGGAAGTTGAACGCGATCATCAATAAAATTGATTGCAATACTGTGGCTTCTCATGTTGCGAGAAAATATAAAAAGGAGTTAAATGTTGAATTTATTGGCCGTCAATCGGTACTTTTCACGTATGGATAGCCATTATCTATCACAAAAATAAACTGGAAATGGACATTTTTCTCACAGTATTTGAAATTTCTCAAATACAAACCTCATTAAGGTGCAACATGATATCGCTAATGAGCTCATAAGCCAGGGCTGGAGAATGAATTAATCCAAAGTAAACATATGTCGTTCTATGATAATCACTTTTACATACAAACACGCTACTGTCTGTGAAACAAAAGGAAACTTTTCATACTCTGAATACAAAAATGTCAGAGAATGTCACAGTGACGTCTTGTACTTGTTTTAGGATACCAAAAGCGGATTCCGTGCCCGAGTGGTTAGAGCATCGCGCTTTAAACCATGGGGTTTTTACCTCGAGTCAGCGTAGGTCCCGTTATTATTATTATTATTATTATTATTATTGATATTATTATTATTCATAATTATGTTTGTATCATTATTACTGTACAATAAAAAAAATTAATTCTAGCTTTTAAGTGACTCGAATTATCCGCCGTTCTCAATTAGAGCGCAGAGAAGTTTTTTAGCCCCAAACTTCGATTTATTGATCACCATTTAGACCGCAATTGAACACGCAAAACCAGCATGGTAAGTCTAGTACAAACATGCATATCTTATGTTTAATCAAGAAGAAAATATAAGATACATATAAAAATGCCAGGCCGGATAAAATTGCTGTATAGTTCGGTTCTATTTTAAAGAATGTGATATTTGAGCTGGATAGCAATTGCAGAAAAAGTCCTGGTGTTCCCATTGATACACCTCGGCACGTGCCACGTGCTGTATCGGCGATAAAGTGAGGTAATATCTACAATAAATTGTTAACACCGACACAGATTTTTGAATCTCCAGAAAATGATGAAAAATTATGTAATTACATAGTTTCAGATTGGTCTCTATGGATCAACAAATTGGTAGACTGCACAAGTGACTTTTTATCAAGAGGATACGAAGGGGCCGCTGTAAATCACAAATGTTGATATCACTGTGACTTTTTTGTTAGTGTCTTGTCGGAGCATCTGTGTCTTGTATATGTTTTACTTATCATAAAAGTTAGAGAAAATTATATTATACGCTAATATTCATAATTTTTATTTTATGCGTTAATATTCATAATTTTAAAGGTAAAAATTAAATATCGGAAGCATGATTTTACCTAAAAAAGGCAACATTTTTTTTTCAATTTTATATTTTTCCGAAGCTCAAATAACCTTTAGAACTTGTAATAAACTTGTGAATATAATGTATTTCATTGGTACAATATCATTGTAACGCTATACACGACTAACTGTAAAAGAACATTTTTTTTTTGTTTCAATAAAATAGTGCTTTTAGTCATACTAATATTTCAGTTATATATAGTAGCGGTCAGTTTGAAATAACCGGATGATCAGAACACGGTTACAGTATACCCGGGAAGAAACTACCAGCCTTCGACAAGAAATCTATTTCAAGTTGTTCCATTACGTCATGATTTGTTATATTAGTATGCTGCGTCACGACTTGTCACCTGCATCATTTCCGGTTAATGCATTAATCGTATAGATGACCAGGAATATGGATTACATACAATAAAAAGAGATTAATCAGTAAAGCAGTCTACACGAAAGGTATGACACTTGTCATTTCCACAATAAAATAAAGTATAATAAAATAATAAGCTTAACTTTTCTCCCACTCAAATTAATTAAAACAAGATTTCTTTGAATGTCACCAATGTGAACATTAAGTTACGTGTACCTGAGGCACATTTCTGTCGACGTAACGTGATCTGAGTACAAAGTATTTCGACAAAACCGAACGGAATGGAACAACGTCCAGATATTTTTGGGTTTATTTGTGTATTCTTTTATCCATCATTTCATTAATTCGATATCATTTTATTCACAGCAGCGCAGTGACGAAATGAGTAATCCATATTTGAAGACCCAAACCGATTCATCACCGGAAGTTAATTTGTTGCAAGAGTTGTACGTATGTTTTATCTATTGTTGTAAGGGTTTGTTAATTGCTCAAACACCACTATATCTTTTAACATTTGTAACTTTTTAACTTTTGTTTATGAATGTTGAACTGATATCTAAAAGTAGAAAAAGCGACAAATATAATTCACAATTTAAACTATGAATAAAAATTTGTTTCATTTAGTTTTGGTAATGTCTTCTGTTGTATTAAATTGAGTTCGTAAAACCTTTGGTGAACCCCTTGAATCAGCTTTATAAATGTAGAAATAAGAGTACATGTAGTTTTAATATTGTTTATTTCTACTTACGTGCACCTGCAAATATGCACCTGTACCTCTCATGTTTTTCGCGGCCTATCACCTGTGAACCATTGGACGTTTATCAACAAACTCCGCTAATCTTCGCGTGCGGTATAGCTTCTTTTACTCGTGCGTCCGTTGTTCACGGTTTTCTTCAGTTTCGGAAGCCGGATAACAAATTTAATCGCAATATGTTATATAAGACAAATGCATCAATGTTTTATAGCTTTATTACTGCATTTGTGATCAACTGAATGCACTTGATGCTAAGTTCGTCCGCCGCTTATGTAATTGCAGAACAACATTGATAATATGTATTATCTATAACCAGAAAAAATAGAAAATATCTGAACTTTTGATAACTCTGAGATTCTTCATAGTATCAATTCCCGGATAATTTGTGCACATTGCAGGTTTTAACTTTAATGAATCAGAAATAATTCCAGATTAATAAGGTTATTCATTTCTTTTTTTCTTTCTAAAGCCTAGTTTAACATTCAAATCTGTTCGTTTTTTTTATACAGTAGAACCTCGCTTAAAGACCACCTCGCATTTCAGACCACCAGTTTTTAGTCTCTCGATAAATATTTAATGAATACAGAACCTCACTCAAGAGGCCACCTCATAAATCAGACTATTTTGAGTCAGTCAGATAGGTTGTCTTGACAGTGAATGTACATCGTATTATCATTATTATTGCCAGGGTTTGTAAGCCAGGATAATCTGTCACACGATCGACAATGAAGATGACGAAGATAATGCTTATCATTGCGGCGAGGATGACGACTATCACGATGGTGTCGATGCATAAAATGACAACGAAGACAACGACAAAAACGATCATAAAAAGCTGATGTCTACAACGACTGTATTAGTTTCGACGACGACAACAATGATGATGTTAAGTATAATGGCGACGACGATGACGATGATGATGATGATGATGATGATGAAAAATTCATATGTTAACCAGACGTTTCCAAGTTTCATTGCTTATTTAGGTGTAATTTTCTAATTAGCAATTATGACAATTTAAACAAAAACTGAAAATTAGATTTCATAATTTTCTCTAAACAAATAGGAAATTTTCATCACAAAAATAAAAAATTCTGTTTAAATAGATAATGTATTTGTATTTTTTTTTAATATAGGTAATGAAAATCAGAGTATATAATGAAACTATATTCATTTTTTTGTTTAACAGTGAAAATTTTTATTGAAAGGCGATAAGAAATGGCTTCACAATGTTATATGTGTCGTTAAGTCCTCAGCAATCACAATTAGGTTTTAATTTGTTACGTCATGTATAAAAGGGATGTTTTTAATTATTTGTGTGTGGATGCAGATTATTAATGCTTTCCCTATCACTTGATCGGATCAATTGCAGTCAACACAATATTTGCCAGAATCTCGATGATGAATATCATAGCTCTTTGGGTAAAGTTTCTAAAACATCTACTTTCTATTTGTCATGACGTTATCAATTCAAGGCTGTAGTATTATTATCCAGTATGGATTAATGTCATTTTACAACCATGTGCTAGATACCATTGCGTTTTTTTCTTCTCAGTCAATTTCACATTTTCATCGAAATTCATCACACTCAAATTATTATATTTCATGTTTTATACAGTATGGAGAAGCATTGTTTGTCAGTTATATCTGATGCTCATGTTGTTTACGGAAAAAATATCTGAACCCAGTATTTTCTAGAAGTAGATTCCATAATTGCGTCTTTTCGGACTTGAACAAAAATATGATTTTATTTTAGCATACTATTCTTTGAAAAAACATCAAGATGTGACTGACCTTGCCAAAATTGTTATATATATATATATATATATATATATATATATATATATATATATATATATATATATATGTGTGTGTGTGTGTGTGTGTGTGTGTGTGTGTGTGTGTGTGTATGTGTGTGTGTTAAATGTCAGTGTTCCTTGGCACAAAGTAAAAATTTTCAAATGAGGATTAAAGAATATTACATTTTTTCTTGATTCTGCCAACGCTTTCGCCTGTTTGTTCACCAGAAAGTGTATAAATGATATTATTTTTGATTGTCATAATTCATTTTATAAATGCTCTGTTAAAAATAACGTTTGAAACATAAAAAATGCTTTTAATCTCGATATGCCTAATCAATTTGTCCATTGCTTGCATTGGAAGCTATAGGATTGCAAATCAGAATAACTTTTTAGATAAAGTTATATATTGTACTTTTAAAGATTTTATGACTTTAATGCAAACATCTAAAACCAGCTTCGAGATACAGTACCAGAAAACATAATTCATTCTTTATTTGTATACGACCACACATTCGCATAAACCATTCTGAGGTGCAGGGAAATGCTAAAAAATGTACTTTCGTACATATGCACTTTGCAATAAAATAAATGAAACATTTATAAAAAACATCTGTGATTTGTGTTTTCTGTTGATTAAACATTTCTCTAAGCTAGGAGACAAAATCAGCGTAGTGTGTGTGTGTGTGTGTGTGTGTGTGTGTGTGTGTGTGTGTGTGTGTGTGTGTGTGTGTGTGTGTGTAAATCCAGAGGTGAGATCAGGTGCCATAGAGGAGTAATCATTTCCTGATGACCGATCACACCCGCCGTGAGTCCACAGTATTATCCAAATGAAATAGGTTAGGAACAAATCCCTGTCATAATTTCTCATTTGGTATAAAATATGGGGTTTTAGTTTTATATAGCCGTTAAGAAGAAAACAGACAATATTATGATAAATGTATTAAAACATTTATATATAGATACAATTCATTTAAAAGATGCAAATATGTAAAATCATCCATTATTGTGTGGTATATCTTAAACTGTTTTGTAAATATGAATGATAATGTAGCGCAATGAAAAATTATACTACAGTTTAACCTTTTGACCCTACAGGCCATAATAGATTGGTTTTAATCAATAGAACGAGCATGCCACTTAGATATTCAGGGATGAGATGAAACTTCTAGATAATACCTACTTTTTAATTGTAAATTAAACAAAATTCTAGTTTTATAGTTTCAGTTTAAACAGGTTAAATGTTTATTTAATTATAAGAATTAAAAATAAGTAATATCACCTTTACATTTCTTGATTAATTGAATTTGAATGTACTTCATTAATAATTTTGAAATTCCAGACTTCTAAAATTTAACTGATGATATTACACAAAATATTCATCGAATAATACTAGAATTTGAAATGTATCAACAATGTTATACAAAGTAATTACTGAATAGTGATAGAACTGAAATGCATCAGCGACATTATGCAAATTAGATGTTGAATCATTCAAACATTGAAAGGCATTAATGACATTCAATTTAAATTTGCGGAAAGGTGGTGATCTCTTACTGGATACAATGTTATAGTTTTGCAAACACGTGGGCCAAACAAAATACTCAAGACAGTTTTTTCACCACCGCGGACGCAGTCATAAAAATGTAAAATCGTTGCATAAAATACCATTCAAGCAAAATAAGAAATTTTTACTAAAATTGATGATAACAAAAGGGTGGTGAGACAATGTTGTAACTATTGTACATGATTTTGCCGTATAGTCTGTATATTTGTAATGCAGTCCTTGCAAACGGTTTGCATTTTAACCGAACTTGACCTTTTCACCGAAGTCGTGAGGTTTTCGTGGAATATTTGCGACGAGTGTGACGTGCGAACAGGGGACGCTGACTCCTTCCGGACCACTGATCCAATTCCGTTTCGCATTTGCAATGTTTCTCGTGTTGACACAGTTGTTGTATCTTATTTGTCGTGTTCTAATCTACTTGCAGTTTCGAATACCAATAGTATTTCTCCATTTTATTGACCATGCTAGACAATGCAACGTGAAGATTATATCGAGGACGATACAGAGATATCATCAACATTCGAAATGTCTCAATTGTTCAAAATCAAGATATTGACTGGTGATCTAGGTATAGCCGTAAGGAAACGTTCATGCGCCATTGTAGAATATTGTCTAAAATAACAGTCCAATTTCAGATATATCTATACAATATGAAAATTCAAGCAGCAATCACAAAATGAGAATGGACAAATAGGTAAAATACTACCGTAGCAACGGATGAAGTGTTTCCAGGTTCCTAACGTTTAAAAGGTATTTCAGAAATAAACGAATGTTGATTAAGCGGTACTTGCATTGTCTAACAGTAACGGGAACAGAAAATACAACAGTACTATGTCCAGTCAAGTTATTTTCTCTGTAAAAACTAATTATTTTGTAGTCCGTGCATTGTTTTTCTTTTTACGTCAATTGTTTCATTTCCGCGTAAATACACGTTATGTAATTACGTCATGAGCTCTTTAAGCCATGAAGTCGCTCTCCTCTAGTCAGTGTGGGTTCAAGCCACGCTGGAAAATCTGATCTTCGTACAACTTATTTATTTGCGGAAGGCGGTGGTTCTCTTTTTGGTACATAATAACCATGTTCTCTCTTCCACTATTAAAAACTTACCGCTACCATTTAAATGAAAAAATTGCTGTGTTGTTAAACGCTTTTCAAATAAACAAATCATATAATGACACGATATAATGACATGATATAATGACACGATATAATGACATGATATAATGACACGATATAATGATATGATATAATGACACGATATAATGACGCAATATAATGACATGATATAATGACACGATATAATGACATGATATAATGACACGATATAACGTCACGATATAATGTCACGATATAATGACATGATATAATGACAAAATATAATGTCATTATATAATGACACGATATAATGACATGATATAATGACACGATATAATGGCATGATATAATGACGCGATATAATGACACGATATAACGTCACGATATAATGACACGATATGATGACAAGATATAATGGCACGATATAATGACACAAAACGGTACAAATAACTATATATCTTTAACGTGAAGGTTTAACGTATACAGGATTTTTCAAAAACATGTCCCGACTTCACCAAACTACTGAATATGTTACAAGTTACATATCAAACTAAAGGATATATCATATTAATAAGTGGATCAGTACAATGTTTTTGTATATATGTGTATAATTTGGAATGCAAACACATTAAATATTATTCATATCAATAACATTCGTGACTATCAACATTTTGTAAATTTCCCAGCTTTTGTTATTTTTCTCCTTGTTGTCTGTTTTAAATCCTTAAGATTATTTGTTCATGAATTTATGAAGGTTCTTTGTGTCATCCATTTTGGTAGTAAACCCAAAAATGCTATTTGTAGTGCCGTCATGAAATACGTTATGAGTTTTGAGGTTTTGAGCTAATTTCATCGCAAATTTACAAATAAATACTATTTTAATTAACATTAAATCTTTTAGTTCTCTTGTGTCTGTGCAAAGTTTTTAACGAAAATGGATTTCAGAGATAAATTGTGTCTAACGGGTTATATATATATATATATATGAATATATATATATATATATATATATATATATATATATATATATATATATATATATATATATATATATATATATCATATGTTGTATAGTACTGGTATTTTGTATTTGATATAACCCGTTTCTTATCTGTGTACTTCTAGTGTAATCTATTGTCTGCTTACAAGTATTACGCTACCGTCACTAATTCACCAGTCGCGCCAAACATTGCAGAGTCTTAATTACTTAATTACGGCTATAACTCAATACGTTCGCTTTACACCTGATTAATTGGTTTATGTGTCGGGGGAAATAATGCTCAACCGTAAATCATAGACTACAATACAAAGGAACAACAAATAAACAATGACAATTGATTCTTCTTGAAAATAATGTGTTTTCTATGATAAAACATGCATAATTTTAATTTAGTATAACTGTCATTTTCTTCGGCTTTATATCTGGAGTGTGCGTATATTCCCCATCTCTCTCAAAAACGGATTCTGTTGCTTTCTCTCATCTGAGGATTCATGAATTTTGTGTACATGTATATCTATTCCAAAATATTGGTGTTTATTATTTATCTATCACTCTACCCATAAAGTTTGCATTTTTTCCATTTTATAAAAAAAATTAATTTATTGCAATAGACGAATACCATTCGTATCATAAAAATGAAACAATATATATTTTGGATTACAATATATATCATATAATATGAATAAAATAAAAACTGGAACTGTTTATATAAATAACCAACTATCGGGGAATATATTTTGCTTGCAATTTAACAGGCAAAAGTATTACGTACATTAAAACGTCAATTTTCATTTTGTATTCTCTAAAAAATTTAATTTTACCAGATAAATTAATTCGAGAACAATTGTTATCTATTATATAGCTGGAATTTATTTCGTGCTCATTTCTGCAATTACCTGAAGTAATATGAAGTAATATTAAAATGTATTTAAAATATTGCAGTACTAAATGATTGCAATGCATATATTTTTAACATAATTATTGATAATTGTAGCACATCTCCTCAATAAATATATACTTATAATAATATTATAGTATATAATAATAATAATAATAATAATAATAATAAGAAGAAGAAGAAGAAGAAGAAGAATAATGATAATAATAATGATGATGAGGATTATTATTATTATTATTATTATTATTATTATTACTGATAATAACAAAAAATATTGATAACAAATGTAAGTTTCAGGTAGCAGTAGTTGACGTCTATAGTATTGGTAGTGAAGGCGTAAGAGTAAGAGTTAAATTATTTCTGAATGTTGTCCATTCCTTGTGTTGGGTTTCTGCAAATCTTTCCGAAAATATAGTTCAGAACTATAACTAATGTTTTTGTGAATAATATACTTCAACGTAACAATCATTTCAGAGTCTAATTGATAGATATTAGATCAACCAAACGTTTATCGGTTTATTAAACATTAATTTTATGAATTTTGCATTTGATTTTCTGTGCAATATATACTTCTCTATTTCTGTTTAAAACTCGCAGAATATGAAAATAGAAATTAACATCTTAACAAAACTAATTCTCATGACCGAGTGGTGAGTGTTCCAAATCTTCAGCTCCCAATTAGAATCCAAAGATTTTCTGTTAAGTTACGGAAAGCCTATTGCTTCAACGCCTCATTGGGAGAGCAGCGACGCGTTTTTGTCGAGCTGCTGCTTTTCGGGGTAAATTTCTTCTGATCTGTTAAGACTTAATTGAAATACCAGAAATGGGACAACCCACATTATACTCAAAACTTCGTCAGAGCGCTTTGATGTTTGTACGAAACAGAAAAATTTATGAAATATGATTCCTAATCAGTAGCAGACGACCTCCGTCTAGCTTGATCTCAAGGGTCATCCTTTTTTACCTCACAGGGAAAAAGAGCGAAGCATACATTTTAAAGTTGTTTTCCTGTCAAGAGCCGATGTGTTATCGCTCTTATATTGGTTCTCGTATTAATTGGCATAAAATTAAATCCTGATAATAAAAGAAGTGTGGAAGAAAGATGATAGAGGATCTTGTCAGCAGCCAATAAATCAACACATAATTGAGTCCTTTAGTACGCATGCGTTTATTAATATATCTGTAATTACAAAGCATAGGGTAAAATACGAAATTACTTGTAATTGACACATTTGATTAGACATGTGTTTGCCGCCTTTTATCTTATCTTGCTTTCCCATATATTGTAAGTTGTGTGGACTTCACATCAGTTCAAAACGGAAAAGAGATATATGTCATTGATAAACTTTATTTAATAAACTTATATTATCGCCAACCGCACTTTTATATTAATACCAACTGTTTGACAAGGTAGCGTTCTCTCTCTGTCTCTCTCTCTCTCTGTCTCTCTCTCTCTGTCTCTATCTCTGTCTCTATCTCTGTCTCTCTCTCTCAGTCTCTCTCTCTCAACTGATATATATATATATATATATATATAGGGAACTTGTTTTCGTGATTTATTATAGATATGATAATAAATGTGTGTAAGAAAATGAAGTGCAGTAGAACCTGGCTATTGAGACCAGCAAACTGACTGACTCAAATATGTCTGGGCTGTTAAGTGAGGTTCTGTATTTTTTATATGCTTCTATGTCCATCTGTCTTACCAAAATATAAAAGAAAACTCAACGTGCACACCCTCCGGTTTCTTTTATGTGTACCGCATTATACATATCAGAAATATATGCATTACGTTCACGAATCTAACAAAGGTGAAATAATTCTCTCTCAATACCTCCAAAACAAAAATACTTAAATGCTTAAAATACCTAAACCCGAAATAAAATAACACTGAGATACATCAAAACTGAAATACTTCACCTTTACATCCCAGTAGATATGGGATACCTAAACCTGGAATAAAATAACATTGGAATAAAATAACACTGAGATGCATCACAACTGAAATAGTTCACCATTACATCCCAGTAGATATAAGATACCTAAACCTGGAATAGAATAACACTGAGATCCATTACAACTGAAATACCCTATGAGCTACCTCAACATTGAATTACGCCAAAACCTGAAATCATCAGCACTTCGGTTTACCAAATATGAAATACTTTATTGATGGATAACATCAAAACTGAAATACATCAACTGTAACATTGAATAATATCAAAACTAGAAATCATCAACACTTAGTTTTACCGGGCGTAAAAAAGCATTATCGCTGAAATACATCAACTGTTACATTGAATTACACCAAAACTGAAATTCATCAGCAGTTAATTCCAACAGACTTTAAGTACATGGACACTGGACATTACAGCATTTCCCGTATACTTTCATACTGAATGACAACAGACTTGAAGATCACTCAGGACACCTGGTCCTTTCACGTTGAGGATTCGCATTTGTTCTTCATGTTGAAACAATTTGTATAAACAATTTGTTGTATTCTAACGGACCTTGAGTTTTGAATTGGCACTTCTTCGTTTTACTTATGACATAAAAACAAAATGCAGCAGCAAAAACATTAAGACTACACCAAAGCCAACCTCAATACTGAATTACACAAAACTTGGCATATTTTATCACTGGATCACAAAAGAACCCTCATAATTGAAAGTAAAGGTGAAATGTATAAAATCACAGATACTAAAATATTAACTGGAGGAATATACAGGATACAACATACAAATTAATTCTAATTACCTCAAGGTTATCATCTGATACAGATAGCCTATTTGCAGCAGCTTCTTTGTTATGATTAATAATTAAATTTCAGTTTTTAGGTACCACCTTTATTTAATCAATTTTGATCACTTACATATATATATATATATATATATATATATATATATATATATATATATATATATATATATATATATATATATATATATATATATATATATATATATAAACAGAAGTGGTCAAAAATATACATTTATTATATCATCTTTATTGTTGTGCTGTGATTGGACATTATATTTTTTGTCTCAATAATAATTCATTCCTTGACAGTTCTGACAAATTCCTCGTCTTGTAGAAGTGAACGCCTAACACATGGACCCTTTTTTATTTCTAAGTGATTTACACAATAGAATTCATTAATGACATATTTTCACCAGAAATCAAAAGGAAATAAAGGTTTGTTTGTTAAAGGGGATTCTGTCATATGAATTCGGATTTTCTTCAGGATAAAACATTGTCCAGGGATCTACATCACTGAAATCAACTTTTAATAAATCTACCACGGATCTACTTTTTGGATAGTTGTGTTGTACATAACTAAAACAATCCTTACAAAATCGTGTCTGAGATTACATCCTATAACAATCATTTTTAAATCATCTTTTATATCAATGACATTTCAAAACGTCAGGTTCTTGTTTATTTAGACAATACAGGTTGATTACAGGTTGATTAACATTAAGGTAAATCTATAGCGTATTTTCTTATATCTGTACCAGCAGACAAAGCCTCAAATATTATAGTTTTTATTTGTAAGGCACATTACTATAATTGTTTATTAGAAGAACTTGGGTTTAATACGAATTCTGGAAATCCTACATAGACACGTAGCTCACTTTCAAAGGACGAGTTCCTTCAAAATCACGTGTCCGTATTACGCTCATTTGATATACCTACAACGGATACCGATTTCGAGCTACCACATTTATACTGGATACCTAAACTTCATAAAACCCCATATAAGCAAAGATACATAGCAAGATCCAGCAAATGTTCTACCAAACCTTTATCTTTACTCCTTACCAAGATATTGACAGCCATTAAGGAGAAACTTCAACAATACTGCACAGTTGCTTATTCCAGAAGCGGTGTAAATCAGATGTGGATACATAAAAATTAAAAGAAAGACTTTTCAGAATCAT
Organism: Atrina japonica; assembly: GCA_030159075.1. NCBI lineage: Eukaryota > Metazoa > Mollusca > Bivalvia > Pterioida > Pinnidae > Atrina > Atrina japonica. The sequence continues at coordinate 387,803 of BROG01000146.1, read as the reverse complement.
AGACAACTGCTTTTTCACTAAAGGTGGTACTCGAAAATTTAAATATCTAGTGATTAGCTATCAGGATACTTATTTCGTCAAACACCACTCTGATTTTACACATAAATATACTGAAGTTGATATAAAAAACATGCTGGAATTTCTAATAGACAATATATTTGTAATGTTCGGAGACGTGGTCTTTCAACAAACTGTCGGTATGGGAACCAGTTGTGCTCCTTTATTGGCCGACCTGTTCCTTTATTCATACAAAGCAGACTTCATTCAGATTCAGAAACTGTTGAATCAAAAGAAGAAAAAGTTAGCGGTGCCCTTTAATTTGACATTTAGATATATCGACGACGTTTTGTCAATTAATAATGACAATTTTCATACATATGTCAATGCGATATATCCCAGCGAACTAGATATTAAAGATACAACAGAATCAAGCACACACGCTTCATACTTAGACATTTTACTTAATATAAACACAGACGGGAAATTAGAACTAAGCTATACGATAAACGCGACGATTTCGGCTTTCCCATCGTAAATTTTCCACATTAAGTAGTAATAAGTCACCCGCATATGGAGTTTATATTTCACAAAATGATCCGATTAGGGCGTGCACAACATATGAAGATTTTATATACAGAGGTAAACTACTCACTGAAAAATTATTGACACAGGGATATCGAAAACCGCGTTTAATGTCAACGTTCCGCAAATTTTACGGTCGTATAATAGTCTTGTTTGCGACTACTCTGTTTCACTACGTTGGCGGTTGTTGAGACGTAGGTACCAATTGTGACGAGGATACACTCCTCACTTGTTTCATTGGACTTGACTGTGGACCCGGCGGGTGTGACCGGTCGACATGGGATGCTTACTCCTCCATGGCACCTGACCCCACCTCTTGGTTTCCAGAGGTCTGTGTTTGTCCATTTTTATCGGATTTGTATCTATGTCCTGGGCATTCTATTGATTTATACTTTGGTATCTGAAATGATTATATTCTTTTAATAAAATTCAAATAAAATTATTCTTGATAGACGTTTTAGAATAATCTATCCTGCAGACATAATAAAGCTCCAGGTACTTCAAGTTTCACTTAAAACATCTCCAATTTTCCTGGAAAGCTTTTGGATATTTTATTCAGATCCTATACATATATATTCATCAAAGGGGAATTAGATAGATATATAACTTTATTCACAAACTTGGTTACAGAGTAATCTGATACAACATGATAATATTAAACAATTTTGGTAAAGTATAAATTTCACTTATGTTAGACAATTTTAGATCCCCTTTTTGTCAGATCATTTATTGGCAATCTTTTATACATCACTTTGTAATAGAAATATATTTAATATATCTGTACTCCTGCTATAATCTGAGATACTCACTGGCTTAGATTGAACACGTGATGACGGTATTTATCCCATATACTGCCTCCAAAGGAGGTATATAGGCCTAAGATGACGCCACAATGTAAATTTAATGCATCACAGATTAATGACGCATTAGCGTCTCATTGAACAAAAAATGAAATACTGTTATAGTGTTTATTAAATTTGTGTTTTCATATTGATCCTGTATTATATCCGAGTACAGTCGTATTGGGTTGGGGTCAGCTGTATTGGCTCCAGGCGTGACGTCAGCTATGTCCAATCTGATGAAGTGTGTAAAAACGTTTCTTTTGTGCATTTAGTATATGATAGATCTGCATCATTTTAAATGATAGAAAAGCTTCATAGACCCTAGGCCCACCCAAAGGACAATCATACAGACATACAGTCTCACATGTAATTCATTGACAGTGTATATCACATGTGACATTTGATTTGGTCAAACATAGACTGTGTAAGTTATAATATCATTACTGAAATGAGTCATGAGTCAAAATGCCCATCACATTTTCCCGTCTTTTGTAATTTCTGTCCGAGACTCTGTCAGGGATATAAATTTCTTTGTTTTCGTCTACTAAATATAGAAATTCCATTCCGGAAAGCTTTTGGATATTTTATTCAGATCCTATACATATATATTCATCAAAGGGGAATTAGATAGATATATAACTTTATTCACAAACTTGGTTACAGAGTAATCTGATACAACATGATAATATTAAACAATTTTGGTAAAGTATAAATTTCACTTATGTTAGACAATTTTAGATCCCCTTTTTGTCAGATCATTTATTGGCAATCTTTTATACATCACTTTGTAATAGAAATATATTTAATATATCTGTACTCCTGCTATAATCTGAGATACTCACTGGCTTAGATTGAACACGTGATGACGGTATTTATCCCATATACTGCCTCCAAAGGAGGTATATAGGCCTAAGATGACGCCACAATGTAAATTTAATGCATCACAGATTAATGACGCATTAGCGTCTCATTGAACAAAAAATGAAATACTGTTATAGTGTTTATTAAATTTGTGTTTTCATATTGATCCTGTATTATATCCGAGTACAGTCGTATTAATTGGGGTCAGCTGTATTGGCTCCAGGCGTGATACGGTCCAATCTGATGAAGTGTGTAAAAACGTTTCTTTTGTGCATTTAGTATATGATAGATCTGCATCAGTTTAAATGTAGAAAAGCTTCATAGACCCTAGGCAGGACAATCATACAGACTTCTCACATGTAATTCATTGACAGTGTATATCACATGTGACATTTGATTTGGTCAAACATCACTGTGTAAGTTATAATATCATTACTGAAATGAGTCATGAGTCAAAATGCCCATCACATTTTCCCGTCTTTTGTAATTTCTGTCCGAGACTCTGTCAGGGATATAAATTTCTTTGTTTTCGTCTACTAAATATAGAAATTCCATTCCGGAATGTTCAATTTTTGGGAAATCGATTACAGTCCATTTTAGTTTACTCCTGATTTATCTCTTCCTATTTTCGAAGCTAGGTCATTTTCTCAATGCTTCCATTCATGATTCAGAACCGGAAGTGAAAATTCTGTATTAAACCGGTTTTAAAATAATTCTGTATTAACCGTTTTTTTCTGTATTAACCCTGTATTAATTAGCAGTTTTCAGATACGGTATCGTATTAAATGGACAATTTCCAGTGTATTTTCAGTCATTGCTTAATAAATTGTTGATCAATTTATGATACATCATTTAAAATGTTAGAATACTTTACAAAAAGGACAGTCGATCAGATATAAAATTTACACGGTCTTTGTTTGACATAATATGGCTTATACACAGTCAGTAAAAATAAATTCCATATGAGACGAGAGCTCGTTCCATATGAAATTTACTGACGGTGTTTATCCCATATTATGTCAATCAAAAACTGTGTAAGTTATAATATATACACACATTATACATATGCACACATACATACAGTGTAATTATATTCATACACGTGTATTATATTAATATATATATATATATATATATATATATATATATATATATATATAATATATATATACAATTAATATTAATTATACAATCATTATCCTAGCAAGATCTAATATAATTTTATCTGTATATATGCATGTCTATTATTATATCTTAAGTACGAATAGTTGCATAGATATTACGATAATAAACTGTCACTCTGTTCCTCTATTTAAGATAATTTCCTATGTAATTAATGAGACTATGACATGCCTTGATAACTGAAGGGTTCATAATTTTCACCAGCAGATGGTTTGTAGTTAGAGCATTTATGTCTAATATGTTCAGCATTGTCATTCGTTCAACGTCATAATTTTAGCATTGAATCAAAATCCGAGTTTCGGTTTCCACATTTTCACTTTTTGGGCGTCCTCTGAGTTCCCTTACAGTTTTAGGTTTAGTACAGCGCCCTCAATTTTCAAATTATAATCACTGATTGTAAGTTTTATATATTGGCATCTGTCAGTACAAAAGATTGGAAATGAAATATAAGTTGGAAGGTTGTCTTCAGGTTGAAATATATTACAATAGAATTCTAAATTGCTATCAATTGTCCCAGTTTTTTCTTTGACTAGCCTTTTTTCTTTTCATTAAGTTAAAACTATTCTTTTTATAATTTGTGAAAGATAGAGTACTCCATTTTGAAACTATCAATCTCTGTATCTTTTTATTTATATGCTCTGTGTATATAAAATATTCCTGCTTTGTTTTGTTTTGTGTGTGTATAGCTCCAATTCAGTTAGATAAATATTGTAAACATAATACCAAAGTTATAATGCTCAAGACGATATCGTTTCTGTCACTTAGACTTCCTCAGTTGAGTTCCAATTTGAAGAGTATTTGATTTTTCTAAAGATAAAGTGGTATCATACTAGGCCAAATAATATCTCTAAAAGTATAGCCGAAATCCGTCTAAGAGTAACCATTGTAAAAAAAAATGACTATCTTAGCTTTAGAAAATTTTCGAATATAAATGGTGTTAACAGTGCCAAATATCACTTTAGTATAAGATGAACATTTGGTACCGAAATACCAGGTACTAGGTTTATGTATACCATCGGGGACTCAAACGGTCCACCAGCCGCATAGATAAGCAATGTATAAAATTCTACGTTCATTTAATTTTGAGAATGTCTGGTAATATTTATACGTTTGTGAGTATATATATATATAATAATAATGTATATCACTATTGGTTCTCATTTAAGTTCTAATCTACTAGCAGTATAAAAAGATTGTATTTTAACATATATATTTAAGAATATTATGCTGAAACTTTTCCGTATTAAGATTATCACAGTGAAGGAAAACTAATAATCAGTGAACCACACTCCACACCCGAATGATATTATAGGGCGCATTAAAACATTTAAATTATATATATATATATATATATATATATATATATATATATATATATATATATATATATATATATATATATATATCTGTGTGTGTGTGTGTGTATGTGTGTGTGTTAATTTTAATTTTCCATGTAGAACAACAATATTCTGATAAGTTATTTAATCAGTTCTGTAAACCCATTCGGAGAGTAACAGCGAATCACTAGCAAATAATAAATGAATAAAGTCGTGTTAAAGTCAACTGACTTGTTTTACATCACTATAATTAAAGAAAGTAGACCTTACACAATCAGCCTGTTTTATTCAGACACGTCTTTGTATTGGATCTTACACAAGACTAATATTCTTAAAACAAATAAAAGTATTTGAACGCAAATAATATATACTACTGTATGTTTTCACAGATATTCCTACATAATTCATTTTATAAAACAAAGATTATTGTCAAACAGTGTCAAATGCTTTAGAAAAGTCATCAAAATATGAAACGTATGTTTATTAATTTTATGTAAGCATATATTAGTTATATAAATTTTTCCTGTTGTTCTCCCGTTGATTATCATTTATCACACTATTATTATTAATATAATCGAAACTTACTTTTTTGTAATACATTTGTATATAACAAAAGGTGAAACTATGGTGGCTAATTCGGGACATCCTGATATTGCTTCTTTAATGCAACGAGATATTATGATACTACGATATCACGATACGATAACGATATTACGATACGACATTTAGATGTCCCGAATCAGCCACAATAGCAAATCAATGCTTAGACCTCTATGATTGTTACAATCGTTAAGGAAAAACAAATGCTTTGCTTACAACATGGGCGCAGACACCCAAAGTTGTGCGGAGGGTAAAATGAGCCCAGTGATCTGATTGGTCATTTAAATTAATTTTAGTAAAAACCTAGAAAGTCAAATATTTACAGCCATGTTGAATTTTTTACACAAAACATGTCATATCAAATATCCACTATCTTAAGAGCTTTCATTGGATTTCTGATCGGAGTTTAAAGATATCGTTCTATGTTTTAGAGAGTTTGGATTTTTATATTTTTGACGATCAAAGTCCCAAAAACTTAACGTATTAAGACTTCCAATTGATCATGAAATGAAATAAAAGTTGTCCTAACGGTCACTTCACAACGCTTGATATGATACACTTTGACAAATGAATAGAAACTGTGTTTTACAACCATCTTCTGTTGACTGTGGTATCTTATGTTTATTACTGCTCTAATCTTGATTTATATCTGCAGTTTATATTTTGTGCTTTTGTCTCTGATATTCCAGATATTTATTTTATTTTATTTTAATAGGCTTTAAGTAAACATTCACTTGACCTGTCATTTCAACAGATAAATATAAACTTTACAACAATAGTGTGGTTAACAAACTATGGTTACTTAATATTAGAATATAAATAATCATATATTTTCTTTTTAACAGTAATTATTTACATTGTCGTTACTCTTAAACGAGTGTCGCTTATAAATAAACGTTTATACCTACTTGAACGTAGGTCTTATTTTACTTCTATCATGAAAGACACACACACACATACACACGTATATACACACACACGCATGCGCACACACTAATAATAATAATAGTAATAATAATCCTGAAGTGATGTATAGTTACAAATAAAAGTATATAACTGTTCGTCTTATCCATGCCGTGGTTATTCCTCTTTGATTAGCTTACCGTTGAGCTACGACGAACAGTTTTAGGTCTAACAATATAAAAATTTCAGATACCAAAGTATAAATCAATATAATGTCCGGGACATAAATACAAAATTAAAATGGACAAACACGGACCTCTGGAAACCAAGAGGTGGGATCAGGTTCCATGGAGGAGTCAGCATCCCTGTCGACCGGTCACACCTGCCGTGAGTCCACAGTCAAGTCCAATGAAACAAGTGAGGAGTGTATCCTCGTCACAATTGGTACAGACGTCTCAACAACCGCCATCATTTGAAAAGGCAACTCAACATTTCACTTAGTGAAACAGAGTAGTCGCAAATAAGACTATTACACCGACCGTAAAATTTGCGGAACGTTGACATTAAACGTGGTTTTCGATATCCCTGTGTCAATAATTTGTCAGTGAGTAGTTTACCTCTGTATATGAAATCTTCATATGTTGTGCACGCCCTGGCATATCGGATCATTTGTGAAATATAAACTCCATATGCGGGTGACTGAGGGATATCACTACTTAAATGTGGAAAATTTACGATGGGAAAGCCGAAATCGTCGCATTTATCGTATAGCTTAGTTGCTAAAGTAAAGTTCCATACACCTAATCAATTCGGTCTGTTTTCGAAATACTGGTTGTACAGATAAAACATATTATGATTTAAGTTAGAATCGTTGTGTTGTTAAATATGTCCATTTACCTCGGTAGACCTATCGTAAAGATATCGTTAAGATCCGAGAACTTTGATAGGAATTATTGGTTGATTACACATGAATGTAAACTACATAAAAGACATGATCAAAATTGTCATGATGTTAATTAATGTTGTACAGAAATTATGTAATTATCTAATCTTATATCTCTCAATGCGATCATGATAACCTGTACCTTCTTCAGGACTAAATTATCACAACAAAAATAACACATACATACAAACACTCACACGTAACACGCACCCCCACACACATACATACAACAGAAATACAAATGAAAAGCTACATGTAAAAGTAATCAAAATCGAAAATAAACAAGTATTGGCATACACTTTAACTATCAACGATATAAAGAAATGTGAATGTAATAAACAAATGTGAATAGATTAAACAAAACTGTGAAGTGTGTGTGTGTGTGTGTGTGTGTGTGTGTGTGTGTGTGTGTGTGTGTGTGTGTGTGTGTGTGTGTGTGTGTGTGTGTGTGTGTGTGTGTGTGTGTGTGATCGAATGTATGTGTTAAGACAGACATGGATTCACAGAAGGTTAAGCAAGAAATAATGTAACGTGCTGAGGAATAATTCACCCTAAACTATGTTTATCAACGAAGTATTTATACCAAGCCCTAATTCACGTAAAAACCTTTAAATCTGTGTCGTGTAACATACAGAGAAGAATACAAAATGTATCTCGTATGTTTTAATTTGTACTTTATGTATTCGATTCACCTGTCTGAGTGTAAATTCCTGTCAGCTTTATAATCATTGATTTAAATTCAATTTTAGTTCACGTATCGTATAATTCAGGCTGTCGTTTCCAATAAAGGAAGTGAATTTAACTCGAGTACCAAGTACAATACAGTTGAATGTGTTAAGTGCGTGTCTCTTGTGTTTAAGGAACGAACTTCAAAAGGTATCTGCGACTTGTTAAATACGACTTACCTAGCATTATAATACAACATAAGTATAACTCAACGAAAAACCGTGAAATAGTACAGGTGTTTCATTTAGATATTTTGGATGAGTATACTACGTAACAAAAATATGAAGTAAACATGTGTAGGCATGGATTATATGTGTGCATTATTAACAGACATCTGGCAATGTTTGGAAGATCTAACAATACTTCTCGCGACGACATGACATAAGGTAGAAGTGGATGATAGCAATGTATATATGCTTACTTTTATCGACAACACAATTAGACAATCACTGAGCATTATAACTTTGGTATTTTGTTTATAATATTCATAACTAATTAATATTCGGGATCTTCAATTCTGGAAATCAATAAGGTATTGCTTTGTACACGAACGTGCGACTGCTTCAGAACAAAAGGGATAACGTGACACTATGGCGTACGCTCAAGTCCCTATAACAGGTCATAGATGTAAGAACACCCGACAGTGTCGATCTCGCCGGTGTCGGGGTTGTGGTGAAACATTCTGCGGAAAGTGTGAAGATAACTGTCACAGACATTATGAAATTAAATCTGGTGATGACAGACAGCAACAGGTTCATCCTAGTTACAGTAGCATGGACAGTGATAGTAGTGTCAATGTTTGCCAAGATAAAGACGAATCACGTATCACATCAAAATATCAAGAAAGTCTTCTTTCGAAACTGCAAGACCTTTTACAGACTGAAGAAAAATGGTATAGAAAAACGAAACAAAAACTGGATAACCAAAAGATGAAATTAATCGAAGCAGTTAACTCAGTTTATGACGATTTTTCAAACGAGGTATATAAAACGTACAAACACAATTTGGATTTATTAAAAGCTGAAAAGGACAAGATAAAAACCATGACAGCTCAAAGCCATGAGAAAAATATAAACTTACAAAAGTATTTCGATGAATTAAAACAAACACAATACGAATTTAAAATGTGTCATTTTGAAGAGACAAAAATTGATATCAGTGACGTGAAAGTGATTTTCGGAAATCTAGTATCTGAAACAAACTGTAAATCTAGCTCTGGTTTGGTTGTGGATATTGCACCGGTCAGCACTCGTTTCGCATGGATTCACAGGTTTGGGACATCCAGAATAGAATTGTTTACTGACACAAAAAGCGTCACAGATGTCATTGACATTGACATAGAAAACTGTGACGGATTTATCATTACAAAAGAAGAAACGCTTGTCTACTCAGATTACGACAATAAGTGTTTGAAATCTTTAACGAGAAGACAGGACAGTGGGAGTGAAATCAACATTCTGCATAGTTTTACAAATTTACATCCTTATGGTTTATGTAATACGAATGATGGAGGGATACTTGTTTGTCTAAATGAGCATGATGTTTGTGACGTCGTTAATAAACATACACTGAAAACAAAGCGTTTTATTCAACATTTTTCACAGAATGGCAAACTGTTGAATACCATTGGATGGAGGAAGTCACATTCAAATTACGTCTTCAATTTTCCTACTCGTGTGAAACAAAACAGAAATTCAGATATATGTGTGATTGATCGAATTTCCGAGGACAAAGGTCATTTATACGTAATGGATATAAAGGGCGAAGTAAGGTGCTGTTACCGAGGGCAAAGTGATGTATTTGATCCTGGAGATGTTTGTTATGATACAAGTGATAACATCCTAGTAAGCAGTGGAGTGGATCATTCAATATACATCTTAAATTCCAATGGACTCTTCATTAAACGTATAAACATCAAACAATATATTCCAAATGCACACTCTTTAGCATTGTTTATCAATACTTTATGGATTGGAAATACTGAGGGTGATATCCGAGTATTTTCATATAAGGATATGAGATTGAAAGTATTTAAACAATCACAATAGCATTTAAGATATCCGAAATGCACACAGGACTATCGACTCTGTCAATAAGACTATATCAGATAAGCTCAGATTTACAATATATGTAGAGTTCCGAAATAAGAAATGGTATCATACAAAGTCAAACGATAATACTATATGTATTCTACATCCGTCTAGCTTTCGGTGAGTTAAGAATTAATTTAAACAGTATCGAAATACCAGGCACTGACTTTAGGTATACCCTGTGGACAACCCCATTCCCACCCTCCCCGATACCCACCCCGAGGTGGCAACGACCCAGGAACAACGCAACTGATAAGTAACAATTGCAATACAAACCAGTGAAGGACAAATGTGGACTGTTCTCATAATTATTATAAGTGTAATACAACGTTGTCACCATCCGCGCAATGATGTATTTTCTAGTCACATATTTAAGATTAAAGTCTATCTTACACTTTAAGGAGCAGTTCTTGTATATTGCAAATATTATTTTTTTCATTATCTTAAACTCCTATATATTTTGTGAAAATTGCTTTTGGAAATCCGTTTTGGCAATTTTTTGTTGAATATGATTAGTTCAAACTTACTATTGTTATATGCATACAACACTGATCGTAAACTTATTTTCACAAAATACATAGAAATACAAGAATGTTTATCCCTGTATATCTCTCTTGTTTGTTTAAGTACATCAATCGAAGTAATAAAAACGAACTTTGTTTTTGGAAAACACAGCTAATGTGTCCTTTATATAAGCATTATTTGAATAGGACCAGATGTCCGAAAGGAGTCAGCGTCCTCTGCTGGCATGTCACACCCGTCGCAAATGTTCCATGGAAACCTTTCTAGTTCGATGAACGGGTCAATTTCGGTGAAAAGTTCCAGTTTGGTTAAAAGGTCAATTGGCGAAAGGGAGTCACTGTCTGTGGTCTTGCTCAAGAGTACTATCTAATATTACTGAAAAGTGGACTTCATAATGTTTAATAAGATCCCCGTATCGACCGTTAAATTTCTTAAACGACAAATTCGTGCATCCAACAACGTAACCTTGTGTAAGTAGTTATATAAAAAATCTCAGATACCAAAGTATAAATCAATAGAATGTCCAGGTCATAGATACAAATTCGGTAAAAATGGATAAACACGGACCTCTGGAAACCAAGAGGTATATACAAGTATTTCAGATATTTTCCGTATAGCCGATCTGATAGTTGAATGCCTACAATTGCTGTGAGTCATAGTTATTCTGGTGAATTTGTTGAAACCAGGAAAAGCGACACGCCGTAGAAATCACATTTTATCAATGTTGCTTTCTCGGATATTTGATCAGGATAAACTGCATTTCAACAAAGAACACACTATTCATTTACAATGAAAAACCATGTACAAGATATTTATGGAATATTGAGTTAGCCTGCAACATAAAAATGCATTTGATGAAATGTTTTAGGCAGTGTTGTCAGTAATGGCGTTTGTTTCTCATACAGAATTTGACTTAACACTAGATTTGACTTGATACACGTTAAATTGTTTGATTGTATCTTGTATGAATTTATAGTTCATTTGTACACATTCTACCTTTAAGTTCGCTTTGCAGTCTTTATAAAACCCATTTTGTAGTGAATTACCGGGTTCTAACTATTAGTCTTTCAGTTATTTATACATTTTGGTCGATACAGTAATGTTCACCTAAATACTCAACAGCAAATGAAACCCACGTTTATAGTGAATTAGAATATTGATCCAACATGGCGACTTCACAGTCTGTAATGAAGTATCTTTAAGTGTTTGTTTGAATTGTGGATTATGTCTTCCTCAACAATTTGATGTTCAGTTATATTGTGGCGACCATTTTGTAATCAATTTCGCGACATTCAACTTTTTTTATCAGTTATATGGTGACATCCAGGATTAACCATGTTTTCGCTACACTCCATGATTTTTAACAGTTCTATTCGGGCGGGCGACCAGTGTATCTAATGGCGGACGAGACATGCCAGTATCAGTGTACCAGGGTAGAGACAACATTTCTTCTGCAAGCTTTCTCACAACATTAGCTTAGCATCCAGCGGGTCTCGCAACCGCGCTGACTAGAGGTTAGGGACTTGATGTTTCAAAACACAATACTCTAACAACTGGGTTACGAAGGTCTTTCTTTATCTGTCTTCAAAACATAACAAACAAGCTGAGGAAAATGATGGGAAAATGAATAAAACGTAAATGAAATAAAGTGATATAAAGTTTTAATTTGTAACAGACAGCGTTATTATATATACAAAAAGATATGCTTTTAATTAATTTTGAATTCGAACAAACTGGAAAATATTCGAACACCACAATATAAAAATGATTTCAAGTAGATGTTTGTCAAATGAGAATTTTAAATTTGTATGCACTGAATTGTTATTCTGCTATTCATGCTTATAAATACGGGGTGCTTAGCTAGCTTGTATGTTACCAATATCTTGCGAAAGTACATTGAATATGTATTTCTTCTTAAATATTATAAACATAATACCAAAGTTATAATGCTCAAGACGATATCGTTTCTGACAATTAGACTTCATCAGTTGAGCTTCAGTTGTATGTTAACTTTATAAAGTGGTATCATACAAGGTCAAATAATATCTCTAAAAGTATAGACGAAATCCGTATAAGAGTAACCACTGTTAAAAAATGACTATCTTAGCTTTAGAAAATTTTCGAATTTAAGTAGTGTTAACAGTGCCAGATATTACTTCAGTATAAGATTAACAACTGGTACCGAAATACCAGGTACTAGGTTTCCATGCTAACATGATATAATATTACGATTTTACCGTTAAACTATATATATATATATATATATATATATATATATATATATATATATATATATATATATATATATATATATATATATATATATATATATATATATATATATATATATATATATATATATATATATATATATATATATATATATATATATATATATATATATTTTATATATATATATATATATCAATATCAGAAGTATATTACTCTAGAAGTTTGAAACTGCACTATTAGGGCCATTACATATGATCAGTACCCTTCTGCAGATGTACACTGCTTTATAAACTAAAGTGACATGGTAAGGTCAAATGACGCAGTGCCCCCTATTGCATTACAGTTAGACATATTGAATCAGGCCGCATACGTCGTCTATTTGGCCAAGAAATTGCTCAAGAGATCCCATAGTAGTCAAACCATGATGAAGAGTGCTTTGATTGTCTCCTTCAGCAATATGCGACTTTTTCCCCCATCTCAGCATTGACAGCATTGTCTCTAGCAAGGCTGTCAAATCCAGCATTAATGACTGCTCCCTCATTACATGCCGCTTACACCACCAAAAATTCAAGCTTGCTTACCTTTAATGCCATTTATTTCCCGTTTGTCACACGACCTGTAAGTGACGTATATCATGTTTCATAGTATAATTAGCTATTGCATACCTCTACAGTAATTGACTTCTGATATTTATTAAGACCACCTAACTGACTGACTTAAAATAGCCTTATTAGTTATGTGATCCCTTAATTGGGCTTATATATATCCACTTTATACATTTCATATTTTTGCAATTAAACAGATGTATGATACAGAGGTACTGATCACATCTAAAGTGTTTCTGGTTCGTATTTACATTACTAGAACATTGAATATATATGCATGACAGATATATCTCAAACGTGTAGAATCAATAGCTAGATCTGACATGTAGAAAGTCTCAACATCAAAGTTTTAGAATTTTACACCAAAGCGAGGTATTTCCTATTTATACCACACCTTAACAATTAGGTATTTTCATTATCCAAAGTTACCATCCCTCGTAGCAGGTATCGATTGTGATTTCATTTGTTTTGGAGTGAAATGAGAAAAGTTATCAAATGTGACGTCAAATGTTTGTGTGTAAATTACGTTGTTTTCCTACGTAAAGACATGACGTCACAATCGATACCTGCTGAAATTGGAGAAAACTCTGACTAACACCGAATTGTTAGTTTAGTTCTAATATACTACTAGTAAATAAACTGGGAATAAAATAGAATTTCATTACGACTATAATTTGCCATTTGTTTACATCAAAAACGTAAAACATTAGTTATAGCACCATAGGATGATACGAGGAAATCCCAAATTAGTAGATACACGATGCAACTCCACTTTGATATGTCTTTGTCTTGGACAGCGTACAATTTACATGAATACTGGCTACTGCGGTGCATGTAATGAACTTGGGAATATCTTATACAAGGTACAGCCATAAGCTGTAAATCGCCATTTCAGATGCTTGAAGGTGCAGGTATTTTTCAGCCACCACACTATTTGTTTATATTGTTTCTTATTATATTTATAGTGTTAAATTTGAGATAATGTAATACGACGATCCTTTGAAAAAGGCACTATAGCTAAAAATTAGGAATTACATAAAACGTAACTCCATTGAGTCTTGGTAGAACGACATTTGCCACTCATTCAATAGATTGATATTTTCTCCCAATGTCTGCTCATTTTCAAAAGAACAAAAATATTCACGAATAGATCACTTCGCCCATGAACTTAGCTTACATTTTCTCGCAGGAATACTGCAAAAGAAAAAGAAAATAATTAAATACTTGTTGTAAATACTGCAGAAATACAAAATCGCCGAAAATGTTACATGGAAATTAACATACATTTCCTTTCAACAATAATTGTACTTACATCACATGTCCAAACTAACAACTCAGAACTGACCAAGCAAAATATTCATCTGCCGGACATGTGAAAGGCATTTAACACTTTACTAACCAGTATAAGCTAAAACCTGCCTTGGAGAAATATAACAGCATGCATTTAAATGCAGAATGTATCTAAAACATCAACGGTACAAAGACATTTTCATCAAAAACCTCAAAATTTAAAAATCTTAGATACCAATGTATTTATTTTCAGAATGTCCAGGATATATATAAAAATATGATGAATACTGGACAAACACGGACCTCTGGAAATGAAGAGGTGGGATCAGGTGTAATAAAGGATTAAGAATTCCCTGTTGACCGAATGAAATAAGTCAGGAATAAGAGTACTGAATGTGAAAAAAGGTCTTTGTTTTCGTTTTTTGTTTTCCCTCCTACGCTTAAAATATACAATTTGTATAAAGAGGTATGCCCTGTACAATTGACCAACCTCTTTAATATACATACTCATTAATTTTCACAATTATCTTTTTATATCTAACACATTATTTCCTAAAATTCTATATATAAGATACCTTTCACTAAAATCAATAAGCTTGTAAAGTCCCAAACACAATTACAATACAGATATGTGTCACATAAGCTAACATACACGCTTTACATATATATATATATATTTATATATATATATATATATATATATATATATATATATATATGTGTGTGTGTGTGTGTGTGTGTGTGTGTGTGTGTGTGTGTGTGTGTGTGTGTGTAATTAAAATACTACATTCCTACATAATTCATTTTTACCCGAGAGTCTTTAGAAGTTTACAATTGTTTTTATTCGCAATATTCAGTAGTTTCTCAATTGCTTTCCCTCCTACGCTTAAAATACACAATTTGTACAAAGAGGTGAGCGATGTAGGATTGACATATGTGTGTGTGTGTGTGTGTGTGTGTGTGTGTGTGTGTGTGTGTGTGTGTGTGTAAGTGTGCGTGTGTGTGTGTGTGTGTGTGTGTGTGTGTAAGTGTGCGTACGTGTGTGTGTGTGTGTGTGTGTAATTACAATACTACATTGCTACATAATTCATTCTTACCCGAGTTTCTTTAGAAGTTTGCAATTGCTTTTATTCGCAATATTCAGTAGTTTCTTAATTGTTTTACCGGCATCATTTAATTTTACCGAAGATCTTTCCACTCTACTGCCAACTGGATTACCACATATCAGGAAGGAATTGAAAAGTAGAAGGACGATCGTCGCCATGATTGCAGAGTGTACTTCCATTTTTGTACTTTTTGTCTGGAAAAATGTAACTTGTTGAATGTATAGATAATAATACATAGGTACTGCAGAAGAACAGATTTAGCTGTTGAACATGTTAATATTCAAACGTGGTAAATAATACATTGGTACGAACTAGAGCAATTCCTTGAAAGCAAGCGCATTTCCTGTTTTATAAATGAGGGAAAACATTTTTGGGAGTTTCTCCATTCTCACATGGGTAACAATATTGCCACAAAATGATATATCACAGTTTGATTATTAAATATCTAATTATATAATATTTAGAGCAGTAGCATTTAAGGGCAAATGTAAGAACAAAGTCTCAGAAACGTTTGTTTTGATTTCTTACACGTGAAGATTACTGAACAACATTTTGTATATGTCATCGGGATGTAACCAGATTTTGTACTGATAGTAGTGACGGTTACCCGTATATAACAAGAAAAATGTTATCTCCACATATATGAGGACTTTCGTGTTCCATAAAGATGTCATAATAGAACTTACACGTACAGTTAAATAAAATGATAAAAAAAAACTGAGATGTTTCAAATTACATTAGCCGACGGTTTCTGTCATATTAGTATTACTTTACCGGGTAGAAATAATTTAATGGTTAGAATAATATTATACTAGTGTTCAGTTTAAATTGTGATGTGTTGTTAGATATCAAAGACACATTCCGGTAAAGATATTTTAATACTTGACATTTTCTACAGAAATCCATTCTTTACAGAAGGAAAAAGAAAATCGTCGTATCAGTGGGGTTATTCAGGGAATTCTATTGGAAATCTGAAATTCTATAGGTTTGCGAATTATATCATGATTACTGACCAAAGGATCAATAAAGTCCAAGGCGTCCAATACACATACCTCTCGATTTATTAGAATACAAATGGTATCAACATGAAGAACAATTGCGAATCCCAAACGGGATGGGACCAGGGGTCCGGCCGGAGTCAGCATCCCATGCCAGAATACCACTCCCATCGCAAAAAACCTCCGGAGTTCGATGAATAGGTAGACATAACATTTTCGAAACAGGACGGGACCAGGCGTCCGAAGGAGTCATAAACATTTCTTGGCAGCCATATACAGTGTCGGAACAGAATGTGGACAATCAGAATCCATCATGAGCATCGAGGCTTGCCGATTCCTTGACCAAAATATTCACAAATTTGTATGAAACTTTGGAATTTTTAGTTTTCGAAAGGCGGATCTCACGAGTCGTTTTCATATAGTAGAATCATATCTTATGGGTAGTATTTAATGGAAGAATAATTCATCTATATAATCTCGAACTCTTAGCTACATAAAAAGCAGTTAAGAGATCGAAACGATTGTCACATCTGCTACTCGCTCGATAACTGTTGAAATGGGCATTGAAATTCTATCCTTCTTATTCAGCGTACATTATGCACTCTCTAGATAGCATTCAATTTGTCATTTCCTTTCGAAACAATAGGTTCTTATTGCATACTATAAACATATATATCACTAGCATAATTCTGGTGTCAGTAGTAATGACAGGAACTTGTCATAATTCGGACATACCGACACAAGATGTTAAATGAAGAAATTTCAGGTAATTAATATACTTACCTGTCGCTTAGATATCCTTTTCTGTATATGTAAGTTCGCAGAATTTCACAAAATATGTTTGACAAAAATAAAACTATGTCCTTGTGCTCATGTGTCACCAAACAAGTAGTCCTTCATATAAGGCTTCCTGCACAGATAATCACAGGTATTGTCTTAATAAATGTGTGTTGTATTTGTATAACGATTTAAAAAGAAGAAGCAGCCGTAGGCGTATTAAAATGCAACAAATGTATGTCTCCCGTCAAAACAAAATGTATTGCTTTTACTTACCAGTCAGGTGTTGTTTTGCCTTCAGAAAATTTATTATAGAACAGTATAAAATATAAAGTTTATTAAGTAACTGCTGAACGCCCAGCGTCACATCATGACACCGATAAAGGGCGGCAACTGCTTCGACTAAGCCGTCACTTATTGTTTTTTTCAGTTGCCGTAGGAAGGTGGAGACCGACCTATATTTAAATCATTTTTGAATCTGTCACGGGATACTGTAGGAGTAAACTACTACAGGCAAATATATCACTCAAACCTGAATATCTTATGTATATTAGCATTGTATTTATGAGACTATATCTAGGTGTGATCCAATATTGATTATTTACAAGTGTGTGTGTGTGTGTGTGTGTGTGTGTGTGTGTGTGTGTGTGTGTATAAAGAAGTTCGTTTGAATTCAAATACAGAAAACAGAGACAAATTTATTCAAGAAAGAAAAACTTTTATACATGTATATCCACTTTTTCACTCACTCTCACTCACATAAATTCTTACAATATGAAACAATTACTACAAACCATTGAAACAAAACGCAAAATTTAATAGTTGTTGAAGATTATTACTAAATTAATCTAAATCCACTCCATAATGGCACGTCAGTTAGTGATATATAAAGTCATTTCGACATTTATACTACAACAATGTTGTACCAGAATTAACACACAATGAAACAGGTAATTTGTTAACTGATTTTCATTTCAGATTTCATAATATGTTGAATTCACCTGTTGTTACTGCACATTTTGTATATCTTCCGTAATTACAGATTTTGAATTATCCAGAAGCACTTCTGTATAGTCGGTTTCCACTTAACTGTTTGCTTTACTTATCACTTAATTTCATGTATTCAGGCAAACGTTTTGGTAGATTCATTTTAATGTAGAAGCTATTTTCTAAATACCACTATAATTCTCAAGCCTTAGGATTTATGCACGGCAGGGAACAATTATCGAACTCTAGGGCATTTTTAACACAGCAGTGATCCTGGCTGAAAAAAATGCCCTCTAGACAGTAAATATCCATACTCCACGAGCCACAACACCAAAGTGTGATACATCACAATTTTCTATTAACAAGCGCTTACGTTCTACACTTTTCTGAACATTTGTCTTGACATATTTATAACCGTCTAGGTTTTACTGTACCGATTCAACCCGTATGGATGTTTACACTGTAACTTTGTGCATCACTGACGTCATAAATAACATACAGTACTACTTCACTTATCTGGCACCGCAACTTAGTTGCCAAATTTACACTACCACCGAATACGGTTGATATACAATTTATTTACAGTGACGACCCTTCCAGTAACTCGGGTTAAGAGAGCCAGCCAGGCCAGGTAACAATACAAAGTACAAATTACAAAGTTTATATACAATATTTTCTTAACTTCGTAATAAATATCCTGAAGCATTTTAAACAATATTTACAACTATAACTTTTACTTATTGCAGAAACAAATGACACTAACTCTCCATTCCCACCTATTATAGATACGTCCCAAGACAATAGTCTACAGCTGTGTGTTGTGAAATAACTTATTTGGCCTTTTACGATACCACCTTCCCTTTTGAAAAATCATTTCAAACTGGAGCTCAACTGATGAAGTCTAATTGACAGAAACAATCGCCTTGAGCATTATAAATTTAGTATTATCCTTATAACATTTACTAAACCCACGGGTTATCTGCCCTTAACAATAAGGACAAATATTATTGTCATTAACTACACTTTAAAAAAAAATAATAGGAGACATAATAATTGAAATATCAACGTGTCGTAATACTTTGTCGCTCGGTCAGATATTTATCGCTGAACAAAAAAAAACAACATAAAATAATTGACCACATGCGGTTTCAACATAATTGACCTATCGCCAAATGTCTGACAAATGGCTGTTTTTGACGTCATAATCAAACTAATGTTTGACGGGCTATTTGATTGTGACGTCATAATGGAAAAGTGTGTCAAACGATGCCATGTCGGGCATTTGGCGATAGGTCAATTTTAATGACTTTGTTCTAAAATCTGGTACATTGTATATAGGCTTGATATCTGATAAATGAAAAATGCAAAAAAGACCAAAACAAATGCTTAATACGATCGTTTCTATATATCCAATAATGCATCCAGGTGAAAAACAATAAAATTTAGACAAAGATTACGGTTAGATTACAATGAAATATTTTAAATTTTAAATATTTTATGTTAAATGTTTTGATCATAGGAATTATGTGCTTTCTTGGATTTATTATTATATCCGATTCTGGTACCGCGAGAATATTGTCCGTCGACTATAGACCGCGAGTCCCAATTATCAGTTGAAGCCATTTAGTCACAGAAAGCCACACTGAGAACATGACATCTAATTATCGTAAGAACAATGTTTATATGGCAGATAACACCCTTATCTCTGTAATAAAATATACACAAGTATAATGAGGACGTATCGATGGATATACAAATGGGATGGAACAAAGTGTTCGGAAGGAGTAAGAATCTTCTGTTAGCATGCCACACCCGTCACAAATGTTACATAGAAAGCCCGCGAGTTCGGTGAAAAGTACAAGCTCGGTGAAAATGTCATTAGAAAGTCGACAGGGGATGCTAACTCCTCTATGGCACCTGATCCCACCTCTGAGTTTTTTATCTATAACCTGGACATCCTAAAGATTTATACTTTGGTACCTGAGATGTTTTATATAGTTTTAGATCTGATAGGCGTAAAGGTGTCATTGAGTATTATCCTGCTCCAGAATACTATCGGACATTATTGAGAGGTTTTCAAATTGTTTAACAAGACGCCCTATCGGCCATAAAACGTCCTTAGTGGCCATTCCAAGCGTTTACCAACATATCCCTGTATGAGTAGTGTAATGGCGGGTCATAGGCAGGGGAGGATTTTTAAAGATATCATAATGTTTCTTTGTGAAATGTTTCAGAAATAATAGTATATACCCTTGTCACTGATCCCTTACTCTATCTTTTTGGCAGAGATACAAATATCATTAACAAAATACCAAAGTTAAAATTTAGAAGTTAAAAAGTTAAAACCAAAACAAATGCTCATAACGATCCTGTCAACTGGCCTTTCTATTTATGCGCGAACAATTATTAAATTTGATGGCGTCACGATAATCGACACCTCGGTCATACAAACATTTAGAATGCATTGAGACGTCAAGAAATTCGACATACCTTCAAGAAAATGTGTCAATTAAAGACCACTTCATCAGCTCCGTTCGAATATAAAATGGATATCATACTCTATAGAAACAGAGAGGCGTATATTCCCGAAAAGTAAAAACTGTAAATGGTAAGTAAACAGTGCCATCCATCCGAAGCATTACTTTGTACAAACGAATGCTTGCTATTATTCATCTTCTTAATTACTTACAATTTCATTAGTCGATGGGCATATGAGTATTTTCAACTGACACTACTTTGGGTGATAGTGCTTAGCAGGGTGATAAATATCACATGCACAGACATACGGTTAATGAAAATTAATCAACCGGGTTAGTATAATATCAAAAAGTTATCTTGTAAATTTTGAATTGATACCCACCTGGTAAATTGAAGATATTTCAATATGACAGATAAAGGTGCGTACGGTTCAAGTGCGGTAAACGCTGATCAGATTACCTAAATGTTTGAACGTCAACTGAATTGTTTGTGATCACGTTATATATTGGAATAAATTTCAGCACTATACTCTATTGCAATGCTTATATATTCAAACACTACTTTCATCTTGCCCAGTGACATGACACGAGTACATACATGTATAGTTTTATTGCATACCGATATAAGTAAGCTACGTAATATATTAGATATTGAACGATAAATACACACACACACACACACACACACACACACACACATATATATATATATATATATATATATATATATGTGTGTGTGTGTGTGTGTGTGTGTGTGTGTATGCGCGCGCGTGTGTGTGTGTGTGTGTGTTTGTGTGTGTGTGAGCATGTATACGGTTACCTTATACGCAGTCAGGAATAAAGCTGGCATTTGCATTTTTCTGCGAAACAAAACACCATATTTTGTGGTTTCATTTTAAATCAATCATTTTATGTTCTATTTTTGTAATCAATGTTATTTATTACTTTATTGTTCATTATATACAGAATAAAGTATTGAATAAAAGTAAATCAAACAAGAGAGGTGGTATCTTGGTAGATAATGTCATTCCTCAGAATGACAATTTCTACTGTCATCCTATCAGGAATGTTATATCTATATAATCACGTGTCATTGACATGAAACAATTAACACTGACAAAAACTGCGTGATATTGCTATCTTCAAATATTTACGTTTTCCTAAAGGAACATTACCGCTTTCAAAATCTGCTTAAATATAATTGTTAATCTATTCAAACATAGGAATGAAAACAGAACAGAAGCTTAGCTTTTTTTCTTTCGTTATAATACTGTAAACTAAACTAAAAACATCCAAGAAACTTTGATCACATGTGACGTATGAATTATCTAGTGTTCAACGTTCAACTTACTAGAGGACTTGTCATATTGTATCAGTGAGAGTTTGACGGCTGGATTCTCGTACACAAACCGTCGTGTGAAGAGTCAAACTTACTTAACAAATGAGTTATACTATTTCAATATCGAACTAAGGACTAGAATACGACATTTGCCTGCAATGGGTTTACAAAGAATTCACAGTGTCTTAGACGAGTTATACCGTTTATATAAGGAACTCACAAAGTGTCTTAGACGAGTTATACCGTTTATATAAAGAACTCATGAAGTGATTTAGAAAAGTTAATTCGTTTATATAAGGAACTCACAAAGAGGCTTAGACGAGTAATAACGTTTATCTAAGGAACTCACAAAGTGTCTTAGACGAGTTTTACCGTTTATATAAGGAACTCACAAAGTGTCTTAGACGAGTTATACCGTTTATAAAAGGAACTCACAAAGTGTCTTACACGAGTTATACCGTTTATATAAAGAACTTACAAAGTGTCTTAGACGAGTCATACCGTTTATATAAGGAACTCACAAAGTGTCTTAGACGAGTCATACCGTTTATATAAGGAACTCACAAAGTGTCTTAGACGAGTTATACCGTTTATATGAAGAACTCATAAAGTGATTTAGAAAAGTTAATTCGTTTATATAAAGAACTCACAACGTGTCTTAGACGAGTTATACCGTTTATATAAGGAACTCACAAAGTGTCTTAGACGAGTTATACTGTTTATATAAGGAACTCACAAAGTGTCTTAGACGAATAATACCGTTTATATCAGGAAACACAAAGTGTCTTAGACGAGTTATACCGTTTATATCAGGAACTCACAAAGTGTCTTAGACGAGTTATACTGTTTACATAAGGAACTCACAAAGTGTCTTAGACGAGTTATACCGTTTATATAAGGAACTCACAAAGTGTCTTACACGAGTTATACCGTTTATATAAAGAACTCACAAAGTGTCTTAGACGAGTTATACCGTTTATATAAGGAACTAACAAAGTGTCTTACACGAGTTATACCGTTTATATAAGGAACTCACAAAGTGTCTTACACGAGTTATACCGTTTATATAAAGAACTCACAAAGTGTCTTAGACGAGTTATACCGTTTCAATAAGGAACTCACAAAGTGTCTTAGACGAGTTATACCGTTTATATGTAGAACTCATAAAGTGATTTAGAAAAGTGAATTCGTTTATTTAAGAACTCACAGTGTCTTAGACGAGTTATATCGTTTATATAAGGAACTCACAAAGTGTCTTAGACGAGTTATACCGTTTATATAAGGAACTCACAAAGTGTCTTAGACGAATTACACCGTTTATATAAGGAACTCACAAAGTGTCTTAGACGAGTTATACCGTTTATATAAAGAACTCATAAAGTGTCTTAGACGAGTTATACCGTTTCAATAAGGAACTCACAAAGTGTCTTAGACGAGTTATACCGTTTATATGTAGAACTCATAAAGTGATTTAGAAAAGTTAATTCGTTTATATAAAGAACTCATAGTGTCTTAGACGAGTTATATCGTTTATATAAGGAACTCACAAAGTGTCTTAGACGAATTATACCGTTTATATAAGGAACTCACAAAGTGTCTTAGACGATTTATACCGTTTATATAAGGAACTCACAAAGTGTCTTAGACGAGTTATACCGTTTATATAAGGAACTCACAAAGTGTCTTAGACGAGTTATACCGTTTATATAAATAACCCACAGAAATCTGTCACATTTGTCCCTTAAAAATATTTTTCCTTTAAAATGTCAAATTTTGACCTTTCATGCGGCATGAATGTGTGTTTTGTTTTTAAGAGGTAAGAAAGTGATATTTATAGTATAAACACTCAAATGTGAACAGTAATAAAATCCAAAACAAACAACACTATACATAGTGAGCACAGACGGACCTCTGGAAGATACACAGGTGAAATTAGGTGTCACGGAATCACCTACTGAGCGGCCACATACGTGGGTCATTAATCCAATCTTGACTAAGATATCTACTACCAAGCGGACAAATGCTATTATTATACCTTCTCTGTATTACTCTGAAGCTGATTCATTAAAATACATCACGTAACGATGTTACAAAGCACCGTGTCCTCCCTAGGGATAACAAAACTTCATATTTCCCTGGAGCACGTGCCCCCATGTCGACCTTCTCTCTGATTCTCGCAAGAGTTGTCTTTCTTGTCGGCTCCATGTAAACAAACAAAATAGACGCAGACGACGGTAGAAAGCGTTTCCATGTTGCTAACGATGCAAAAATAACCACACTATTAAACAATAAGGATTCTTCAAACACTAAGAAATCCACCAAAAATTGACGCATCCTTTTTTCAATTATTAAGTATAACAAACATTCGGTGGAATATGACTGCTTCAGGTAGTTAAACCTTCATAACACCCTACCAAAAGGTCCATAAATGTATGTGTAACTGGACAAACATGGGCCTATGGAACATCCACTGATGGGATCAGGAGCCAAGGAAAATCAAACATTCCCTGTCAAACAGGTTGTTAAACACTGCTCATAACAGACGGTATAGACGTGTTAATGATCGCTTACAAACAGCTAATCCAGTTAACAAGCAAATGGTAACGACAATATGGTAACCATGACATCTTTCTTTCACGTTTTCGTGATTAAATACGATGAATCCTCTTGCCCATACTTATCACCCAAAATTATCTTGAATCTGTGTAGAAAAGTGGGTATATAATATCGAACTAGTGGCACGGAAATGAGTTTATGATATCATACTAAAGCATGGAAGTAAGTTTATTATAATTATCAAACTAGAGGTAAGGAATTGGGTTTATGATATCGAAGTAAGTTTATTATATCAAACGAGAGGTAAGGAACTGAGTTTATGATATCATACTAGAGCATGGAAGTAAGTTTATTATATCATACTAGAGCATGGAAGTAAGTTTATTATATCAAACTAGAGGTAAGGAAGTGAGTTTATGATATCATACTAGAGCATGGAAGTGAGTTTATGATATCATACTAGAGCACGGAATTGGGTTTATGATATCAAACTAGAGACACAGAAGTAAGTTTATTATATCAAACGAGAGGTACGGAACTGAGTTTATGATATCATACTAGAGCATGGAATTGAGTTTATGATATCAACTAGAGGCACGGAAGTGAGTTTATGATATCAAACTAGAGGTACGGAAGCGAGTTTATGATGCCATACCCGAGGCACGGAAGTGAGTTTATGATATCAAACTAGAGGCACTGAAGTTAGTTTATGATATTATACTAGAGGCACGGAAGTAAGTTTATTATCTCAAACGAGAGGTACGGGAGCGAGTTTATGATATCATACTAGAGCACGGAATTGAGGCACGGAAGTTAGTTTATTATATCAAACGAGAGGTACGGGAGCGAGTTTATGATATCATACTAGAGCATGGAATTGAGTTTATGATATCAAACTAGAGACACAGAAGTGAGCTTATGATATCAAACGAGTGGCACGAAAGTTAGTTTATGATATCAAACTAGAGGCACAGAAGTGAGTTTATAATCCCGACCCAGGGGCAAGAATTTGTATCTATCTATAAACTCAACTGAGAAGCAAGGATGTGATTTTCTAATTTCAAATCAAGCACAAGGTAGTGGGTTAATAATATCAAACAATGAACCATTAATAATCATATTGAGACTGTACCAAAGTTCGTCTAAATATTTTAGGATCTGAGACAAAACCATGATCAGCACAGTTCGTTTAACCCTGATAGACAGCTAGATCGAGGAAGGGAGTTTTAACATTGAAATGTGACACCAAAATTCTAAGGAGAACATTGGGGAAATGTTCATTTTATGCTATTGTAACTGTTAATGGATATTTACACTGAGGCAAAGAAACTTGATCAAAGTAACACGAATCAACATTACAAGTATAGCAATGGATAATGACGACTTACCTCCCTTATTTATAGACAATTTTTTGTAATGATATCAGAGTTATCTCTCTTTGATTTACTAATCTGACCAATTCAATGTTATATGGTGTAATGTTTTATTTAACTGTAGAAACGTTCAGTAAAATTTGTCATATAATTACGGAATATAAACTCTTCACTTTGTTACTGATAACTGTTTAATTCACAATCTTGAAAATATGCACGTCTCAAAGGTACGTCACTGCTCAATGACAGTAAGTGCCGGGCATAGGGTAAAATTTGAAGCCCCTCACGGGCATTTAGTGACGTCTCCCTATGAGTGAAAGATTCTTGAGTGGGACGTTAAACAACGTTAATGATACAACAACGACAACGACAATGACGAAACTTGGACGAATTTAAATCGTCAGTCCAAGATTAGTTTTATTGTGTGCACAGTTTAACATTCATTATGTTGTACAAACAGTTACGTTATATTGTGCTCACGTTTTAACTATATTGTGCGCAAAGTTTAAATATATTGTGCGAACAGTTAAGCTAGACTTAAATGGATATTATTAAGAAGAGGCCTAAGCCAACATTGCACAAGAAGTCAAAATGTAAAAGGATTATATTCTCTGTTCAATAAAATCTTTAATAAGGTGTTTCCAGTTTGACCCCTTTCAAGTCCCTCTGTGTCCTAGCCCCTATTCCTTTACAAACATTATGTAGCTTTATACCGGGATACTTTCCGCCAAAAAAGAACTATTCATTCTTTTTATAGTTAATAGTTGTCTAAAAGTTTATTAAAAACTGATATTTTCTTTTTACGTAGGGGCTTGTTACCTTAACCATTGACCAAATGACCTTGAAATTTTGTGATCATGATCTTACAACTTACATATATATCTCTAGATTTACAAAAAAATAAATCAGTTTCGATATAAAACGCCATTTGCAAAAAAAATTATGTCATTTGAAGTGTTCGCTCAAGGCTCGTTTATGAACAGATATGGATTTTGTTTGCAAACTTTGAATATATTGGACTAACAATGTTGTATACCAAATTAAACTGATCATTGATTTATGAGATGAAGATGTTAAAAATGCACTCAATTTAAACCCTTTTGGAAACCCTATGGGTTCTCGCCTCTTTTTCCTATGCACAGTTAGCATTATGCAGATTCACATAGGGATAGTTACTGTCCAATTTTATTTTATTTAAATCATTTATCATCTAGAAAAAGTAAAAAAATGTCTGTTTATTGATTAAAAACTTATATTTTTGTTTACTTACGTGTCTGTGACCTATGCCTTTGACCTCATGACTTTGACCCTTTGTCACAATTAATTTTACATTATTCCTAACTCCTTTATAATATATCTTTAGATACAAAGTATCTATCAATTATGAGTTAAAAAGCCATTTGTATAAAATCATATCATATGTAATCTGAAGTGCTCACTCAAGGCTCGTTTATGAAAAGAATTCGATTTGAAAAAAAACTTTGTAGATATTAACTTGACAATAACATATACCTTTAGAAGAAAACTAATCATTGGTTTATGAGAAGAAGATTTCAAAAGATGAATCAATTTTTGAACACCTTTTGCCCCTTTAGAGCTTTTACGAGTCCTAGTCCCTTTTCATTTGCAAAAATTTAATATGTTTAAGTCGGCCTATTTTTATATGTGTTTTATATTTACTTTTTAAATACAGGATGTTATCTCTATTGGAAAGTATTAGTGAAATATCTTATTCTCAACTCTGTCTTAAAATCAGAATAAAAATATCAGGCAACTAAAATATTTTTTCCAGTCTTTAATGTTACCCTGAAATTAATGCTACTATTACCAAAATATACCTCATGTTTTACAATAGTGTCGCCATGTCCGGTGGGGTTGTGCATTACGGAGAACTGCTAGTATTTTATGCGTAAAATATCTTAATTGAAAAAAAACTTTTTCGGATAAAAAGTTTCTGGGTTTTTTTTAATTATTATTATTATTATTTTTTTTTTTTTTTCAAAACATTTAATGTAAAACTTAACATATATTTACGCTACAAGAGATACCCGTGTCACTTCATTTTCGTATTGTAATGGCGGCAGTTGTCGAGTGTTCCTTCGTTTTGAGATATTATTATTATTGACGCTAGCTATAAAAATAACCTGCCATAACCCATGCTTATTGGAAAGCAGTATTTATTTTTAAATTGCATGTGAAAAATATTTTCAGAAATAATTGTTTTGTTGTCTACTGAACAAATTTTCAACAAATTTTCTTCCTTCCAAATTACGACAACTTCCGTTAAAGTAAAATTTAACTGCTCCAATGGACCGAAATACATGTGGTTTCCTAAATTTAAATTGCGCATCGAATCTCAAATAAACCAAACCAGCGCTAGCCTGGACGCACATTTTGATCAAATTATTTTCTATTATTTTCTTACGTGGCTATTACTGTTTCACTTTCAGTATACGTTTTACCCATTGCTATTATTTCAATGAGTCGACTTTGATATGTCATGGTATAGTTCGTTTGCTCTCGATTGAAAGTGGGATTTTGTTAAATTTCTTAAATTTCACTTTATCACAAAATTTGAATTTTACCACAATATTTTTAATTTTGTCATACATAGCTAAAATTTGAATATGCAATTTTTTGGCTTACTAACCAAAAATTTACCCATTTACTGCGATAAATTTTTTTTTAAAGTTTGTGTGACAAAACGTACAATTGATAAAACAGCGCCCCCAAAATTCTTTCTAATTAAGGCAAAAGTAGGTCGTATGCAAATCGGAAACTCTGGGATATATGACAGTAGACTGGCATTGGATTGTATCATAATTCAATTATTTCTATTAACTGAAAAAAAAATCAGAATTATAAAGTCTGCATCGATCATATTTAATTAAACTATGTTACTGAAACAATGTCATCTTATTAGTAGTATCTTTGGCATCCTGGATGTAAAATAAATTAAAACAAACAAAAATGTTATCTTGATACTTATGTTGACTTGCAATTGCGAGCTGGTCCCTTATTGACCAGTGTGTATGAACTATAGTAAAACCCATGTAATCTGGCGGGGTGGAATCTTGTGAGCTTGTCACCATGCATAAGAGAGTATCCAGTGATGTTTTTTATCTGTGCAGCTTGTCATAACCGAAAAGTACATAAGTATGGAAGGGACATGTGGATTTTTTTTTATTTCGTGCGAACGACTTTATATTTTTTTTCTCAATAATTATGTCGTGCGTATGACTTAGTAACTTTTTCTCTCAATTTTTATGTCGTGCACACTTTAATATTTTTCCTCATTCTTTATGTCATGCGCACGAGATAATTTGGCCGATAAAAACGGTGCGAACGGCGGAACCAGGGGCGTGGTGGTTGACTAGGTAATACCTCTGGGAACTCTTGCTACATCAGTGATCTTGCAGAATAAATCTCTGATTTAGCAAGAGTTCCCATAGGAAACATATCATATTTATCGAAGTTACATTAACACGTGTTTATGTTTATTTGTGTTTCACAATTATTGGTCAGTTTTATACGGGTATGTCATCTGACATGTCACAATGAATATTCATTGCATGAATTTCAGGTGTTTGTTACGTGTAACGTAGTCCGATATTTGTATAGAATATAGCCACTAGAAGGCTCTTTTCAGTGCAATTGACTTATTTCCGCCCACCCACCCATTTACATAAGTATAGTTTTGAAATTTTAAAGGAGACAGTGACATTATTGTTTGTATATTTATTATATCTAAGTAAACTGCACTTGCACAGAGCGCTTCATACCTAATTTGTGTGTTTGTTTATTTTATAAATTATTTATGTTCGTTTGAGTGAAACGAATTAGAACATAAATATATATATATATTAAATAGCGCTTTTCGGGAATTCCCCTTACCTGTCGGCAGCTGATCACGTGGTCTTATCAGAGTACCAACGTATCATTAAGCACGTTGTTATCTATATTTAGCTCACATACTAAATGTCAACATTAAATATCCGACAGGTATTCTTAAACGACTTTTGAGTATGTATAAATTATACATTTCGAGAGAGCAATAAACCTTTTATTGTTATTCATCTTCATCGAATATGACCGAAAGCTGGGAAAATAATGCAAACGTTGACACTCGAAGCTGACAAGATGACTGCACGCAATAAAGGCTACTGACCGAGCAAGGGGAAACGTACCAAAGTCACAGTGACAAAGTCTGGTAAACAAAATTTAACTAATAATGTGATCATTAATAATATGCAAATTTTACTTTCTTTTGTCATAACATATCTTTGTCCTACTTAATTATTTAATCTGCATCGTATTTTATACAAACTGTATACCTCATATATACTGGGATCAGAGTCCGATGAACGTATTGTGTATTTGGTGATTGGAATTTACAGGTGAAATATCACCTGGTCAGGTAAGACAATATAATTATTTTACTTGTATTCTGACGTATTATCAGCACACCAGAGACACAGTTACCTTAAATATTGAGTGAAAATAATGAATGAAATATTGTTTACGTACACGGTTAAAACTGAAACTAGTGTATTCACCGTTTTTTTCCGATGGGTTACGAAGAACATACACTGAACTAAATTCAACTGTTTATTTCTATATTCTAACATAAAAGACGTACGTAATATTCTTCGAAAAAAAAATCGAGAAAATTATATTGCGATAAACGGAGTATCCTATTCATTTTCAAACTTTGAATTGTAACCAGAACTGAATTCCAATGGTCTTATCTCGTCAATGTTAACCGTGACCTTTTCTAGCTGTGCAAAGTCGTCGGAGCGGGGGTGTTGCTACTGCCACCCCAATAATTTAGCAAAACAAGTAATGTAATAAATAGGGACGTGATTTACGAAAGATCCCAAGTCTTAGTCTTGGTCGTAGGAACACACTTACCACTTGCGACCATAATAAAATAATTAGGACTTGTGAATCAAGACCAAAACAGGTCCTGTCTGAATGACTAGCAAGGGGCAATACTTAGACCTAAGTCATTGTTTTGTGTATGATAATGTTTCTCTGTAAAATATTCATAAACTATCAGGATCTAATTTGAAAATTTGCAAATATGCCTGAAGACTTGAGTTAGGACAGTGTTAATAAAACGGTCTTAAGTTTTGTTTTAGGGACATTCACCTTTAAAAGACTTACGACATACCTCTTCTTCATAAAACACACCCCTGAATCGCAATTTCGTAATATAAGTTTATAGGGCTTTTTTATCAATTGGAGCAGTGTACTTGCTTTCAAATTATATAACAAACTAACATAAGTAGTGTATGTGTACATTTCATTGTGAACTGTAAAAAACAAAACACCGGTCAGATATGTATGTGCATTTCATTGTGGTGAACTTTTTAAAGGACTGAAGACCTGGTGGTCATCTGTACGTGTAGAATTGAAACAACTGAACACCTTGTGGTTATCTGTAAATGTAACCAAACATGTGTCTTTTTACAATTGAAAAATATTGACTACAGATCAGACTTATTCATAGGAGATTATTCATAGGAGATCGTCACAGAGTACGTGACAACTGTCATAAAAATGACACAGTAAAATATGGCTCGTAATATAAAATTTCACTCTCAAACGTGTTTTATATATATATATATATATATATATATATATATATATATATATATATATATATATATATATAGTATAGGCGTTGGAAGAAAATTGAAAGTGTGGGGGGGCTAAACCAACTTAAAAATCACACACGCGCTAGAAACGTTGGGGGCTAAGCCCCAATTTTCAACACCTATGTCTATCTTTGCAAAAAAGTGGGGGACTAAGTCCCCCCTATATATAAAATATCTTGATATATCGGGGACAACTGTCTCTGATCCTCCGCTATCAACGCCGCTAGTATCATTACAAAATGGCGGTTGCCATACGTAAGATTACATTGTATCACTGTATGGTAATCTTTTAAGCATACATGTACTTAATGTAAATATTTTATTATGTCCCCTTATATATTGGTACATGACCTTATTGGTACTAGTATATATATATAACAGCTGGTGGACACACTGAAATAGAAAGGCGAGTAGTCATTATTGTGTAAGTGTGTACTGTCAGGTGGTCACCGATACCTGGGGCAGCGTGCACGTCAATATTGTGTGATGTCACACAGGTAAGTCTGAGTAGGGATTCCATGTCGGAGTGCTCAAAGCATCGCTTCAACCCATGACTTCCCCCATCTCTAGTGATTACTCTAGTCCCACCTGAACCTAAATTGATTTTGTGCGGAATCGTGCCACTTGACTTCCGCATTGCCGCTTGACTTGTGGAGTGCCAGTCGGCTTACAGAGTCTCCGTTGACTTGCAAAGTGTCAACCGACTTGCAGAATGCCAGTTTACTTATGTAGTTTCGGTTGACTTGCTCAGTGTCAGTTTATGGGTGCCGGATGATTTGCGAAATGTTTGTTGATATGTGGAATACCAGTCTACATAGGGAGTACAAATTGACTTGCGGAGTTCCGACTGACTTGCGGACTGTCATTTGACTTGCGGAGTGCCAGTTGATTTCAAATTGACATGCGAAAGTTGCCTAGACGATCATTTCCCGTATGCATTGTACCAGGGCATCGTTTAAAACTCGCCAATCAGTGCAAAATAAACTTTGTAGTCGGTTTGTGCAAAACCTATTGAGCATCTACCTTTAAAGAAACATTACGAATTTTACCCAACCAATAATGGCAGGGCGTCACCGAAATTATTTTATATGTTCGTACAAACAACAAGAAAACGAACAAACTCATTAAAACTGCCCAATATATAAACTCCTAGAATAGGGAACATCACACTGGGTACCTTCAACAAATAACTAAGAGTTATCTAAACGCCAACATTACCACATTTGGGATTCGAATCAAGAACTCTTTGTTTGCCAAGCGGACACTCTCCCGCAAGTCTACACAATTGTGGTTTCAGGTATACCATACCTTGATACGACTGTAAACCTATTTTATGACCCGTGTGACTATCAAATTTAAGTAAATATAAATTAAAGTGTTTCAAATTTTATTAAGGAATAAATTTTAGCCTTTTCAAATAAAGTTGTCGCCTACACGTACATGTAAATGTTCGAGTGGATAAAGCAGTTACGTCCGACACAAACGATTTACAAATGATATATTATTTATAGCTCCTAAACTCAGATATTTAACTTTTGGTCAACTCCGGGCGGTCAGTTATTTGTTTGTGTTATTTTCATTTGCAGCAATAAGTAAGATATAAATGTGTTAGAAATCAAAGCTATATGTATTGTCTCAAAAATAACACGTGAGCTTAAATAATAGAATTTGTGAAGGAAATGTTTGGTGGGAATTTCTAAATTGCCTTTATATAAAATGTACATCAGGCCCAATAAATGTATATCATTGATGGTCAAATGTCCTTAAACATGGACTCTTGTTTGATTTCCATGAACGCAGTTTGAATGAGTGTTCTTTTTCATAAAGAAGTAATTAATATTTTTGCAATACACTCAGATAACAGTAGTAAAAGTCTTGTATGTTTTGGGTTACACTTAAACCGGGGGCCCTACGGTGGATCTGACACGTGAAAGAACCACTTCTGTTTAGGTCATAGCGCATGTCCCACTTTGCGGCACTTCATCAAATTTAAAGTTGATCAATGATGTCGCCATGTACAGGTCTACAAAGGCAAATCGACACATGTTTACAAACACAACCAGCCTAAATCAAACGGTAACAGGGGTGACAGACTAACTGTTGTCACAAAAGTATTGGAGATTCAGTAATGCATTGAATCCGTGCAAGGTATATATGTTTATTTGTATAACCTAATTTTGGAAAGTAGACCATATTGTTTTGGTTCTTTGACAGAACCAGGATGTGCAACTTTACCTTGGTAGAACTATACGTAAGAATTTATCGGTGGAAAGTTTTGATGTATGTACCCGGGGTTCTACTGGCTGTAGATTTTAATGTTGAAAGGGGAAAGACGAGTAAATATTTCCCGGGAAATAACAGCGACTTTTCGGAAGTAGAGTCGAGTAGCCGAAACCCTTTCTTATGGTTAGAATCCAGCGAGCCACATGCCATTTTAAACAGTGCAAATCTGTAGCAATGTGTTCTTTGTAGATACCTAAAACAACAATTGGAATTCAAAATGATCCCATTATTTTTATGATCATTGGAAAATTTGACGTTGGACTACTATGGAAATGTCCCGAAAGAAATCTAATAGATTATTTGAGTGATAGAAAAGGTGATATGCCTCAGGATATTTGAATCAGATCTGAGAGATGGTGCAAAAAAAGTATGCATCTACGGTAACCGGGCAAATATCCATGTTTAACCTGCACTTGTGTATCCGGCCATATATTACTCATTTCAGAATTAGCTCTATAAGGTAAACAAAATATTTAGAATTCAAATGAGTACACATTCCCCAGCTAAATAATTAGACCCATTACAGAACGTTCTTCTTTCGCTGTATATCTAGGTCAATAAGACATTACAAAATAATTTAATGATCTCCTACGACAATAAATTTTCAAATGTCGGTTAAAGCACTGTCAGATATTATGTAAATGTGTTAGAGAGTATTTTGCCTTTAGCCTACAGGTGATAATTCTTAACCACATGATCCTCTGATCAAGGTAACTAGCTTATGTTTACTATTAATGTGAATACTCTGTGGATTATTTGAGTCAACAACGAAAATTGCGACGCGTATTACGGAGTTAAAATTAAGTTCATGTTCAAATGGGACTTTCGAACTCTTCAAAAGAGTGTTTAATTAGGACCAGACCACATTGTTTTATTCTTCTGTTTCGCTGTCTAGCCTTAATTCAAAAGCGCTTTTTCATTAGAATTTCTTAAAATTATGTTTATCATTTCTGAAGCTAAATTATTTTGTTTAACTGATAAATAGTTTTAAATGTCGAAATTTATGCTTTTGTTTGTTTTAAAGCTTTTTACTTATTTAGATTGTTTGGAATAGATGTACATGTAGTTATGAACAAGTTAATAACGTTATTGTCAGAGAAATATGTTAGCCTTGTTAGCTACAATGTGTGAAACGGCGCCTTTGAAGTCCTTCACAACCGTAAACGAAACACGAGTCTTTATATCGCACAGATTTTAAAGAGATATAAGCTGTCATAATAATTATTTTTGTCCCCTGACATATAGTCGAGAATATGATAAAATGTGTGTTCAAATACATTATCAAACACGTAAAACGTTGCAAAAGATCTTCTTTTCGAAGTTATTTGTTTTATCAGAATTTAAGTTTTCCCGTACCTTAATACATTCAGCTGTATTTCCGTATGCAATGACCTTTCAGATAAACCCTTTTGCCATATCAAATGTACTTCGCAATTCGATCAGGGGATCATTTTCACCTACGACAGCTCATATCGCTTTAAACAGATGATTTGGAATTTTTTAGAAAATGTAATCCATATACAATGTCCAAATTAATAAATATAATGATATACATTATAATTGGATCGGAAAATTAAAGAAATGCACCGATATCGATATCGAAGTTGGGGTGAAACCTTTTAAATGCGTATTTTCTCGTTATCTAGGACATAGACTTGTCAGTACTGCAAAATTATGTCCGGAAATGCTGACCAAGAACACTCTGTACCCTTACACACATCTTCTCAAGTCAAGATTTTCTGATCCACGTCGATCTTCATACACTTTGACATATTACATTTCATATTTGGAGATCACCGGTGGCGACATCTAGCGCTGATATACAATTTCACTTAAATTGACCGACACTGACCCTTGACTTTAGCCAAAGAAAAGACTCGTGATATAGTCTGCACGTCGCCATTATTCTGTGCATACGTACTTTACCCTCTGTCACGTGGTCGATGCGTGATCGATTTTTATACGCGTTCTTATTGACACATTCAATGGTAGTTGCAGCCAATGGAACTCGACGCCGCGAAGTCACACTATACCGGTCAAATTAATCAAGTTGTATGATGAATGATCTTGACTTGGGAAGATGCCTTGCACACGTCATTGTTTGCAAACAAGACAATTCGAGGAGATTTTCGTGTTGATAGTTTTCATTGTTAAAATACATTATGAGGCACACATTGAATCTTACCAAATTTGTTTGAAATGATGTGTGTGTGTGTGTGTGTGTGTGTGTGTGTGTGTGTGTAATTTTATATCTTTTGGGGGACAGTGGTTGAAAAAGTGGTGCGATTCGGCTACTAGGTAGGTAAAACTGATTTATACATGCATGTTTCAAACTCAAGTGCGAGAATAATATTCGAGCACTATATCTTGTTGAGTTCCAAGATAGAAAAATATCTGTACTCGATCCCGTAATCCGATCGAAGTGACTGCATTGACATGTCTGTTAAGTCCAGTCATAGCTCTAAATTTGTGAACATTTACTGGTCGTTAAAGATGCTCCCAGATAACAAAACGTTCTGGCTGCAGGTAGCAAAACACCAAAACATAAAAACATGATACGTGCAAATATAAATTATATTTGTTTTGGGCGGGTATGTCGAGCCCATGTTTAATAATGATCCAATCACCCCTTTATCGACCCATAGACCGTTTAATGTTGTACGCAGAAATATTGGGAAGTCAGCATTATTCAGTCAACATTTTCCGTCTTTTGATTTTCATAATTCAATCATGTCCCCACGTTTTGATTAACCAGGGGTTTTATTGTTTTTTGTAAAACGCCCGGTAAATCAAAAAGTGGGAACATGATCAATCCTATTAATAATGGACAGCGATATTTACGATGAGACACATAAACGACCCGAAGTAAGAAAATTATTAACACTAAGATTAAATATATCTATGGATATATATGTATATAGACAAAACTACACATTTGTTTCTATCCGTATCACCAGACTGTACGCGATCGTTGTACACAGCGGATGAATCCATCCGCTACGACGATCGCGTGTAGTCTTATGATACAGATAGACACATCTGTGTGATTTTGTACTTTTTACATGTCCCTTATTTATCTATATGTGTACACAAATTTAAAATTCAGTCTTCTTTTAACGACGCCATGAAATATTTTGGGTCACATGAATCCCACTTAGAAAAGTAGCTCCGGCAAAGTTTCCGTAGCCCACTACAGTGCAATACGACATTACGTAATGCACAGGCGTATTGGACTCTGTCTTGTAATATGCATGTAATAACGTATGTTGATTTCGCAAGTAGCGAAGTTATACGTATATATTACAATAGGTCCGTTGTAAACGAGTCAAACCTATAACGAAAGACGAGTACAAAGTCCGACGTTTTAACCTAAAAATAAATACGGATTGTAATATCAATTTCATGTAAATATGTCATATTAAAAATCAAGAATGTCACACACAAAAGAAAGCACTTGTAGTCTCTGTTTTTATTTGAATATTTTATCTTCAGTCGACTACGTTTTGGTGACGAAACACTGCAAATGTAGGTTCTGACATCGTTCACCAAAGACACTGTCCTTCAAGCATGAATTACTGAAGCAACATTCCGTCCACTTATCTTTCTAACTTCTTTCAATTTGATTGACATAACATCAAATTAATCGAGAAAATAAAACAAGTGTTTGTCAAATTACACGATTTGTTGAAGGGATACAAATAGTGGCGGATTCAGGATTTCAAGTTAGAGAGGGCGTAAACCTACAATATATTCACCGAGCGTAGTGTATCTCAAAACTTTTGGTAATTGTCATTGATTTTCCATATTTCTATAGACAAAATAAAGGTTTAACTGGCCCTGGTACATGTATGTGTTATATGTGCAGACGGGGATTTCTGTCATGTCGTAAATAGTATGTCCATTGTGTGTAGACAGGAACGAGTGTCTGTCATATCAACTATGTTATATCATCTATCAAAACGTCGCATTTGTATAACTCTCATTAATTATATGCTTAAGTGGGTGTATGGTGGATCTAGCGGTGTTACAAGAAGACAAAATAATGGTATGATGTTGATGTAAGGTAATGTAGCATAAGCCGACGTCTTCAGAATATTGATAACTAAGAATATATCGTCTGTTAGTAAGATAGTTAGTTAACATTCATCCAGGGATGTAACTGCCAGTAGGCACTATTGCTGCATGCATCCAGGGATGTAACTGCCAACTTTCATCCAGGGATATAACTGCCAGTAGGCACTATTGCCGCATGCTCAACTGTCAAATATCACGTACACCTTATCTTGTACCGTTTTAGTTCAATGACTGGAATAATGAAAGTCCGAAGTCTTTCCCCCGCAATCTATACCAAGATGCTATTATTTGTCACTCCGCCGCAATCTGTACCAAGATGCTGTTATTTTTCCATTCGCCGGAATCTGTACACAAATACCGTCATTTGTCCCTCCGCCGCAATCTGTAACAAGATGCTGTTATTTGTCCCTCCGCCGCAATCTGTACCAAGATGCTGTTATTTTTTCATTCGCCGCAATCTGTACAAAAATATCGTCATTTGTCCCTCCGCCGCAATCTGTAACAAGATGCTGTTATTTGTCCCTCCGCCGCAATCTGTACCAAGATGCTGTTATTTGTCCCTCCGCCGCAATCTGTAACAAGATGCAGTTATTTTTCCATTCGCCGCAATCTGTACAAAAATACCGTCATTTGTCCCTACGCCGCAACCTGTAACAAGATGCTGTTATTTGTCCCTCCGCCGCAGTCTGTACCAAGATGCTGTTATTTGTCCCTCCGCCGCAATCTGTAACAAGATGCTGTTATTTGTCCCTCCGCCGGAATTTGTAACAAGATGCAGTTATTTTTCCATTCGCCGCAATCTGTACAAAAAATACCGTCATTTGTCCCTCCGCCGCAATCTGTAACAAGATACCGGTGTTTCTCCCTCCGCCGACATCTGTACCAAGTGCCGTTATTTGTCCCTCCGCCGCAGCCTGTACCAAATTGCCGTTATTTGTCCCTCCGCCGACATCTGTACCAAGATGTTATTTGTCCCTCTGACGCAATCTGTACGAAAATGTTGTTATTTGTCCATTC
Source organism: Atrina japonica (assembly GCA_030159075.1). Taxonomy (NCBI): domain Eukaryota; kingdom Metazoa; phylum Mollusca; class Bivalvia; order Pterioida; family Pinnidae; genus Atrina; species Atrina japonica. The sequence continues at coordinate 348,441 of BROG01000146.1, read as the reverse complement.
GCCTTAGCCTGTATTAAATTGCTGTTATTTGTCCCTCCGCCGACATCTGTAACAAGATGCTGTTATTTGTCCCTCCGCCGACATCTGTAACAAGATGCTGTTATTTGTCCCTCCGCCGACATCTGTACCAAGCGCGGTTATTTGTCCATTCGCTTCAGCCTGTATCAAATTGCCGTTATTTGTCCCATCATATCCCTTTAAATCTAAAACGAAAATAAAGAAAACAATTACACAGGTATATACATGTATACGGATTGGTCGTCGATCGCAGGAACATAATGATGGTCCAACGTAATAAGTCAATATAATGGATACAACAGTAGCAATAGTAAACAATAATTGTTTACGCTTCTCCTGTAAATACACGACAAATCTATCATTATATATGTATATAAATAGCAGATGTCAGGCAAGAATGTAGGTCAAAGGTTTATTTGAAATATACCCGCGGGACATCAGCAAAATAACGGCGTTGTTGCTCTTCACGGAACATGGCTGATCATAGTTAGATTGTTCATGTTGCATGAGGTCAAATATAATCACTGGCATTCTAAACCTACTCATTTCTGCTAAGAAGCATTCGTTAGAACGTTGAGATACTACAGTACAATATTGCATCTGTTTATTTTATCTAGTCAGTATATGATATGTCGCAAATAGCGAAAAGTGAACTTTCTAAATATTGACCGTTTGCAGGTAAGTCGTTTAATATATATTTGCAGGTAAGTCGTTGATATATATATATATATATATATATATATATATATATATATATATATATATAATATATATAAATATATATATATTATATATATATATCTTTATTATATATATCTTTATATCTTTTTGCATAACATTGACTTTCTATAATACATTTGCATATCATATTAGTTAACTGATTAAATAATATTTTACCTGTCATGTATAATTTTGTCAATCCTTCACATGATGGTAAGGATTATAATAATGCTAATTCAGAAATTTCAAATATTTCTTTGAAAGGATAATCTATTCTCCAACTTGATTAGAATTTATCATAAAGTCAGAAACATTTTTTATATTGTTGATTACATTTATTGTCGTACACAGAATAAGTTTCATTTATAACAAGTTTTGGATACACAGCGGCGGGGGAGGTGCAATACGCAATTGGCCTTAGTATAATTGAATCAAGCAGTTGCCCGATTATCTGATGTAGATTGAATATAGACGTTCAAATATCCCCATTGTCCTGAATTTATGTATACACTTACAAGATATTATAGTGAAGTTACAAAATATTACAGTAAAAATACTAACTATGATTATCAATTGTTTTAGCAGTATATACTGTTTTTATCTTACCATATCAAAGATGTTCCTATTGTAAATAGACAAATGTTTTTATTAAAGTAAACCTTGTACTATAATGAATCAGAATTATTACTGGTGTAAATAAACGTCTTTACTGTAATGGTTAATAAAAATTTTAGACGTTAAAGAGAAACAGTATTTACTATTTTAAATCAAAGGCTTTACAATTGTAAATCAATGTTTACCTGTAGAAAATAAAAGTTCTACTTATTGATCAACAATGTTTTTACTATTGTAAATAAACGTTTTACTGTTATAGAAAATAAAGGTAGGGGATGCTTACTACTCCATGGCATCTGATCCCACCTCTTGGTTTCCAGAGGTCCGTGATTGTCCATTTTAACGGATTTGTATCTATGTCCTGTACATTCTATTGATTTATACTTTGGTATCTGAGATTTTTTATATTCTAGTAAATAAAATTTGTTACTATTGTAAATAAAATTGTTTAAAATTGTGAGTAAAGGTTTTAACTTTCGTAAATCGAAGTTTTACTATAGTAATAAAAAGTTTTTTCTATGGTAAATGGAATTGTTAAAATAGTAAATATAAGTGTTAACTATTGTAAAACGAAGTTTTTTATGTACTATAGGTATTCGAAGTTTTACTTTAATACATAGGCGTCGGAACCGGGGGGGGGGCTAGGGGGTGGGGCTTAGCCCCCCCCCCCCACACTTTTTTTGCAAAGATAGACATATGTGTTGAAATTGGGGATAGCCCCCAGACGTTTCTGGCGTGTATGTGTTTTAAGTTGGTTTAGCCCCCCCCCCCCCCCACTTTCAATTTGCTTCCGACGCCAATGTTAGCTATAGTAAAGCAAAGTATTAACTATAGGAAATCAATGTTTTTACAATTATAGTAAATTAAAGATTCATTAGATCTATTTTACTATATTCACCTTAGAAACTACATCTATACGACAGTGTCAACAGTTTAACTATAATATCTATTTTTAGTAATTTTCGTTTGTGTTTTATTGTTATTTTACGTCTTCCTAATTTTGTTTGTATCAAAACGATACCAGGATCCATGATGTCTTAACATCTTTTTCCACAATCTTTTATAGTTATCCTCAGCAACTGTAGATTGAGTAAAGTTGAGGAGCTCCATTCAACCTTTGTAATATGTACAATCAAATGTAGCACTTTACGTCACACACACCGCACTGGATTAACATTTGTTATGTATGGAAGTTTAATATTTATTGATCTAGATAATTAGTCCAGATTTGCCATTTTCCCATGAACAGTTCTTTTTTAATTTTATGATATATTTTAAGTGTTGTTGATCAGATGTAAGACATACATTTGGATATCTTAGTCTGATATAAAATACACATCCAATCCTAATTATAATCATATTATCAATGTTATCAACGTTGACCTAAGTCAAAATTTCAATCGTGAATAAAATGCCAATAAAACAATTTTTGACACTCAGACTTTTGTATTGAGAAACACATGACGAAAATACAACATATACACCACTGAAACATCAGGGTCCAACGTCCCCAGATTTATTATTTCTCGTAAGGAGAAATAGACGTATATATAGAGCACAATATCATCACAATCAACATCACTACAACATCGAATATTTACTATGGGCCTTCTATTGCTCTACATGCATCGTCAAATCCATTGTCATTTACATATTATATAACCTTTCGCCTCTATCTCTACGACCGAGATATTATGTTCATAGCTCTAAACACCGCTATCGAAACATTCCGGGTTTTTTTTGTGAATGCGTAGATAGCTAAGTGGTTAGGGCGTCGAGCATGGGAGCCAGACTGTAGTTCGAACCCCAGCATTGTGAGTTTGTACGTGCCGTTATTTCTGTATTTGTGGTTAATGTATGATCCAATTTACACAGATATAACTCGTTATCCAAGATCTATAGTAAACGTTCAATGTTGTAGTGATATTTGTTTTTGACAATTTTAAAAATTTCATATCGATGTTTTGATATTTCCAGTGACAGAGGTATGCAGCCGGAAGACAGACGTTCGGCTTTCTGTTTCTGGATACTGACAACGAGTACTTTTATATCTACAACGGTGTATACCTCAGTTTGCATCATAAATTTGTGAGTATAATTATTTGTACAACCACACACCCAAACACATAACCCACTACACACATAAACCAATACACAGGAACACACACACACACGGTGTATACCTCAATCTGCTTCATTAACATATAGATGATTGACATGTCACCACATACACAAGGTCTATAACCTAAATTTTATCCTTGTATCCTATTAATGATAAGCGTTCCCGTACACACACTATGTAAACTTCAATCTGAATCACAAATTTGTTGGCATAATGATTTGACCCCCAAAGCACACAGTTTATAATAAGTGAAATCCCTATTCACAGCATTAGCCAATTTAGTTACAAATTATGTATACTGAAGTCACAAAGTTTACTCAATAATGGAGTCCAGCTAAAGCTGGGCGATACTGTATACATGTTGTATAAAATCGTAAATAATGATGAAAGTTACATGTTTTACCAAAAACTTTAAAATCATTGATGCTTTATCGTGCCAACGTTCATTTTTCATTTTATTCTTCATATTAAAGAGACATCAGTTGTGTTTTGTTTTATCATTTTTACCACTTACATTGATATACAATAACAAAAAAGAGATATACACAGGCATAATATTCTTAAATCCCTATATATGTTGTAAAAATTGCTTGCGAAACCCAGGTTTGACACTTTTTCCGATTGTAATTGATTAACTCAACCTTACTATTTGTATATGAATACCACACTGGACCAACATAAAGTACAAGTAGTAAAAGTAGAAAAAATCTAAATATTTATTTTTTTGGTAAACAGCTAATGCCTCTTTAAGATTATAAGTCATTTTACAAGATCATAGTACTATTTGTTGTAACTGAAGCAATAACCATAATTCGCAATAATTTGCTTCAATTGCACATCCATTGTCACGTAACATCACTTATTAGTAAGCAAGTGATAACGTGGTGATTTGATGGCTATTGTAGGTCAACATTTTCTATATATTTTATTTTAAAAATTGTCGATTATGTGATATGTCAGATTAATATCATCAAAAAAAGGGAAAAAACATCGAAACTGTATACTGTACAGTTTTCTTTTGATAAAGGGTGCTTGTAGATATAAAAGATGACTTAACATAAAAAAACATAGGATTTTGTAACCTTTAATTCATTCATGAATTTACTCAGTCCCCAAAATTGTCATACAATATATATTATCATATAACGTTTTTATGTTGTTGATCTCAGTTCGCTTGTTTGTTGACAAGCATTTGGATTGTATACTATATAACCTCGATTATATCAGTCACAGTCTTAATATTTTGACAGATTTCGGTCAAGATTCAAGATGGCGGAGTTGCCAATACTTGAATATTTTATAGTTATTTACTCGGGGCGATAAAAAGAACATAGCAAGAAATAGATCACCGACAATTCATAGATATAAAATAGACTTTTTTCGTATGTGTTCGTGTATATTCAATTGTTATATGTATTTTATATTTTTTTTTTCCAGAGGCAGTTGTGATACCAACCTTTGTCCCTTTTTAGAAGGGCTGACAGTTTTTCTGGTCATAGGCTTTTTGTGTGTCATGTTTTGGTACTGCTATAGACTTAAAGTATGTACACATTGTCGTAATTAACATACAACAATCAGTCAAGAGAACTTTTTTTCTTGTCATTTTTCATTTTTCTGACTCATTTTCTCACTAAAATTCCCTTTCGTATACATTATTTCATATCTTTTATATCAAGAATTTTGGTTTGACGTCACATTTTGTCGTTGACGTCATGCAAACACTAAAGATCCCTTTATTTTGGCGGATACACGGAGCCGTTTATCGTGAATTTCATTTCAATTTTCTCGATATCACAACATATGTCTATGATGATGGTTATTCTAAAGGTCGAACTAAATTTGCAAAATCATTTTTTAGACCAGTCTGTTACCTAATATATATTATCAAATTGGACAGTTTTTCCCATGTTTGCCCTACTCAGTGTTCCAGCAAACCCAGACTTTAGTGTTACTAGAATATAAGTGAAATTAACAGTAGGTTGGAGAGTGTTCATATGCATAACGCTTTTATTTATTACAACTATGGTTATATTCCTTTTATTCCTTTGAGACGACGGTTTTTACAAAAACAATATTTACAAAAGAAAATCACTTCCCAGATTTGCTGGAATTCGTAGTAGTATGAGATTTCTTTGTCTGTGCTATCACGTCATGTAAACAAACCACAATGCCCTGTTTTATTAAATGCTTTCATGTAAGCACTGTACAAACAGAAATTGCAAATTTTGAAAAAATAATATATAAATGTGTTTAAAAATAATCTATCATTAGTTAAATTATGTGAGGTTGGATAGGACATTCTGAACCACTCAAGTTTAGATTATAGTGCAGGTTTTAGCAAGCCTCACCCTAGATTAGGAATCCAAACGTTGGTGGTCGAGACATTTCCATCACTGAACATAACTAGCGTTATTTTCGATTACTCAATCCTCATTGTTGCATTACTGATTCATCTCGACAAATTTTATATTTCTTGAACCATATGAAATTAAGGTAAATCAAGCTGAAGAAAAAGTTTATTTACCAGATTCAGTTTATATAACTTTGTTTGCTGTTACAAGATAATTCAAAATCAATTCAGAACACTTATTGTAAAGTTGTATTTCTGATACAGAAATACATTTCTATACACAACTTAAACAACTAATTGTAAATGGGTATCAATAATGTTTGAATGCATGGTATATAGCAATGATACTATAACAGAATGGCAGAAATTTAGCATTTTCTGCTATTCGTATCATAAAATTGATAGAATGGGATTGAATTAATGAGTAACATTCTATATCACGTCACAAAATTTGATATGTCAAATATTTCGTCTCATCACCGGAAAGTTCCTACAATTCGGTCTTTGTATTGTAAAATTGTATAAGCTATCTAACACATAAACATGTATAATTTATCTATCGTTTTTGTACGGAATAGATTCCTGAATAGTAGTTTTCCTCTTTTCTTCTAATTCTAACACCACAGCGTTGATTTAACAATTGAATTTAAAGGGGCATTACCTGTGTTGTTATTGTCGTTTTTTTTAAAGTATTGTTTCCTGTGCAACTTCTTACAGTGATATGTAACAGCAAAAACGAGATATACACGGGTATAAAAGTTCATACATTCCTATATATTTTGTGAAAATTGGTTGAGAAACACAGGTTTGGCATTTTTTCACTTTTTGGCAATTGATTAACTCAATTTTACTATTTATATATGAAAACCACACTGGACCGGCCCTTATTTTCACAAAATATATAGGAATATAAAATTCCATGCCTGTGTAAAATTATTATTTGTTATTGTACATCAAGTACAAGCAGTGAAAGTAGAAAAAATCGAAATAATTTTTGGTAAACACAGCTATTGCACATTTAATAAAAGGAAACTTTTTATTTTCATAGGTAAAAAATAGAGATAGAAGTAGCTATTTTGCGGATCCGAATAACTTGTCTACAGAAATGGTAGATGGTGTACATTACGCATGCGCAGATCCATTATTGAAAACAGAGGAATACTTAGATGATAAACTAAAACTTGTGCCTCATGACAAAATCAAAGAAGGTATATTATTTATATTTGTTCCTGAGAAATACAAAAACACATATAATTCAATGAATTAGTTTCCGCTTGCTTGTTTTAGTTTTGAACAATTATGGAACATTATGGGTTATAATTTATATCAAATGTCAAAATCCTGGGCCCGTCACCATAAAACTTGAGAATTTGCTCAAGTCCGAGAATATTCTAAGCTTGACTGTCTCAGCCAATCATATTTCAATAATAACAAACGTTGAGTTAGCTTTTTAGACTTTAGTATTTCTTTAGTTTTATGGTGCCAGACCCAGGTTCTCAATTGTGACGCTACATTAAGATGTCTTGGTACAGATCGCACTCTTTCTCACCAACCCCTCTCTCTCTCTCTCTCTCTTTCTGTCTCTCTCTCTCTGTCTGTCTGTCTGTCTCTCTCTCTCTCTCTCTCTCTCTCTCTCTCTCTCTCTCTCTCAATATAAATGTGCACTGTATATATCTATATATATATATATATATATATATATATATATATATCGTCTTGAGCATTATAACTTTGGTATTATGTTTATAATATATATATATATATATATATATATATATATATATATATATATATATATATATAATATATATATATATATATATATATATATATCGCAATTAATATGGACCGATGTTGTTATGGAACTAACTGATATATAATGAAGCACAAATACAACAAGGCATCTGTTAATAATTATATCATCCAATGTTGGTCCTGGAGGTCCAGTGTTCGAGTCCAGTTATAAGTGTTGTGCCATGCCAGTGTGTTTGCTTTATATAAATACAACCAAAATTATACCAAATAATATACATGTACATTTATAAATATGTCTATAGTAAAAAAGTACATCGTATATTAGGCAAAAATACTATTATATATAAAGGTAAAAAATTATTTGCTGTTAAGTCAAACATATTTACAAACATGGAAGTTTTATTGTGGTTATCAATCATTGTACATGTTATATCCAACAGGTAAAATCATCTGTCTTTTTTACAAAATATGTAAGTTAAGATTGATGTGACCTGTTTTTATATTGACAGTATGCAAAATTAAATATAAAATACTTGACCGACCTTATTTTGCATTTAATGTAGTTGTTTTGTTTTAAATACTGTGAAGATAGATAACGTATCAAAATATCCACTTATTATGGGTCACTGCTGCTCACTTTCGATTTCTTGAATTTCGAGTCCTGGAACAGGGTTTTTTTTCAAAAAGTATGAAAGCCCAAGTCGCAAGTCTTCAGTTAGTTGACTTTAAAAGGAAATTCAGGACCATTTTATCCACCTCCCCTGACTCCTTGCACATTTTAATACCACAAAAACCAGCAAAAATATTGATATTTAAAAAAAATAATCTTTAAATATTGTAAAAACGTCACACACGTAAAACCAAACCAAATATTTTGATCCAACAAGAGACAAACATATTCGCCCATATTCATATACAGTGAAACTTGTATATAAAGACCCCCTTTAGGGACACAGCGAATCTAGTCTTTATAGGGAGGTGGTCTTTATATAGAGGTACACAAATGGTACTATTTTATGACCAGGTGGTCTTTAAACACAGGTGGTCTTTAAAGCAAGTTTTACTGTAGATTCTTATAGTTTATGATTACATGTACTTACTCCTGATAAACATCTGTTTTAAATTAGAGCTCAATTGATGCAGTCTAATTGACAGAAACGATCGTTTTGAGCATTGTAACTTTGGTATTATGCTTAATATATTTACAAAGACAAAGGAGGACATTTACAACTGTAAATATGGTCTACGCACTGCCTCTGGGTAATCATAAAGACAGGCCCTGAATTTGGTACGGTATGCTGATAAATAATTCTTCTACTAATTGAATGGTTTCTTTACATTGAATCTAAATTTAATTGCAAACCCGCAAAGTACATATTATAAACTGTTATAGATAAAGTCTAGAATTATTTTAAGCTACACAGATATTTAGCTGTTACAATTCTCATTAAATACAATTTGAAGCGTTGGCTCCGTATGGTACATTTAATGACGTGTCTAACTTCAGCACCAATTTAAGGTCCGCTGTTTGTATGTGTAAGCGTACCAGTTAACTAGTTGAAGGCTGGTGGTCTTTCCCCCCCATCGTTATAAGGTAGCCGTTATTGTATTGTGGCCGCTGATTGTATCTAAAAAATTGTTGTTGTTGTTCCTGTATTGTTGTGCAACGTCGCACTCAAGAATCTTTCATTCGAATGGGCCGGCATTGAACTGTGAGAGTTCCTTAACTTGCCAACATCTACTTTGACAAAGGACCTCGATATTTACTTTCTCACCCGAATGTATCTAAAATAATTTTAACTTACGCAAACGCCCGTTATTGGACTTGTCACACCTATCGTGACTTCCTAAGTCAACCATATTTCCGAAAAATATTTTTCAATTTTTATTTCGCAATCTAATTACCTGTTGAAGGAACATCCTCTCTCTCTCTCTCTCTCTCTCTCTCTCTCTCTCTCTCTCTCTCTCTCTCTCTCTCTCTCTCTCTCTCTCTCTCTCTCTCTCTCTCTCTCTCTCTCTGTGTGTGTGTGTGTGTGTGTGAATAATCGTTTACTGGGAATCTAATTAAGGATCTTCATCTTGCGAGTCGAATGCTTTACCATTGGACCATCGTGTTTGACAAAACATACATCTACCGTAGTTTTACCACGTCATGTCCGATCTATAACCATTTGACATGTAAAGTTACGCATGAACGTTATATTTGGTTTATTTTCTTTTTTAAGATTTTGAATGCCCTATTTGCAATGAAAACTGCACCGACAACAAAGCTGTTACAGAATTATCTTGCCAACACAGTAAGTAAGAACATACCAGAGTGTATAGGCTATAACATAGCACCAAGTGCAGATACCCTGTCACGGACAGGTTACATGTACATTACAATACAATGCGGAAGTAGGTGACCGAGTTTCAATGATAGAAATACATAACATGCCTTGAAAATATAGGAACTAGAGATAAAGGTATTTTAAAAGGTTTAACTGCTTCTGATTCCATAATTTGTATGACTTGTTTTTCTTATTTGCTTAATCTGTTCAAAATAATAGTGCCCAGTATAATGATCATTCTATGCCATTGATAGCTGATATTCATTGACCTCGGATAATTTGAACTTCTTGTATATCATTTCAGGTTTTCACAAGTCCTGCGTTTTGCAGTGGTTCAGGACTAACAATCATAGGACCTGTCCTGTATGTAGATCGTGTCAGATACCGTCCAATCGTTTACTTGTGATAACAATTGTCCCAGTATTTAACGACAGGGGCTTCCGAATGTCCCAGGTAAAATCTTAAATGTTTACTAACTTTAGATTTAATGTTATTATATTTTATCAGATTCCTCTTACCCATTGTAAGCTATGTTCCATTATATGATTCAATATCGCAATAGCATATAAGTTGTCAGATACTAAATAATTTATCATTGCAAAGACCAGAAGAGATCAAACAAGTAATAGTATGGTTGATCAGGAGTGTATAGAATTATCTGGAAAAAATAACAAGTGCTATTCCGTCTTTATTTATATGCTACTGTGCCTCTTTAATCCATATATGACTGGAAGGAGCTAAGCTACGGACAAATCCCAAATCATTCAAGATTTGTGTAAAATGAAAACCCATATACAAGGATCTTGATTCATGGTCGCCCTACCGTGTTGAATGAATCGGCTATGGTTATGTACATGAATATTGTAGTCCAGACTGACTTTTTTGTGAGGACAATATTAGCCTGGAAGTATGGCTCATAAATTTCCCATTATGAATATACGAAATATGTCAGCAAATTGATTTTCACTTTAGTTTCATTTTTTCGCCTTTCACTAGACTTTCTCTTGTCCTGACATTACTGTTTCGCCAAATGAAAGATAACTTTATAGTCTCCCTTTGTTAAGTTATATAGAGCTAAATACAGGCAAATTACAGATATTTTACTAATTATCTATAATGACAGGGTAAATTTTATCATTCTGGTGATCTTACTTTTTTCGGGCTTGATCATATTTGATGTTTTCTGAAACAGTTTTATGTTTGGCGTAAGGTGTAAACCTGCTTATATGCCACAGGCACATTTGCTATCATTTTAAATATTTAAATAAATTGTTATTTAAATTGTTATGTGACTCCTGTGACAGTATGGGAGGGTTGCGGGTTTGATTCTCTGTATCGATTCTTACCAAAGAGCTTGGAAAAGGTAGAACTATTCCTTAATCCTTAAGCGTCTGGTAAAAATCACAGGTATTTCAGGTTAGACTTAAAACCTACATTCAGTGTCTGAGCAAATGTTTCATGTCAAATAACCCTTATTGCTTTGTATTTAAATTTGAAGAAAGCACGAAGAAAATTAAAAACTTAAATCCTGTTGTTCCAAAGCCTGTATAAAATTTCAATGCATGGATTTGAAGTGAATTACCTAACTGGTAAAGGTAATAGTGTACTTTTACATTGAATGATGTTTACAATTATGAATGCGGTATTCTATTTTACAGCTATGATCTTGTCAAGTATGCAACTATCTGAACATTGCAATAGTGACCTGTATAGTTCACAGTATCACTGGACACCAAAGCAAGCTGCAGCGGTCAAAATCTAAGCACATCATTTGTCTTTGGGTAGACTGATGTCGACAAGATTTTAATTAAGTGGCGGACCATGGCTGATATTTGGTTAACCACAGACGGTCAACAGAGATCAGGACATTTTTGTGAAATAAATTTATGATATATTATACAAGACGTATGATAACTTTATATATAAAATCATAATATAAATGTTTGAAATATATTGTATGTGCATTGTATAGTGTAAAACAGCCTGCTGGTCAGGTTTACGATGAGTATCTAAATAAAAATCAACTTTTTTATCAGTTTAAAATGTTAATCTCCGTTTTTGATAAACGATTCATGAACATCATTGTAGTGATAAACAAGGTATACATTTGCATCATGTATATAGACCATTTACAAGTTTCTACATTTGTGAGTAGGTATTTTAATGTTGAAACTTTAATGAATAACATTTCAAATTGAAACATTAATCTTGTACTAGTTTATACATTCACTTACTTATATTGCGGGAATCGTATTCGTGTAAATGAAATGCATAGTTTTTTTGTCAAAATGGTGCAATTAAATGCAAACGCTATCACCTTCAGGTTTATATTATATACATATCTCGGTTTATTTTATATACATATATACCCTTACAGTGTGGGCGAATTAGTTCTACAGAAGTTTTAGTTTCGAACAAGTTTAGTAAACTTTCCTTTTGTTACATAAACCGGTTTATAACCGATTCCAAACCAAACTTGGTTTTTCATTTGCTTTATCCTAAACCCAAATTAGTTTATCATACCATTCAAACTACCTTATGGGGTGGTTTAGTAGGTTTATGCAAATTTGTTTCTGCAACAACATGGCGGCGACAACATGGACAGAATACCTTTTTATGTGTCTTTTAGGTATTCTATGTATGAGGGAACTTACCATAGAGTGATTTTCGCTTTTTTTGGCATATTAACCCCTGGCAATTCAAAATGTGCAGACATCATATTCAGGGTTAATAAATATTGCAATAAGATTAATAAACTTTTTCGTATATTTGGTATTATTTTCCCTTTATTTTTACATCTCATATAAAAGAGCGACTATTTACTTCTTTCTGTACCCCACTTTGGTAGTTTAAAACATTCATTTAAACCAGTTTCAGTTTCGTAATCGGTTTGCAAACTAGTTGTAATCCATAAACAGAAACAGAAACTAGTTTGTTTGCAACAAATTCGTCCTTTGGCCGCTAAAGAAAAATAACTGCTCATATTGATCGTCTGTCTATAGACCCTTTTAGGGCAATTGCAGGTTCCTGTTAATCTCACCTGCACACTTAACACTTCCGAGTTTCATAATCCAATACAACTCATACCCAACAGAATACAAATCGTGCACAGGGTATAGTTTGCCTTTCAAAGGGTAGAATTTGACTTGGCCCGATATTGTAGGTCAGGAATCCTCTTGATGCCACTCAGATGCGTAAGTGTGCAGGTGCAATTAGTAGGAACGAAGTTATCTTGAAAGCGTCTATTTACGTTACTGTAGTTCTGTTCAGCTAATTCAATAATTACAAAAACAAATGCAAGCGAAATAACATTTTGAACGTTTACCATACGTGTACAACAATTTATTATAAAATCATCTTTAGAAAATGTACACAGGTCATGTCATACGTTAATTGACAAACATCATTTCCCCATTACTTCTATATAAAACAATATTTCAACATAGTTATTTGTGACGTCATTTTTTGTCTATTTTTAACAATTATATTTAAAATACATGTATTTATTACAGAATAACTTGATAACATTTTTATTTGAACCTGTTTATTAATTAAAAACTTACACACATTTATTCTTGCTTTATGAAATTTGCAACATCATTTCATTTTCTTTGTTCTTTGCAAATCTGATCTTCTCAAAGAAAAAAATCGAATATATGTTGTATCTTGAAATTTGAGTATCACAAAATTACCGGTGATTTATGAAAAGAAAATATATGGATTCAAATTTAAGAGAATGAAATTTAGAAAAGGTCAAAATACATATCCGGGTGAATAATTTTTTTAAAAAAAGCATTTTACATAGAAAGTAATGTTGAAAATGTGTATTATAGTAAAATCAATATAACCTTGCGGGGCGGAGTCTTGAGAACCCTTTCTTGACCTGGACGAACTTAAAATTTAGGTAATAAAAAGTATAGCATTAAAATAACACTGACTAGAGTAATCGTTGCCAGTAGAATCATCCTTATGATAATCAAACGTTTTTCCCCTCCGCCATCTTATCTATATTAGAATCTGATTATTCACAACATTACATGACACGAGTTCTGTTAGTGTTATTTATGGCATGTGAATTGCTGATTTCATAAACATAAAACACATACAAAATGTAGCTTCCACTTTTTATTCGTTATTGAGAAGCAGAAATGGAACCAGTGTCACTATCTTGGCTGATTCTATCCTGGCACATATATTTCATGACAATTATAAACTTTTGTCGCTGACCAATCCACAGTTTACCTGTGTCAGTAGTGCTTAGAGCCCATGGGTAATTTAGTCCATCATTTTGGCACATTAAAATCCGGACGAATCTTCCGTTTTCGTCTATCATATGGATTCTGTGGTTGTAGTGGTCCGACACCAACAAATTGTTTCTCGCATCATTTGTGACGTCATACGGTTCAAATTCTTTCTGTCCTGTGGAAACAACAGGGCCGTTGTACTCAAACTTAAGAGTTCCCTTTGGATCTATGGCTATGAGCAATTTCCTCCTCTTGTCGGCAACACAAATATCATCGTTGCCATTCTTTAGTAAATGTCTTGGTTCCTGGAAAAGCGCTTTTTTATTTCTATTTAAAATCAGCTCTAAGTGTATATTTCCGGTTTCGTCGAATTCGATAACTTTCGCCTCTTTATTGGCACGATTGACACCTACAAGTACTCTTCCATCAGTTGAAGAACATATTCCTAACGGAGAAAAAGGTGATACGTTTGCAAATTCAAGAATTTCTGATTTTTCCGTAACTCGGTATATTCGCGGATCTGAAAATGACGATACCAGTAATATTTCTTTGTTCCTGTGTATAGCAATATCAACAACTGGGAACGACGTTGATAGTTTGCGTTTTACAATCCCATCTTCTCCCATTAAAACAATTCCTTTTTCAAGCCAATTTGAAACCCAAACCGTCTCGGAATCCGGAACAGGACATATGGATGCAGTTTGGGGATTATGGGATATTTCATTGATAATCTCAGTGCTGATCGTTAAAGGTGAAGGACATTCAAGTTCAATTGAAGTCGAACATGTCTTGGTTTCCATTGTAACAAGGTCTGGCGAAAGGGTGTTTCCAAATATGTTTTCCATTTGCGGAAATGTATAATTGCCCGGAACAAATACTTCCGCTTTCCGTGTTTCAAAAGTATTGATCCCAATATCAAAGTTATCAAGTCTCTTGCAAGTCCATTTCAAAAACTTCAAAAGATCAATATTTGACATTTCGCATGACTTCTCAAATTCACTGAGTGAACTTTGAACTTCCTCTATCGTCTGCTGGGTACAGAGCTTCTCAGATTCCATATAATTTATATCACGCTGTCGTTTCTCTTTTAAACTATTTAAAAGTTGATTCCGTATTTCGTCTATGGTTTCTTTCAATGTCTCTGCTTGGAGTTTTATATCATTCACTGTATCCAGAAATCCACCATCATACTCCTCCAAGTTCCTCTGAATCAGTTGTAAGGCCTCTTCCTGTGACGGTATTACCTCTCTACGGAATGACGTAATTTTATGCGAGATGGACGATTTCAAATCATCAATGACATCCGACAATTCGGTGAAGTCGTGGGATTTATGGTATCCTATGATACACTTTTTACAGATAGATTCTTCGCAAGTATTGCAGTACATTATTAAGGTTTCCACATCATGTAATGGACAAAAGACGTTTGAAGGGAAAATGCGCTGTGAACAAGCATATTCTAGAATGGAATGATTTTTACACATTGGAATTTTTGGATGCGCTATTTTACATGACTGACACATGTGTATGTTGCATTCTACACATGTCCATTCGGAGAATTTCTTCATTTCACATACATCACAATTAACAGTGGATTGAGCCATCATGATGCTAAAGTTCGCACACTTGTATGTCGATTGTCTTCTGTAATGAGAACACAGTATAATATGAATAACCTTTAAACAATAGAAAGACAGACAGACAGACAGACAGATGGATGGATGGATGGATAGATAGATGGATAGATGGATAGATAGATGGATAGATAGATAGATAGATAGATAGATAGATAGATAGATGCATGCATGAATGGATGGATATGAAATTAGATAAGTATTCCCTAAGTAGATAGATTCCATAATTTAGCTTGATAATATCTAAACAAACCTTTGCTGTCTGGTTTGCCAAAACTTTGTACTTTACATTGAATCAAGGCTACAGGTATAAAACATTGTACGAAAGCAGACCTCCGTAAGATCCAAATGTGGACCAGATGTCATGGAGGAGTAAGCATTCCTTTTCTACCAGTTATACGCACCGTGAGTCCACAATCAAATTTAAACGAAGTAAATAAGGAATGAATTGTTGTCGCAATTGGTATAGACGATGCAACAACTTTTATCAAATGGTTAACTCTGTCAGTCAGAGAAACATTGTAATTGCAAACAAGTTCATTATGTCGACCGTAAAATTTGCGAAACGTTCACATTAAACGCAAAAATTCATATTTTCTTAACAACAACTGATCATCATGTACTTGCCTCAGTCTGTATCATAAAAATATAACTCGTAGAACAAGCTCTGGCATATCGGATCGTTTGCGAGATAGAAACGCCATATGCAGGTAAAATTAATATTACTTCTTCAATGTGGATTTGATGATACCAAAGTCGAAATCCTCACGTTGGTCATTTACATTTGTGTTGTCAATCCCCCACGCCTATAGTAAGTACAATGTCTCAGTAGGTCAGTCTAAGTGTTTGATTCCGTGGTTAATTTCGGGATATGTGACATTCAAATAATTATGAAAATGACCTTTTTTGACAAAACGTAAATTTAAAGGCTTGTGGTTTGTTCTGATTCAGAAGTTTCTTAATAAAGTTCGCTACATATGAATAAAGGAACAGGTCGGCTAGTGAATGGGCATTACGAATTTTTCGAATTTTAGGCAGATGTACCAGAAGAACAAATTGGAATTTGTCTTTAGAAATTCTAAGCATTTTTGATTATAAATGGGATAGAATATAACCCCACTTTTGGCTCTAAATTAATTTTAGAAATGACTATGAAAATAAAAATAGGGAAAATACTACTGAACTTCAGCAGGTAAACCGGCTGACCTATATAGATAACAGGTAAGACTAAAACTTTGACCGATATGTCTATTTGAAAAAAAAAAATATTTTAAAGCACCATATCCTAACACCAAGTTCACAATTTCTTGACGGGGAAACGATGCATAGATGTGTCCGGTAATAAGATGCGTCTGGTAATTAGACGCACGCATAAGAAATAATTCTAAATAACTATAGCGTCTGTTGCACTTGTATTGTGACGTCGATTTTATGTTAATGATCCGAGTGCAGATATCTGAGGTATATATCGATCGGGAGTGCTCTGAAGTGACCTCATATGCATATTATAAATAGCCGACATTGTTTTGATGTCGACAAAAGAAACAGGATGTGGGCGCGGGGGTATGTTCTTCGCCAGATAGGGATATCTTAGCCCTGGGGAAGGTTTTAGTGTATGTTTGAGGTTTGAAAGGGAAGGCTTTCACATATATTTCCCTTAAGCTGTACGAGATTATAATTTGACTATTCACCGTCAATGCCTCGGAATCCGTAGTAATTGATCTGGTAAGCAACCTAAATCTAGGTGCGCCAATATGAAGGTTACGGTATTTCGGCAATTGGTCGGTGTATACAGTCATGAGACATAGATATTAGCCACTTCTGTCATTTTCTTCTTGGTTTTATATAAAACCAACAATTTTTAAATGCTGGTAAAATCCACAAATCATACCAGAATTTGACAAATTTGTACAGATTTATAGTAAGATAAATTCATATTTCTGAAATATATGCATTTTTAGATTATCATGTTTATTTACAGAAATGACAGTATTTTGCTCACGGAGTAATTTTGTAAATTCTGTAATCATTCTTTCAGTCTAATGAAATACACAGGTAATTTAGCTAAAATAGTTTTATCCTCCACAGAATCATTATTTTCTCAAAATAAACAAAGAGTATATCTAAATTTAAAATTATGAATTTAATTTCCGTCATGTAAAAATATTTGAAATATTATAGGCAGATTAGCCGTCTAGTCCATCAGCTAGCTTTTGTGACTGGACGGTTAGCGTCTGAAGTTATGCAAAGGCGAGTGCGGTCAGCATCTGGATAGGTGACAATCCGATGTGATGCGCTCGGCACGTTGCAAATATTGGTTTAATTGTTGAGCGGGTGTATATTATCTAGGTCGAACCCCGGCCTTTAAATTAGTGGATTTTGTGGGCATTTAAAAATTATTGATTTTATATTAAACAAAGAAGATAATAAGACAAGTGTTGAATATTTATGTCCATTGAGTATATAACATCTCTTTTATCTATACATCTTTGTAATATGAACAGCTTGTAAATATCTAGATCTAGATATCGATCTTTTGCATTTCATTATTATTATTTAATTCATATACAGGTAAATATATCGCTGGTGAGTGATGTAAGCAATATTTTGTATCAACATACATTTTATCGCCGGGTAGTTACAAACGATTCTG
Organism: Atrina japonica; assembly: GCA_030159075.1. Taxonomy (NCBI): domain Eukaryota; kingdom Metazoa; phylum Mollusca; class Bivalvia; order Pterioida; family Pinnidae; genus Atrina; species Atrina japonica. The sequence continues at coordinate 330,000 of BROG01000146.1, read as the reverse complement.
TCCCGATTTTATGTTTACTTATTTTCTAATTTTACCCTAAAAAGTAACTTAATATCGACGGAGACTTTCGCCAGTTTTGGCGTAGCTACAAACCCGTTATGTCTGGAAGCATCAAATGTGATAACAGGACAGACCTATACAATTTAACACATCCCTTTAGTGATGATGGTTGCTTCACAACGTCAACTAGGGGCCACCTGAAGTAGCCTACAGGCTACACGAAGAAGCCTTCATACAAACTACTACTGATAAAACATTTCATTGGCCATTAGTGGCATAACATAACAGAATCTAGTCATAGCATATAAATTATAATTCTGACATGATAAATACACATAAATATACTTAGTTACATACCAAATCGTGAAGATATTTGAAGTAATACACATGGACAACACACTGCCTCCCTCTAATATAGATTTAGTCCTATTGGGTCTACTAGACAAAAGGTTAGATCTAGATCTACACTGAAACAAGGACAACCACACGTTTGTGATTTTCGGAAAATAATAAAGAGGAGATAACTCGTGGTAAATTCCGACTTCTAGCCTATATACTAGATATATTTTTCAATGTCCTGTTTAAGAAAATCACTGAAAAGTATTCATAGAGTATATGTAAACAAAATCAAAACACATATTCCTTTCCTTTTTTCATTCAATGTTTTTTCTTAAATGCCCTCATTGGGGCCAAAATTAGAAATAAATAACGTCGCGACACCGAGATCCCGCGACAGACCACTCTCTGTCATGTGACTATCTTCACCACGTGACAAAACTTAGGGCATACTTTGGACAAAATGTCTTCGTATCAGCTGATAAATGATAAGTTCAAATTGATATAAAGGGTCCTCCAATAAATATTTCAGCTTTATATAAACATTTTCCATTATCTTAGAGTTGTTGGCTAGGTGTATATTAACATTTTCCATTATCTTAGAGTTGCTGGCTAGGTGTATACTAATAAATTATAGGTTCATATTTTTATTGGGAAATTCGTTTAAATGAATTGTCGCCCATCCATGGATATTTATCTGGCATATTTTTCTCTCTGTAATCTGATTTACAATATGGCACCACTTATCAGCACTTGTTTTTTTTTTTTTTTTTTTTTTTAAGAACTAATTCGTCCACACAAAGAATATTTTGTGTGTAGGCCTACGGTTTAATCGTATTCACCACGACCAAAGTGCCTGCATGACTGCATTCAGATTCTTACTTGCGATGGTCTTCTTTTACAAGTACACATAAAGAGCTAATTCGTCCGTACATTTTTTAAAGAATTATTTGTAAGTACAAATTGAAAGAACTAATTCGTCCATACAAAGAATATTTTGTATGTAGACCTACAAAGCGCTAATTCGTCCATATAAATGTTTACATACAATTATAGGCCTACAAACGTTATAGTACAAATACAAATAATCACCCGTACAAATGTTTACATACAATGAACTAATTCGTCCGTATAAACAATTCTTTATAGAGCATACACGTGTACAAATAATTCACCCGTACAAATGTTTACATACAATGAACTAATTCGTCCATATAAACAATTCTTTATAGTCCTATACGTGTACAAATAATTCACCCGTACAAATGTTTACATACAATGAACTAATTCGTCCATATAAACAATTCTTTATAGACCTACACGTGTACAAATAATTCACCCGTACAAATGTTTACATACAATGAACTAATTCGTCCATATAAACAATTCTTTATAGGCCTACACGTGTACAAATAATTCACCCGTACAAATGTTTACATACAATGAACTAATTCGTCCATATAAACAATTCTTTATAGGCCTACACGTGTACAAATAATTCACCCGTACAAATGTTTACATACAATGAACTAATTCGTCCGTACAAAGAAATGTGTGTACGTACATGAAGAACTGTACGTGTACATACAAATAACTAATTCATCTGTACAAAGAGACAGATAACTTGTTTTTATGAACGAATTAATTTCTTTTTCTATGTGTCCCTTCTCTACGTTACCACCGTACAACTTGAATAGCAACAATAAAATGCATTCCGCCTTTCCGGTCATATAGGAATAGGTCCAACTCATTTTTGAATTAAACCCAGAGTTTGATTCATGTAAAAACATCGATTGATCCTTATTTTGTCGAAACCTCGTAAAATAAGGACGGGAAATAAAACTGTTGCACTACTTTATTTTTCAGACATACAGTGTAGATCTATGTCGGAAAGTAAGTCATCAAAATGGTTCATGATGGTAAACGTATTGAAAGTGTAGGCTAATATTTGACACTCTCTTATTTTGTATTCAAATTTCAACACAATGAATGTTGGAACAATTGTCTGACACGTGGCTCTCCATGTGCGTTTTTGACGTCATTCGATTGTGACGTCATAATCACACATGTTTGACCGACTATTTGATTATGACGTCATAATGGAAAAGTTTGCCAAAACGTACCGTGTCGGGCATTTGGCGATAGGTCAATTCCTGACTAACATACTCAAGCATGTACAAAATGTACTTTATACATAAAATTATGCATTGTGAGCTCCTCATAATTATGTCAGAAGTATAATTAGATCTAATAGAATCAATCCCAAGCCTATACCTTGAGGGTATGATAAAGGAATTTCAATCCGAGGGTAAGATTCTTGAATGACAAACCGGAGGCCTGTCGAGGGTATGATTCTTGAATGACAAACCTGAGGCCTGTCGAGGGTTTATCAGTTAAGAATCATTTCCCGAGGATTGAGATTCCTTTCTCATACCCTCAAGGTAGGGGCTGGTTATTTTTTCCCTGTTTTAAAATCATGTGTAGATGTATGCAAATAAAATCAGTTCTATGCACTGCATTCTAGACACCACAGACACCCTACAGCATAAATTGTGTTGTGGTATCATAACCGGTGTAGCTTGTCACCAAGTGTCTGACACATGGCTGTCCATGTGTGTATTTTTGGGGTTTTTTTTTTTGACGTCATTCGATTGTGATGTTATGATCACACAAGTGTTTGACGGGACATGTAATTGTGACTTTATAATGGAAAAATTTGCCAAAAGGTGCTGTGTCATGCATTTGGCGATAGGTCAATACCCTAGGGGTTGACAAGGAAATCAAGCCTTGTTAAAATGACAGGGAAATCTGTGGACAATGGGAGAAATAAACCATTATGATGACTAAATTTCGGCTACATACTGAAAATTTACAAATTTATGAATTGTTGTTACAATTCTTTCTCAATTATAATGCAATAGATTATATTTATATAAAAGATATCAAAAGACAATGGAGAAGTTTTTGACAAAATGAAATGAAAACAAATTTATGCATGAAGCACCTGTGTACAACGCAAACCAGATAAATGAACAAATGTAAGACAGCAAAGGAATGCAATAAATATGTCATTTATGTGATTCTTGTTGCCTGTATACCATTTTTCACTTCACTGCGGTTCTGTAAAAGTGGACATACAGATAATACAGAATCAAGCAAATGACACCAGGTGACAATCATTCATCATGACAACATTGTCATTATTGTGGGAAAGTGAATCACTTTACTGACCAAAATATACAGTCCACTCATCTACCCCTGAAAAAATTGACTCTTCTGTAAATCAATGGCTAAGACCAGTCCAAATGTGTCTTTAGGGATGAATGTTTTAATTGTAATGGGTCTATTATAAAAGTAAAACAGGATTCTTTTTGACATTTCTTTATTACGTCATCACAAATATAAATTACACAATCAGCTTCATAATATTGCACATAATATACATTATTTTATTTTATCACATAAACATGATAAATATTACCTTTTTCCTTGAATGCAGAAAACTTTGTTAAATTTCGTGTATCATACAAGATTGTATGTACATTTATTTTGATGATGAAATGATTGGTCAATAACTTTTGTAATATAGCACTTTAGAATATATATTTGATATAGTCAAATCTAAATAACCTGGTGGGGGTGGGGTCTTGTGAAGGTAATCTTTTGAAAACCATTCTTTTTGGCATTGAGTTACCAGCGAAATGTAAAATGTAAGAATGTTTTGTTTGGTCTAAATTTGCTGTAGTAATAACCTCGTAAACTGGCAATCCACCTCTATGGCCAAGGCAAATTCCTCAACTGAACAAAAATTCTTCTTTTTTTCATTCTTCAACAAATTTATTATCGCTGTTCCATCCATGACCAACACATCCTTGTACTAATTGTCAATATTTCTGGTAAACAAATATTCACCTTGTACTGAACAAATGCTCTATCAAGTAATTCCTGCACATATTACCAAAAACTTTATACTCCCTTTTCAGGTAATAAACAGGTTAACCAAAAACATTATACCGGTACTCCCTTTTTCAGGCAATAAACAGGTTAACCAAAAACTTTATACTACCTTTTTTCAGGTAATAAACATGTTAACCAAAAACTTTATACTCCCCTTTTCAGGTAATAAACAGGTTAACCAAAAACTTTATACTACCTTTTTTCAGGTAATAAACAGGTTGACTGAAAACTTTATACTACCTTTTTTCAGGTAATAAACAGGTTAACCGAAAACTTTATACTCCCTTTTTCAGGCAATAAACAGGTTAACTGAAAACTTTATACTCCCTTTTTCAGGTAATAAACAGGTTAACCGAAAACTTTATACTCCCTTTTTCAGGTAATAAACAGGTTAACTGAAAACTTTATACTCCCTTTTTCAGGCAATAAACAGGTTAACCGAAAACGTTATACTCCCTTTTTCAGGTAATAAACAGGTTAACCGAAAAATCTATACTACCTTTTTTCAGGTAATAAATAGGTTAACTGAAAACTTTTTTTTTTCATCAGCCAAGTGTTTTTGTTGACAGGGTTCTTTCCCCACTGTCATGAGCAAGGTAAAGATTTAAATTTTTGCATAAATTTACATATTTTAGTAATAACTTGACAAGTTCCATAATTGCTACATGGACTTATAACCATAAGAAGAAAGCTTATAAAGGAAACTTTTGTTCTGTTTGGATTTTATAAACATTTGTTTATCTGAATGTTGCTTCACGCCACACTCGACCATTTTTCAGTCCTATAGTGGAGGCCAGTTTTTAGTGGTGGAGGAGAGAACCAGGTTATATAGTACCTGGGAAGAGACCACCGGCCTTCCACAAGTAAACTTTTATATTGTGTATATAAGGAAGTCACAATGCATATATGAAGTATAGCTCTTTTTCAAACTATATGCTTTAATTTGAGGAGGCATTTTTTTTTTAAATTATGAATAGAACTTTTTCAAATTCAAATGTCAAAGTCAAATTGATAATAGTCAAGAACTACTCTGATAATACAGTGATAAAATTTAACACAACATCTCTGATCATCTCCGCCCTCCGAGTTGTTGCTTTAAGCCTTTGATGTTATCAACTAACTGTCTGTCATTCGGACCACATTTTGACAAGATAAAATTAAGTTCCTCCTCATTCCGATTTTCAAATGCTGTTTCAACTGCTGCTTTCTTCTCACTGAAAGGGAAACCACAAAATCAATGAGAACATATGACCACAAACACGTAATAAACATTCATAGGAGTATCATATGCGAAAATCACAATCACAGGAAGTTTTCTTCATGTAAGTATTGTACGATTTACAATAGCGTGGCGGAGTGAACTTTTAAGTATCATACAGTTGATTCTACCCACTTTTGCATTATGACAGGCTTCCTGGAAAATGTCTGTCATTTCCAACTGTATAACTGTATGTTTGATAACAAGTAGGAATGATTATTCCTGCCTGTATAATTTAACATATTACCTAAAAATGGCTAAAATACGATACCCCATCCTGCAGGTTACAAGGATATTACAATATCAATATGAAACAAGCCAAAAATGCTACACCCAAAGAGCTAAGTCATTTATGTCCTTCTAGGGCCCAAAGTCACCAAATTTACTCAATACTTAATTTCAGTTTGTATTTTTATATTTTAAAAATATGACTGTAAATTACTCAATACTAAATTTCAGTTTGAATTTCTATATTTTAAAAATATGACTAATACTTTTGGGATGTGACTGAATAGGTAACACCTATTTCTTTTTATCATTCACATAAAAATCATTTGGTCAGATTTTTATTTTTTCATTATAAAGAAAAATATTTTGAGCATTATATATGTACTCAAATTATTTTCTTATATTTCTGAAGTTTTATACCTGTTATTTAAATGATGGATAATTTTAAACATTATTCACAACTGTATGCTATAAATAAACAAGAAAATACCAGCTGCAGCAAAAACCCTAAAATCATAATAAGTTAATTGAGCTTGAGTACCGAGTAAATTTGGTTACTTCTGGAAAATATGAATTGCTGCATTGATTTTGAAATCTAGACTCTATACAAAATCATAAAATAAGCTTACCCAATTTTCACCAGGCATTTGACCTTCTGATCCTGTGCTACTCTAGACATGAACTTCATGGCCTCTCTCATGTTCCCGTGTTTGGCACACATTTCAACAAATGCCTAAAGATATAAAATTAGTTATAAGAGATGAGAACACTCATAGGTAATCAAAATATAGCAACAACTGGAATTCTGTTTCATTTTATCAAAAGTTTATTCAAATCAAATTGAATTTCATTTTCACCAAAATGTTGGACTCTTCTGTTAAAAATTCGATTAAATTCAATTCGGACTATATTTCAGTGTAGATGAGGAACATTTCACGGCTAAAAGGATAATCCTCAGGGGTAAACCCATAATACAGTAGGTTGTTATTACATAATAACCCATAAAAAAGGAGGAGAATTGTTCTTTGTAGGTTTTAACTCATTCATCCCTCATTTGGACTGGTCTTAGTTGTTAATTTACAGAAGAGTTCATTGTTTTTCAGGGGTTGATGAGTTAATAAGGAAAATAAAGATTTAACATTGCAAAGGCAATAAATGAATTTTACAGAAAGATTTTTTATTGGAAGGCACAAACATATAAAAGGGACATTAGCTGTGTTAAATAGTTTACTAAAAATATATTTAAATTTTTTCTTATTATTAACAAATAAGAGATATAAACAGGCATAAACAATCTTATATTCCTATATATTTTGTGAAAATAAGGTCGGGTCCAGTGTGGTATGCATATACAAATAGTATTAAAGGTTGAATTAAACAATTGCATGTGAATAATTGCCAAACTGGGTTTCTCAAGAAATTTTCACTAAAAGTAAAATTAATATCATTTTTATGCCTGTCTGTGTATATCTTTTTATGCTATGGTTTATCAAACAAATCTAAGAATTAAAAATTAAAGAACTTTTTAGAAAAAAAAAACAACAGATAATGTTCATTTTTACTTAAAGACAAGATGAATATTTGGTCATGAAAAGGTGGAACAAGCCAAGGGCAAAAATTTTATGAATACAGTATCTGCTAAACTTAGAGAGCAACATGTACAAGTTTTGATTGTTAGCTCTATAGCCTATAGCCACAATGGACTCTTCTATTACAAAAAAGAATAAAGTCCACTGTCAGAATTCAGGAGTGTTTGGTTTAAAATCCAAACTTTGTAATAATTCTATATGCAATATTTTCTTGTTCAATCCCCAAAAATGACATTGGACCATACTATTTATTGATTTGGGTGAGTCTAAATGTGACCACTGGGGATTGATGAGTTAAAGAGATTGGCATGAGAAGTTTTACCCACTATGTTCCAATCTTTCAATTTCTCCATTTTACATATGTGGTCTACTGTGCTTACCTCCATCCCTACTGGTGGTTTCTTTCCTCGAGAAAATTTATCCAATTCTAACCAATCACCCGCCTCTGCCAGGGCACTCATTTTTAGCCACCAAAATCTATAAACAGAACAAAGAATTACCATACAGCATCTATTAATCTTTGAGATTATACAAAGTGGCATAAATATACATATTCATGTACTTTTACAAAATATTTCAATAACATTAAAAGACATAAGAAACAGACATACTGATGCAAGGGACATAACTGTTGTAGCCCAGCTATATTCTCCTTCACTACATTCATACGCATGTAAATTAATTAATTTTTAAAGAAAATAACACAATATGTGGTGTTCTGCTCGCCTGGAATTAGCAAAACCTAATTTCATTTTCTTTGTGACATATATGACATACATTGCACATGTATACAGTGATACATGTATATACAGACACATTTAAATATTTATGTTTGATATATATATATATATATATATATATATATATATATATATATATATATATATATATATATATATATATACTGAACTTTCATTAAATAAATTATGTCTGGAAGTCCAGTAACTTTAATACACTCTTTTACAACTTAACTATTTTAATACAGCAACATCACAGTTGTATAGTGATGTTATACACTGTAACAGTTTTATATTTTCTGCTCACTGTAACATATTTTCATCATAATGTTGTTTTGCTGTGCAGTCTGATTTTTATGGATGTGGAGTGAATAAATTTGAGAGAAATTTTAAGAATATTATCTTATTTTAATAACGTACAGATATAACTTCTGAATGAAAAAAAATGAATAAATCAGTACATTCTAAATACATATATAGTTTTTATTGTAGACACAATCTTTTCTTTACGCTCCATATAAAAAATTGCATAGATCTATTCATTTGTTCTCTGACAAATGCTATGCATGTTAAACTCATCATGAAAAAGGAGATGAAAATATGCTAACTCACTTGATAAAAAATCCAAATAGAAAATTGGACAAACATTTTCAGCTGTATATATGTTAAATATAATGCTTTGATTTAAATTATAGACACAGGTTCCGTGAATGAGGTCTCTGCATTGAAATTGTCTGTAAAATTATCGTCACTGCTAACATCTGATTCAGAATCGATATCTTTATCAGATTTTGTTTCCCTTCAAATAGGGTTTACAGCTTGTTCACGTGCAGAATAATCATTCAAATCAAATCCTAAAATGTCATTTTTAGAGTCAGAATCAGAGTTGATAATATCTTAAACATCTTTGGTAAATCTTGGATGTATAAGTGGCAGCCATTTTTCAACGACTTCATGCACCAATTTCAAAATAATAGCAATTATATATTAGTCGTAACTTTTTTATTTTCACCAGCATCCATTACATGTACACATGAATATATAGACAAAAGTCTCATCTAAACTCTCATTATAATTGTGATTTCCGGCCATAAACTTTAAATGGGAAAACCCCATTGAAAGTGAAAGAGAAAAACAGTTGGTTTCCGACACTCTAGTAATCAGGTGTTGTACTTCTACTGGGCGATTGTGGACATCACCGTGAGTAGTGAACAATGAATTTATCGGGTGATTTTCGATGCTATCATTTGAAAGGGTTAACAAGGAAATTTTAGGTATTAGGTGGCAAGGTATTTCAAGTCTGAAGCACATCTGAACTAGATATGTCCCCAGGTTTCCTAATTTTGAGGCCAATGTGCTACTATCTGAGTGACTGCAGGCACTACTTACCTTCTATCAGGAACTTTGAATTCTCTGCGGAGTTGTTCTGCGAGCTTGTGATTGTTATCTATGGTCAATCTATGTATGGTTTGATGAAGTGAGAGGTTGACATAAGGTCGATTTAATTCTTCTTCTAATTTCTGTTGGTACTTCAGTAGCTTTGTCTGTTCCTCTGTTACCTTGGAGACAGAAGGAAAATTAAAGATCATAATTTTTCACAAAACTTTAAAGGAAATGGAGACATAAGCATGCATAGTTGTAAGAAATATACAAGATGTGTTGGAAACCTATAGATTTTGAAGTCCCATAACTTAAACAAATATTGCCAAACACAATCAAAATCCTAAATCACATAGATATAAAGAAATATACCTGATTTAATAATGTCAAAGTGCTTAGGGACTGTGTGATGATTTCTTTGTGCTCATGATTTGTTCATTATTCTGTGTGACAATGTCATGGTATCTGTGATGATGTATATGTGGGCATTGTCTCTGTAATGATGTAATTGTGCTCATGAGCTTTGGGATGTCATTAACTGATTGTGCTCATGAACTGCATGAAGAGATAATTGTGCTCATCATGTGTGATGTCGTTGTGCTCATGTTTGTGATGTCATTGTGTTCATGATGTGTGGTGATGTAATTTTGCTCATGACATGTGATGTCATTGTGCTCATGCTTCTGATGTCACTGTGCTGATTGTGTGATGATGTAATTGTGCTCATGATCTGTATGATGTCATTGTGCCCAATGTCTATTTGATGTCTTTGCTCTCATTGTTAATGTGATGATGTCCTTGTGTTCATTGTTTGTGTGAAGAGATAATTGTGTCCATGATGTGTGATGATGTAATTGTGCTCATGAGCTGTGTGATGTCATTGCAATCAGTGTCTGTGTGATGATGTCATTGTGCTTATCGTCTATGTGATGTTGTCATTGCACACATTGTCAATTGTGTTCATGATGTGCGATGATGTATTTTTGCTTATGGACACACGTGAGTGCAAGCTGTTTATAAATGAGGCCTCAAATGACCTTACAAGTTTTCTTAGCTGAGGTTGTATATTTGTGTAAAGTTTGAAAGATTGCTTACTCTGACAGCAAATTCATTTTTGGCTTTCATGAAACAGTTTAATGCCAGCTTTAATTCTTCCTGCCTGTCTTCCATTCTCTACAAAATAAGATTGTCATGTTAACATGATTGAGGTCAATTATAAGATATTTAGCTGGATGTTAAACAGAGAATGACAAATTCAGACATATTAACTATCATACTAACTACACCAACTTCCTTGACAAGGATTACTGCCAAAGCTAAGCCATATTTTTGTGAGAGGACTTTCCTCTGTATTACATCAAACCAATTTGAGGTTATTTCTGATGAAAATGTAATGTCCTTTATGAAGAACTTTCTATAGAAAGAGTTGTGAAAGAGACAACACAAGTAACCTAGCCTACACAACTATAAACATGGACATTTGTCAACTCACCTCCTGTGTAAAACTGTTCATAACCTTACAAATTCCTTCATCTTGAAAATTGTCCTCTTGATAAAATAAATCCTCCATTAACTTTCGATTTTGCCTCCTGCAATACTGTAAAATAGAAATCATGAGATTTAGACATCACTCCCCGCGTTCTTGATGGAACAAGGGATCAAAGCAGTTTTATCAGTCCCCCTCACCCATCCCCACCCCTACCCCTGTTTTATACAAGACATGAGCGAACACTGTCTATCTGCTTAACAGTTGCTTGCATAGGTGATGACTTCAGATAAAGAAGATTTGCATAATCATGATTACAGGAATGAATCAGACTTTTAGTCAGAAAATGATACTGAAAACAGTAAAAGTGAAAGTGCTTTATTTTTTATAATAGATCTAATTAAAATCATAAAAAACTATATTACAAATGATTAGATTTAATCCTTTCATTTTACAAATTTTCTTTCTTGAAATCAGATTTTTTATGTAAATGTATATGTCAAAACATGTTCTGACAGAAAAGTACTGATTACTTTCAATTTGTCTGTCAATAAAAAGACTGCTCCAAGACTGAGAAGTTCTGAGTGTGTTTAAGTTGTGCATCTATCAACTGGACTGATGACAAACAAGTATGATTATGTTTAACTTGTCCATCTATAAATGAACTGGTACAGGACAATCAGACAAGTTCTGAGTATCTTTAAATTGTCCATCTGTAAAATGGTACAGAGTTCTGAGTATGTTTAACTTGTCCATCTGTTAAATGGACTGGTGCAGGACAGACAAGTTCTGAGTATGTTTTACATGTCCATCTGTTAAATGAACTGGTACAGGACAGACAAGTTCTGAGTATGTTTAACATGTCCATCTGTTAAATGAACTGGTACAGGACAGACAAGTTCTGAGTATGTTTAACTTGTCCATCTGTTAAATGAACTGGTACAGGACAGACAAGTTCTGAGTATGTTTAACTTGTCCATCTGTTAAATGAACTGGTACAGGACAGACAAGTTCTGAGTATGTTTAACATGTCCATCTGTTAAATGAACTGGTACAGGCAATCAGACAAGTTCTGAGTATGTTTAACTTGTCCATCTGTTAAATGGAGTGGTACAGAACAGACGAGTTCTGATATTTTTAACTTGTCCATCTGTTAAATGGAGTGGTACAGAACAGACGAGTTCTGATATTTTTAACTTGTCCATCTGTTAAATGGACTGGTACAGAACAGACGAGTTCTGATATTTTTAACTTGTCCATCTGTTAAATGGACTGGTACAGAACAGGCAAGTTCCGATATTTTTAACTTGTCATTCTGTTAAATGGAGTGGTACAGGACAATCAGACATGTTTCCAGTATGTTTAACTCATACACCCCTAAAGACACATTTGGACTGGTCTATGTCACTGATTTACAGAAGAGTCCATTGTTTTTCATGGGTTAATTAGTGAACTTGTCCATCTGTAAAATGAACTGGAACAGGGCAATCAAACAAGTTCTGAGTATCTTTAACTTGTCCAACTGTAAAATGAACTGGTACAGGACAGGACAGTACGGTGGTCGATTAATGGAGATAAACAAAGTTACACATCTCTTCTCTGATAACATTTAGAATTCCCATTGTAATCAGATAACATAAGAAGATTCTGATAAATTTTCGCAAAGCTAAACACAAAATGGTGAACAATCTATAGTGCAAATTCCTATCCAGTGAACTAGAACACACATACCTGAATAAACAAAGAGTATGCTATTGGCATGTTCCTGATCGCCATGAAAAATTCACCTTGGGGCATTGACTCCTTCAGTCGCAAAAGAACCATATAAACTATAACAAAAAGAATATAGATCAATATACTAGGAAATTGGGTATTTGATTTTGAAACAATTGAGAAAAAAGAAGTGATAAAAAAAAACATTAAAAGTTGAAAAAGCATGTTGTTCTTTTGAACAGTGAAAAATAATAAATTAATATTGCAGCAAAATTTTATAAAAAAGAAGGAATGGATTCAATTGGAGGAAAACTTGTTATCTTAAAACTTGACTCACGAAATGTTAACAAGAAATAGGCTTAATAGGCCTATTTCCAACCTACCTAAATCTGTGTCACCACTTTCTATGGCTTTGGATAGAGCAATGTTGTCCTTGTGCATTTTCATCAGCAGTGGTACTTGTTGAGCAGCTCTAGGTTCAAAATCCAACAACTGCAATACAAATAAAAGTATTACAGTGAAACCTATCTTGAAAGACCACTCCATCGGCCACAGAAATATGATATCAGAACCAGGTGGTCTCTCATAAGTTTATAGGATTATTCATCCATGTGAATTTCCAAATGGGTTGCAAAATAAATATAATAATCCTTATTTTGATTGGTCTCTGACGAAAGGTTCCACTGTGTGTTTTTAAAACCCCTTCCTACCTACAGAACTCTTTGACCCAGGATGACCTTTCCCTACCTACATTACTTTTGACCCAGGTAGTCCCTGCTCTATCTACAGAACCCCTGACCAAGGAGGAACCTGCTCATCTTAAAAGCTCCTGATTCAGGAAGTACCTGTCCTATTTACAGAACTCCTGACTTGGGGAGAGCCTGCCATGCCTACAAAACTCCTGACCCAGGAGTACCTGCTCTATCTTCAGTACCACTGATCCAGGAAGTCCCTGCCCTATCGACAGAACCCTGTCATAAGAGGTCCTGCACTTTCTACAGCATTCTGATCCAGGAAATAACTACTGTTTCCTCAGAACCCCAGACCCAGGATTTCCCTGCCCTACCTACAGAACTCTTGACCCAGGATGTCCCTGTTCTATCTACAGAATCCGACTTAGAAGGAACCTGCTCTATCTACAGAACCCCTGACATGTAAGGAACCTGCTCTTTCTACAGAACCTTTAACCTAAAAGGAACCTGCTCATCGACATAACTCCTGATCCAGGAAGTCCCTGTCCTATATACAGAGCTCCTGACTCAGGAACAGCCTGCCCTACCTAAAGAACTCCTAACCCAGGATGTACCGACTCTATCTCCAGAACCACTGATCTAGGAAATCCCTGCCCTATTGACAGAACCATGGTCCCAGGAAAACCTGCCCTACCTACAGAAGTCCTAAACCAGGTAGTCTGTGCCCTATATCCACAGAACTCCTGATCCAGGAAGTACCTGCCCTATCTATAGAAGCCTGTCAATGGGGGTTCTTGGCCTTTCTACAGCATCCTGAACCAGGAAGTCTGTGCCCTTTCTACTGAGCCCCTGATCCTCAGGACATGATATTATACAATAATCATTTCCCTTACTGTAGTAATACTGGTGGTGTTAAGGAAGTTGAATGTTTCAAAAGTATATATGCACACTGGTGAAATTTCATGATAGGTCAATTAGGTGACTAGGGTGACCTTATGACCTTTAAACTACTAATACTTACTCTTGTAGCTAGCTCTGTCCGACCACACTCCAGAGCCTGACTAGCAATATCACAGTATGAAACTCCGGGTGTGTCTCCCAGCTTCTGAGCAATTGCTCTAGCTACAACTTCATCATTTTCATTTTTCTGCTGGACCTAAAATTAAAAGAATTTATGTATTTGTACCTCTGGGACAAGTCTAATTCTACTTAAATGTACACATGGTATAAGTGTCTTGTGTAAATTCACAAAAGGACTCACTCATATATATTTAAATATTTAGTAAATATTTGTATTAAAAGTTTGGAGTTCCAAAATACTAATCATTGTCTCAACATTGTGGTGTAGCTATTTAAGATTGTCTTGAGATCCTGGTCTCACAAAGACCATTTTGAACTGATATAGTTCTGAAAACAGTAATCAATGATTAATATACAATCTTAATTTCAAAATCCATTTATTCATACTAGGTGTGTATTTATACACTAACGATATGACTCTTTGAAACTCATGAAATTTGCATCTCTAAACATGTGCATAAAGAACTTACCTTATAACAAGCCCAGTGGGCAAGAATCCGACTAGCTCCCTCTGCATCAGGTATCTTGAGATAATTGCAAATACGAATTGCATAACAAAACATCTTCCTCAAAACCAGTCTATCTATAAGTACTGGCATGGACAGGTGTTCCAGTCTAAATGAATGTCAAGGTCATTTGTGGTTTTTTGTACATATACAGATAAGATAATCTTATCAGAGCATCAAAGGTTCTGAAAAAGTCTTGTTGGTAGGGTGTGAGAATACAATAATGTTCCTTCCAATTGACATTGTAGACACCTACAATGGTGAGTTAGACTATCATATAGTTTGAAATGTTGTTGTTGTTGTTGTCCCACTCAAGAATCTTACTCATATGGAGACGTCACCAAATGCTGGTGAAGGGTTTAAAATTTTGGCCATTACTTGGTACTTACAGCCATCGAGCAGCGAGGGTTCTTAAACGTGCCAACACCTTCTTTAACATGGGCCTCTGTTTTTACTGTCTCATCTGAAGGACAGGAAACTGACCTGCCGTTGGCTGGACTCGAGCTCACGACATCTCCATCAAGAGTTGAGCGCGCTAACGACTGAGCCAAGCCAGCTTTGTATTCAACTGTCTCAATACGATCAAAATACTTATTCAGACTATTAAAAATTCATTCAGACTATTCGGGGTTATTATTCCTCCAAATTTATAGCTGATATTGGGCTATATTCCCACATGCATTTCATATCTTTATTTTCCCAAGTTTTTACCATAAACTCCCAATCATGAACATAACATAATCTTTTCATTATTTCTCATTTTAATGCTGATATTTTAAATCATTGTTTTTTCTGAAAGTTGAAATATATCCAAAATGCTGTGAAATTCCTAATTTCAGCACCATGGGTCCAACTTCATGGCCCATGTTCCCAAAAAGGTAAGAAAAAGCCCTGCTATGGCAATATTCATTAGATTATTCAGATGATGAGTGTCCAAGTACAGGAAGAACAAAAGGATACTGTGTGTAGGTTAATGGAATGCCTATGACGTAGTTTCGAACTTGATTAAGCACTCGTAGCATCTGGCACATGTTAACAAATGCTTCTGGATTGTAGTCTGTCAGGAAACATTTACCAAACGTTGCCGCCTAGAATGAAAATAAATGTACAAAGTAAGATATATTAGTGTATAAACAAATAACTGAATGTACAGTAAAACTTCCCAAAACTGAACCACTCTCAGACTAAATATATCGTTCAATTTTTGAAAGTTTACCACAAGTCAGTCAGTCTCTTCTGCTACATATTTAGAGACCAACACATTTACATCAAAACAGACCAAATCTATTTTTACATTTACTGCTTACTTGTACCCATAGTTTATCATATTTTGGTAACTTTTTCTTTCTCAAAATTTATACTTACCTTTACCATATTATAAACATAATACCAAAGTTATAATGTTCATCTGAGGTTCCCTTATTTACAACTGATTTGAGAATTTACATTGGAACCTCGCCTAAACAACACCTCGCTCAGGAGACCACCTTGCATTTCAGACCACATTTTCAGTATCTTGACAAACAATACATACTGTAAGTCCACCTCACAAAACACACTACTATGAGTCAGTTAGATGGTCTTAATAACAAGGATTCACTGTACATAAAAACCTGCTTTAGCGACCACCTGTGTATAAGACCACCTGGTCAAATAAAGTTTTTTGCTGTCCGCAATAGTACCATTTGTGTACAAATCAACCTCTATATAAAGACCACCTCCCTATAAGACCGCTTTTCTTGTGTCCCTGAGGAGGTTGTTTTATACAAGTTTCACTGTATATGGAGCTTGATTGACAGATGCTTTGGTCAGCATACAGTGAAGGCCGGTATCTAGAAGTTGATTTAAGAACATTATATCCCATTTTTGTCACACTAATTGGTCTGGTGTTTGGAATTCAGAAGATTGGTTTTCAGGAGTTATTTTGTTCCTGAATAGAGAAGGAAAAAATGTGTACTTCTTTAGTACGATCAGTATCAGAAAACATTAAATCTTTACAAAGAACAGTTTCAGAAGTTGCATTGTACTATGTCTTCAATTAGGTGTAAAATTTGCTATCTTCTATGCAAATTCTTTCTCATGGGGTTAATTTCTGCTGCACAATGTAATGACATTTCTGTTTTCTCTTTGACTTAAACATAAAGTCAGAAAGAAATTTTGAGCTACTTTTCTTTAACATTACAGCAATACTATAAGGTCATAGCACGGTTCCTAAATTTCTTTTTTTTTTCTTCATGTCATTGAAAAATTCTCCTGCTGGGCTAACCAGTGCATATAAATAAATTTTAAAAATTCTAAAATATATGTAAATTAGTTGTATCATTATATGTGTGTATTTACACAGCATGGTCGAACGATGCCAGGAACCTTTTGTTTCTTATGATTTTGACTTTGCAATTACGGAGTTACAGGACTTTAATCCTTAAAATTTAACAAAAATTGCAAATGTCTGGCAATATATCAAACTTGCAATATATAGTTTAATAATTCCTTTTATCTAGACTGGTTAATAAGTCATGTCCCTCACTCCAAAATAAAGATCTTTAAGGTCAGGATTTAAAATGGCTTGTGGCTGGGCATATAAGGTGCCATTTGTGCAAATGCTTATTTCTCTTTTTAAGTCACTTTCATCCCTCCACAATTCTTCGCTTTTTGAAACCTCTCTCTCTCTCTTTTTGAAACCTCTCTCTCTCTCTCTCTCTCTCTCTCTCTCTCTCTCTCTCTCTCTCTCTCTCTCTCTCTCTCTCCCTCCCTCCCTCTCTCTCTCTCTCTCTCTCTCTCTCTCTCTCTCATGAGAAGGCAAGTGTTACATACCCTGAGTAAAGGTTTCTGTTTAGAAGATTCAATTTCGTAGCCGGCAGCTTCTATACACTGACTAACGGCTATGTCTAACTTGTCTTTTATCATGCGTATATACTCATCTGCCTTCTGACTTCCTTTCTAAATAAGAGAAAATTAATAATAAAATAATCAGAATTGCTTTTTTATACATCTTTGATATTGAAACAAATTATAATAGCCAATGATTCATATATATATACGCACATTTTACAAATATAATCATTGACATTTTTAAACTGTTTTCTTTAAAAAAAATATCTTATGAAAATTCAAAATTCATACTTAAATCCAGAAAATTTATTTGAATCCTTTTTTAGTATAAATATTACATCATTTTACAACAAGCAAATTAAGTACCGGTAACATAAATGTCTATTAATGGATCTGATTAAAATAATTAAATCACTGACCACTATACCCACAATTGGACTCTTCCACTTCAAAGAGTAATAAAGGCCAGTGTCAGAAATCAGGGGTGTATGATTTAAAATCCAAATATCATAATGACAAAATGTGCAATATTAACTTGTTCACTTTAAAATTAGGACAATGGAACATACTATTTATTGATTTGGGTGAGTCTAAATGTGACCACATGGGTTAATGTGGGGCTGCTCGCTGCGGGAGGAAACCATAGTATCTTAAGTTAACCTGTGTGTCTGACCTGGCTGTCACTATACCATCCCACATACTCCCCTGTTCAATCCCAGGACTGAACAGGGTCACATTGGTGAGAAGCCAGTTCTCTAACCACTGCGCTACCCGACACTGGTAATTTTTATCATACTTACATGAAATTCTTTTGATGCCTCAAACAACATGGCCCCTGGTTCCATTGACCCAATTTTGAATATCTTCTCTGTGACCTCTTTAAATTTATAAATAAATGTCAATGAAGTATTACTGAAAATTCATTTCTTTGTTTACATAAATGTTTTAGAGAAATTACCAGGTATTGGAAAATAACCATAAACTTTGACATGTGCTCTAGACTCATGCAACAATGAAGTGAAAAATATTAGAATCAAAACTGAGATTGTGCACTGTCAAAATTTGGGTGTCTTTTTGGGCCAGGATTGATATTCCGCAAAAGCCTGACACATACCTGTCAACATTAGGAAATTTGTCTGGGGTAGAAATTGCGTACAATTTTTCTGAATGCATTGTCATTCTCATATATATGCGTTTACCAATTGCGTGGAAATAAGTGAAAGGGGGAGGGTATGGGAGGGGGTGCTCCCCTTCCCAAATAACAAGAAAAAATTGTAATTTCAAACTTCAATATCTGCCATTTTATGCATCTAAATGGAATCATTGTCAACAATATTGATGATATATATATATATCACACTTCTTTTAATTTTATAGTTGACTTTGAAATTTATAAGGAATAGATATAGACTTTATTTTGAAGTTTTAATACATGTAATATATACATGTACACACACAGCTTGGGAGACTCAAAATGATGTTATGATCATTGTGTTACATTAGAATGTTTAAAATTTAGTATTTCTTAATTTGTTATAACAAATTTTAAAATATACTAAATTTTGAATATTCGAATATAACAGTTGGGTTTGGAATGCAGAAAATAGATAACTAGATTTACCTGGAAGAAATATAATCTCAGTTTGATTGCTAAATATTTGGAAGTATGATAATTTTTAAAGTCAAAGGCTTGATTTATTATATGTTTTTTTGTTGTTGTTTTTTTTTGAGATTTGAACATTTATTACCAAAATATTTGCCTACCCAAATATTTATTTGAAGGTTTTTATCTTCATATTGTATCTTTTTCATTAATTGATAAGATAAAACAACAAATGATGACTGAATAGTTCACTCCAAAAAAAGGAGATTTGATAAAGAAAAATCAAATCTGCTTTTAAAAAGAAAAAAAAGGTTATTGAGGTTATATAAATGTGTTTACTGTCATTACTGACATTTTATTTAATTCAATTCAATGTGTTACAAGAAGATATTATTATCTTTGTATAAAATATTATGTAAATGAAATAAAACATCGTTTTTGTATTGAAATCATCACAAATTTAAGATACATATATATAACACTGTATAGTATGTGGAGTGCGGACGTCGTAGAAGACACCACGATCTCGCTTCGCTATTTCTCAGCTAAAATTTTAAAGTAAAATCATTGAGGATTGATACAGAAGCTGCATGAAATTAATATAACATCAATGATGTTAATCTTTGATAACTGTATATAGGACAGAACATATGGATAGTGATTATAGGTGTGGATGTGTAAATATACAGGTAATCAATCTGTATATTAGGTACCTGTCCAAAGTACAGGTCATTGTGTAATTACCGTCGGCACACGTCCGATAATGACACCTCTGTATGGTCTAATGACATTAATTAATAAACAGGGTTATTAGTCCTTGTTCTTCATGACTATTTGGAAGATATAGGGGACTTATGTAACCTAGAATAGACGTCTTAATACTTCAATGATATGGAGGCGCCAGAAATTTCAAGCTATTTTTTGTCGCCAACTAATAGACTGAAAATTACGATTTAGAACATTTAATGAAAAACGTCTACCGATCACCGGAAAATGGAGCAGAAGCAGTAGAAATATAGGGAAATCGGCAAAATTAGCAAAATCGGTAGATTTTTTCTTGGCGGTAGACAAGCGGTAGATGATTAGAAAAATTGGTAGACTACTACCGAAATCGATAGACTTGACAGGTATGCTGACATGGCAACTTTTGGCTTTTAGTTTGTTTGTTTGTTTATTGTTGTTTAACATCCCATTAAAGAAACTTTAACTCATATGGAGACATCACCAAATGCCAGAGAAGGGCTTCAAATTTTACGGCCATTGAGCTGTGAGATTTCTTTAACATGCCGACACCTACTTTGACAAGGGACCTTGGTTTTCACTGTCTCATCCGATGAGACGATTGTGCTACCGACTGAACCAGGCCAGCTCGGCACCTTTTGGCAAACTTTTTCATCATGACATCACAATTAAATGGTCCTATCCAAATACTTCATTTACTTGGAATTTTATATATAAAAACTTCATTTACCTGGAATTTTATATCAAAATACTTCATTTACCTGGAATTTTATATATAAATACTTCATTTACCTGGAATTTTATATAAAATTACTTCATTTACCTGGAATTTTATATATAAATACTTCATTTACCTGGAATTTTATATAAAAATTCATGCTGGAAGTTTCCTATTATCCTTAAGCCATCTTCCTCTTGAACCAAGTGCACTGTAGATTCAAAATTATATTTGATCCAGTCTTTATTGGGGCCTATCACCAACATCAATGTATCCCACAATGCAACTACAGCTCCAGGGCCACACCTACAAAACACATAACCAGGTACTCTGTATTGCAACAGTTATGCTTTATCAGGGCCACTTGCTTTAGAAAAAGAAGTGTAAGGTATTGGCATAACTTCTTGACCTAGACAGAAAGGTGTACGAATCTCAAATCAAAAACATAAACCCTACACTACAAACATGTCATACTGTACATTATGTGCCTAATATTTCAAGTGAATGACAAAACTTCACATCCCATGAAACTAAACTGGGCCTAAATTGAAATACTGTATGTATTTTTTACAATTTTTTTTACAATAACAATTTTTTTCATATTTTTTGTATTATGGATATGTGACAAATTGTTTATCTGTTATCAGTTTCCATAAATATCAATGCTTGATATCATTAAGGGAGAAGATTACATGAAGTAAACATATATGACTGACACGGATAAAGAGAGAGCATGAAATAAAAGTTTATGGCTGACACAGATCAAGAGAGTGCATGAAGTAAAAGTTAATGGCTGACACAGATTAAGAGTGAGCATGAAGTAAAAGTTAATGGCTGACACAGATTAGAGTGAGCATGAAGTAAACGTTTATGGCTGACACAGATTAAGAGAGAGCATGTATAAGTTAAAACATTTTGTGTACGGTAAGTGTTCATCTCTTTCCAGGGCCAAACTGGAAAAAAGCGTTCGTTACAAATGCGGAGGAACAATGCGACAGTGTTTTATTTTTCATACACACTTCAACCTTTTGTTAGAAAAAAATTTGACCTACCTACCTACCCAGTATCTGGCAGGTAGGTTGCATTTAGTGTAATAAATACTATGCTGACATAAGCTCTGTAATGTTGGATAAATTTATATGTATCTATGTCTCTTGTAAAGCTGTATAGGTTACTTATAACAGTACAGTCCCCCCACTATACTGCCATCTTTTGTTTTCCTGTAATTTGGTGATATAACAGGTTTGGCAATATATCAAGGATTAGAATTTTCAAGGGGTGGTCATTTTTATCATAACATGTCTTTAATCCCTGCTGTATATTATACCCTGATTACAACTCACTATCGTAAATTCGGATATTTTGTCTATTGTTTTAGTTTGGATAATTTTAACACCCTGTTAAAATTACTAAAATTAAATCGTCCAAAATATGAAAATGCTCGACTGCCGGCAAATCTAAATCTAACATTAACCAAGAAACATTTCCAATGTTAAATTTCATCATTTTTTTAAAATTTAAAATAACTCCTTGGCAGACCAGTAATGCAAAGACTTTAAGTTTATAAATCCTATCTACTCATAATCTGCAAATCTGTTCTTTAAGATATAGTCCCGCTGTGCGCGTTTGGCGTCAAAATGGCAGGGGGGGGGGGGGGGGGGGGGGTAATATATCAAGGGTGAACTGTGCTTACCTATAATTATAACACTGTAACAGCTTTAACGTTAGATGTAAACCAAAAGTTGATTGTGGAAGATATGAAATAACTCTTAATAATACTTACCATGCTAGCTGTTTGGGTGGTGTTTTAGAGTTTGTATTAAACTCACAGTACACTTTCTGAAAAACAAAACAGAGAATAGCATACACTATACAAGTACAATGACTTTGTGTACAATCAACTCCTATCAACAAGTCAAGGTGAGAGGATATTAAGTCAAGGTGAGAGGATATAAAGTCAAGGTGAGAGATTATTAAGTCAAGGTGAGAGGATATTAAGTCAAGGTGAAAGGATATTAAGTAAAGGTGAGAGGATATTGAGTCAAGGTGAAAGGATATTAAGTAAAGGTGAGAGGATATTGAGTCAAGGTGAGAGGATATTAAGTCAAGGTGAAAGGATATTAAGTAAAGGTGAGAGGATATTGAGTCAAGGTGAGAGGATATTAAGTCAATGTGAGAATATATTAAGTCACAGGGAGAGGATATTAAGTCAAGGTAAAAGATATTAAGTCAAGGTGAGAGGATAAATAATTATCACATTAATCCAATTCCAATTAAGCAGTAGCTTGAGTAGATTTGTTACCCTATAACTGATTAAGAGTAGAAAATATGTGACTTGAAAATTTCAGTTACCTCGAATTCCCGTTATCTCGAAGTAAATGGGAGATACCCATAAATTTCAAGATAATGAGATTTCACACTAAATATACATGTATATCTTACCTGTAGGTCTGATGAACCTATCCATATGACTCCTGTGTCTGTAAACAGAGCTAAGTATCTATTATTGAAAGATAATGCCATTGAGGTGTAATCATTTACTTCACAGATGTTTTCTGGTTTCTGAAACATAAGATTAAACAAAGATTACAAAGTTTTTAAAAATGAGGTCAAATTGTATTATCTATGTCATATTGTCAAAAGTCATTATATCATCTGAAAGGGCAAATCATAAGGATTGCAGAAGTGAAATTTCAAAGCTCAACTCCTAAAAATATAGCTACGGTTAAAGGTCCTGAAAAGCTGGTAAAATCCAAATTTCAATGTCACTAGGTTTAAAGTCTAGATACATTGGATACCCAGACCCCATCACAAGGAATCTACATGTCAAATATCAAAGCCATGTCCCCATGATCAAAATTACTTACCTGTGATTGGTATTGTCCCCCACGATCAAAATTACTTACCTGTCATTGGTATTGTCCCCCATGATCAAAATTACTTACCTGTGATTGGTATTATGCTCCAATATCAAAATAACTTACCTGTGATTGGTATTGTCCCCCATGATCAATTAAAAATAATTCACTGCCTTTTGCTACCAGAGCTCTAGACTGTCGATCTAAGTTGATAACGGTCCAACTACTTGGCATGGACTGTAGTCCTGTAACATGATAAAGATCTAAGTTAATAACGGTCCAACTACTTGGCATGGACTGTAGTCCTGTAACATGATAAAGATCTAATTAAGTTCCGAACATAAAGACAGCTGTCCATCATTACTGAACAATAATGTTAGAATTACTATTTGACCTTATGACCTGGTGTGATGTCAGTGATGACATTAGTACTGTTAGAATTACTACTTGACCTTTTGACTTGGTGCAATGTCAGTGATGACATTAGTACTGTTAGAATTACTACTTGACCTTTTGACCTGGTGTGATGTCAGTGATGACATTAGTACTGTTAGAATTGCTATTTGACCTTATGACCTGGTGTGATGTCAGTGATGACATTAGTACTGTTAGAATTATTACTTGACCTTATGACCTGGTGTGATGTAAGTGATGACATTAGTACTGTTAGAATTAATACTTGACCTTTAGGGGTGCGATGGTTTGGTTAAAAACTGAAGAACCGAACCACTGAAATCGAAACAAATCGCTTCGGTTCTATATTCTGGATTTCAGTTCATTTCAGTTCAAAAACTATTATTCAATAAGGTCCTTCTAATGACCCAAAGGACATAACTTTCACTTGAAGCAGACACCAATACTTCTAATAAAAAAAACCTAATATTCTTTATCAGAATATAAGATAAACTATAAATGATAATACAGTTATAATTTGAACATAGATGTGATAATATATCCAGCCTCTAAATAACTCGCAGCTTTTTCATAATATTGTGTCTGTTAGGTGTTTAGTGCTATCAGTATAAATTGCAAATGGCAGGTAATATGAAGGTATTCTTTCATGTCATTAAACAGTCATTATATTCTGCTCACTACGATCACTTCATTCCTCAAAAGAAGGGGGGAATCGGGAACAGAGAGGGCTTGACTAATTCTAAACTAGTTACTTTCATGTTGGTTTATTTCCAAATGAAACCAAAAGCCAATGATAATCAACAGTGAGTAGGCAAGTCTTTCAAATATAAAACATGACATGCAGCGTTTACTCTGTTTAGTGTCTACATGTTTACAGAGTTACTCTACTGCAGAATGGCCAGGTTCTTGACAGCTGATCCGTCTACCACAACCAATGGTATTTTATACCCTCTTGTAAATATTTTTATCCGAAATCTAAATCAAAATTATTTCACAATAATGACACTACCAAGTCATGTAAAATTAATTTTTTTTCACCTGTGAAACTTGTTTAAAATTGATATATCAAGTACAAAATTAAGACATTGTAAGCTAAAAAAAATAATAGCTTTAACAAGGAATTTGATTATGATGAAAGCAATGTGGTACAGGTACCCCATATCGGGCCTCATGCTATGGAAATCTAGATCAACACTCGAAGGAGTTTGCAACAGACCAAAGTGTCAAGATTTCTTCAAATCAGAGTGACTTTTAGGACTAAAGATAATGTCAGTGAGCTAGCATTTACGTGATTTTCCCATTCCTATTAACGGGAGAACATCTGTAGGTGTAAAATTAATGACATGAAGTAGGCCACATAAAGATCTAGATCTACACGTGATTTCAGGCATGCAATTTAATATGAAGTGAAATCTTGTTTTTCAAACATACACACATGTATGTTAGGTCTATATTTTACCAGCAGATGCTTTATAAATCGATGCTTTTACTTTTACTCATCAACTAATTAAAATAACAACATGCCCGTGAAAACATCGATGTTTCTTCAGTGACATGATCACAGAGAATGGCCAACTTAAAACTATTTAAATTTGGGATGTACGGACTTCAACAATAGGATCAATCATCCGAACGACCGACTTTCCGTACTTTTTATGTGTCTCCCATTCAGTCCAGATAATCGGCGTTAGACTGTATATATATAGCTACACTAGCTTTATATCACTGATTAAACATAGCAATATAGCATATTACTCTTACAATGTAAATGAGGGAATAATTTGAATGCAAGTGTTCCATATAAGTAAATTACAACGTATTTCTGTATACATGTAATTGATTGATAACTTGCTAGAAATGCTACTGCACCATGCACAGATTTATCTTAAGGATATATAATTTTAAAATATAGTGTAAGGAAGTGATATGAACTAGAATCCACATTCTGCTGTGTTGCACCACAGGGTCTCATATTTAAGTCAGAAATATGTGCCATTTGACTCACATACGTTCAAGATTGTGTTTATACTTCTAAAGTTGCACTTGGAGTCCAAGAGTCAGCTGTTAGATGAACCGAAACAGAAAAAAAAGAACCGAACCGAAAAAATCCTGAACCGTCCCACCCCTGTTGACCTTACTACCTTATGTGATGTCAAGTTGACATTATTACTGTTAGAATTACTTTTTGACCATACGACCTTATATGATGTCAAGTTGACATTACTACAGTTACAATTAATATTTGACCCTACGATCTCATTTGATGTTAATGTTGATATTAATAGAGTTTGTGATATACATAGACAAAACTACACATGTCTCTATCCATATCATCAGACTGCATGCAATCGTTGTAGCAAATGGATTCTACGAGATGCATAGCTTGAGCTGAATCCATCTGCTACAACAATCAAGTGCAGTCTGATGATACAGATAGAAACATTTGTGTGGTTTTGTATTTATTACATGTCCCATATTTATCTATATGTGTACACAAATTTGAAATTCATTCCGCTTTCAACGACGCCAAATATTTTGGATGACATGAATCTGATTAGAAAAGTAGCTCTGGTAAACTTTTCGTATCCAACTACAGTGCAATACGACGTTACGTATTGCATGAGAGTATTGAACTCTGTATTGTAACTGTATGATTACACATGCATGTAATAAATAGTGTTACTAACCCGGAACTTCTGCAAGTCTCCGAATTCTGGGATCATCCACGTTGTTTACCATAAATATCCTGTAGGTACTTGTAAGAACTGCCACACCTGTCCCTTGAAAACTTGAAAAAATTCTACAATCTATCACCTTGACATCTTTTGCTTCCTGGAAAAAAAAATATTTCAACCATCAATATACCTGTCCTTGATATCTAAAGCCAAATAAATCTTGACATTGCAGTTCATGTAATTTATGTAATAAAGGTAAGATGAACATCTGTCATAGATAGGGCTCTTCTGAAAAATCAAACTTGCTAAAGATTCCACATTATTTTGAGCGATTTGATTCTAAGAAACAGAAAAGCAATCATTGTGAACATCAAGATAGCATTTTTCTCACACATGTGACAAGAGTTTTAACACATTTATAGTAGTTTGAGATTTCATTATCTCACCTTAGGGTGTAAACACACAGTAGTATACTGTCTTGGTAGAAGAAATTTGTTATACTCACAAATGTATGCACATGTACAAGTTACATACAGGTGAGAAAAATAATAAATTGCTAATTATGGTGAAGGGTGGAGAAAATTTAAACTACTCAGGTTGAGATTCTCTGCATCACACATGACAGGTAGCAACAGACTCTGTTAAACCAGTCAACTGAAGTTTATGAACAGATGGTATTTTTATTTGTCACTGACAATGTAAAGTAAAAAAGAAATAGGTTTATATCAATCACCTGTCCCATTCCAAATGTTCTTTTGAAGTTTAGAAACATGTCATAAACCAGAACCACACCATCTTCCTGTACACATAACAAATCCTCCGCATACGACCAGCCAAGCTGTAGTATTGAACCACTGTTCCACTACAAAGAATAAATGAAATAAACATGATAAATTTCAATACACATTGCTAAAATAGACAGCTATTTATAGAATTGAGGTCATGACAAGAATCAAAATTATAGACACAAAGTTCCTAAGAAACAGTTTGAGATTCAGATGTAGAGATAAGGTGATAGTAAATATGAAGTTTAGAGTAATGTAACATAATCAAGGGAGACTACTCTGCCTAAAATGTTCGAAAAGAAAGATAATACTGTGTTTATATTTGCATAAAACTAAAGAGAATTTGAGGTGAAAATTGAGGTTTACAACAAGAAATTCACTTGTTTACTTTGATAAATTTAAAAAGGTGACATTAAAGTAAATTATAAAATCGGCAAAGTAAACATGCAATAATATAGCCACGTAAAATTAATGTTTCTCAAAGTAGAGTGAATTTCAAAATTAGTACTGTATATTTTCTATGCTGTTTACTTTTCACCCTTAGTTGCAAGGGCTAATTTCAAATGAAAGGGAAATTTTCACAATACATAACTGAAGCACTATGGTGATTTAGGGCGAATTTAAGATGGAGTGAATATGTTCTCTGTCGTAAAAGGGCGAAAATAACCAGAAAATTTGCAGGTATACAGTATTAGACATATGAATGATGTATGTCTAACCCTCATCTGACTAATCTGTTTTCCGGCTGCAGTGAAAATTGTGATGACTGGTTTGACAGATGTTTGGACACGTGCTGTCTTGGACTCATCTCTCAGCAAAGCTAGAAATAAAAATCAAATGAAAATTACAACTTTTACAGTGTACACGTAACAGTACAATTTGCTTTAGCAACCACATGTGTATAAAGAACACCTGGTCATAAAGACCGATTTTTGATGTCCCCAATAGTATCATTTGTGTACAAATTAACCTCTATATAAAGACCACCTCCCTATAAAGACCGGTTTTGTTGTGTCCCTATGGGGTCTTTATATACAAGTTTCACTGTATTTCATTTAGCATTATATTCTACAATTTTATTTTGCAATCTTCAAACCACATTCCAATAACCTATCAGTTAAATACACTTTTATATAGAAACTTTTCATGAACCACAGGCCTTGAGAGACCACATTTCAGCATCAGATGGATTGGTCTATCAGGACAAGGATATATTTCACTATATTATTTATTTTTTATTAAGAATACAGACAAAACATCAAGAGAAAAGGAGATAAATTTACAAATATCTGGACAAGATGTTGTTAATCTTTAAAATTGTCCAATCGGATTGAAGTTAATTTCATCTTGTCACTGATTCTGATGTCTGATACCGATTGGTTTAGAATTCCAAGTTGATTTAAATTTTCGGAATTTAGTAGTCTAAAATTTGTTGGTACAATGCTCTTGATAAAACTTAAGTATTCATTAGTTCCGAGAATTGTATTCAACTTCAACTAATCCTAAAATCTGGTTGACTGTGTAGGCCAAATTAGAAATATTCTGTCTTATACTACATGTACTACCGGTATTTAGAATAATTTTCTGCAAGTGGATCTTGGTAATCACATCACATTTTTAGAAATTTTTAGAATTTGGATTACTACAGTAGAACCTCTCTTGAGAGACTGGTCACCTAATCTGCTACTCCATTGTGGTATCTAAAGACAGGCAGATTTGAAGGATTGTTTCACTTACAGGGCTTAAAGAAAATTTTATTATCCACTCGGCACGGTGCACAGTGGCTTTGGAAATTCACTCAACACTTGGGCAAATTTACTCAACACCTACCACAAGTGAAAATTATTTTTGAGGAAAAGAATATGATATTTATTAAGATTAATCATTTGAAACTCAAGTTCTCAATAACAAAAAAAAGCAAGGATTTTTTGCAAAAATACAATGTCTGTAAAGTTGTTAAATTCAAACACACAAATTTTAATACTGCAAAACTGAGAAATTCAAACACTGAAATAGTAGCTCAGTCACTAGACCAAAATCCTGTCATGATTTTAAGCTCCTAACTAGATTTATGTACTGTGGTAAATTCAGGTTCTGTCATGTTTTGTTGTGGTAAAATATGAATTTAAGTAACTTAAAATTGAGGCAGAAATTCAGCCAACTCAGTCATACAGCACATGAAAATGGCCCAAGACAAAATCCCAATGCTGAAGACAGTCACAAATGTATCCCCAATTTAACTTTCATAATTGGGCTTGAATCTGAAAAGATGACAACTTTTTTTGAGACAATATAATGAATGTTGACCTCGTAGATATACTGCACTTTAATAAAAATTTCTCAGAGCTAAACGGTAATCGTTCTGGGCACATATTCTGCAATATTCACCTCAGCACTGTACATCGACGAGTAGTGTACTTACGACGACACAACAGTAATGTGTATGTCGATGCCGACTTAAAATGCAATTATTTATACTTACAGATGTACGTTATACAGAATGACTTATTACGCTGCGTGCATTCTGTGTAAAAAGAATCTTATTATGCGAAATTAAACAATGTGCATTTGGCATTAAAGTAGTAAGATTACATGTTTTGGACTACGTCGAGTACGAATTGGACTCGGCGTTCATTTTCAATCAGGAAATCGCGCATGCTCAGTAATTAGTAAACTATAAACATAAGTGTTGTCCCGTGTTATGTCTATCGCGAGCCTGACAAGCAAGGTACTGAACGGTTTCCTTGAAATTGATGGTTATTTATTTATCTTATATATTTTTGATAATCGAATGATGCTTTGTTTTTATTAAAAACACGACTGGTACAAAAAACTGAAAATCAAAAATAAATTTGAGACCCATAAAAAAATACTCGGCATGCGGACGAGTGGAGGCTCAAATTTACTTGGCACTTCCGAAAAATCACTCTTCTGGACGAGTGGACGAGTGTTTTTTTTTAAGCCCTGATTTAGTGGTTCTCAGAATGTGGTCTCAAAGACAGGTGGTGTCTCATTAGAGCGGTTTTTCATTGTACAATCAGTATCAGATTTGTCAATAACAGCTGACACTCAAATGTCACTCAATATATCAAGTTACCTACATTCATTGTATGATTTCATTTTTTGTTGAATATATCCCTTATTTCCGGGACACTTTTTGCCGCCCTTTTGGATACTTTTTTTACATACTCTATACTGTTGTCTCACAAAGAAGGAGTGTTTTCAGTCAGGGAAAGATACATTTTAGATAATACAGCTTCTGTTTCTGTAGTAATGGTAAAGCCCCTGTAATGAAGCACCTAATTCATAACTGGTCAGGAGCCGGCATGGCTCAGTCGGTAGTGCGCTCGACTCTTAATTGTGAGGTCATAAGTTCGAGTTCAGCGACAGGAAGTTCGATTCCTGTCCTTCAGATGAGTCAGTGAAAAAAACGAGGTCCCCTGTCACTGTAAATGTTGGCACGTTAAAGAACCCTCACTGCTCAATGGCCGTAAGTGTCGAGCATAGGCCAAACTTTCAAGCTTTTCACCAGCATTGGTGACGTCTCCATATGAGTGAAAGATTCTTGAGTGGGACGTTAAACAACGATACAACCAACCAACAAAACTGGTCAGGGTCATCCCGCATGTTTTAAAGAAAGAGACAGTTTCAAACAAATAAAAAAGACTGATAATAACCAAGTCTTTTCCATGCTTTTTGTACATACATTTGTACACAATTTGTAGGATGTTATGATTGACACTGATCAAAACACTACTTACATGTACATCAGTTACATGTACATCAACCAAACTGTGTTTTATTGGGATATTTTTCTTTCACTTATTGGGAAGTAAGGGTAAATTTGGAAATTTTCATAGGATAAAGAGCTGAAATTCAGAAGCAACATGTGGCAAACAAAATTGCTATTTATGTACTGATGCCCTACATAAAATTTGATGCCAGTTAAACACTTATTGACTTACTCTGCAATGAGCACAGGAAGGCTAATGTTAACAACCTATCAATTTGTCAACCATGGCTTCACGGCAGAGTGCTCGATTCTCAACGGAGGGTCATGGCTTCAAGCCTCGATGGAAGGTACTTGCTTTTCCTGTCCTTCGAATGATCGAGACAGTAAAAACTTAGGTCCCGTGTCACAATAGGTGTCGGCACATTAAAAAACCTTCATTGCTTGATGGCAGTAAGTGCCAAGCATAGGCCAAAATGTGAAGCCCTTCAACAGCATTTGGTGGCATCTCCATATGAGTGAAAGATTCTTGAGTAGGACTTTAAACAACAATACAACAACAATTTGACAACCATGTGATTATGTCAGGTTTTTCTGGGTTTTTTTCTTCCAGGGTGCCTGGTCAGGACTTATCCGCTTAACCTAAACAAACGCAGGGAGAGAGAACAACTTACCTATTGGTCCTCCGTAAGGGGATGCTGTGACTGTAAATTTGTTCAGATCAATTAGGTCAATCCATCCCATAGAATACAGCTCACATTTCCTTAAACAGCAACAACAACATTGTTCAAAATTTATCATCAACAGACATTCTACAAACATAAACTTAATTTGCATACAATTATATACAGATATGATAATTCTACACTGAAACATGATAAAGTTCAAGTTGTTCAAGGTCCTTCAGTATTTTGCAAATCAAATGGGATGGGGGTTCTCTGTAGCCGAGTGGTTAGAGTACAACGTCTCTTATTTCAAGTCAGTGCACCGTGAAGTCCCAATGAATCGTAAACTGATTATGTGGGAGTTCACCAGTATGTTTACTTGCAATCAATTTAAAAACCCATCTCTCACTTCTCCCGTTTTCTGATGTCACATACATTATCTAATGATATCAGCTATGGGGTCACATGTGAAAGACTTCTCATATAGGTGTGTAATTTTTGACCAATGAAAATGTGACTAACATGATTTTGAAAGTTTTATAATCAGTTTTAGATCTTCTGGTATAAGTGCATGTTCTGAATTATCTCCCTTCACTGCTCTATTGTATTACATGAATAGAAGCTATTGCAGGTGATACTTTACTTGCTGTCCACAGAATAGTACTTCTTACCAGCACAACAGTGTAAGTTCTTGCTGAATTTTGTTGATAAGTTATACAGTAAAATTATAAATGAATGCAGATGAGGCAAGCCCCTCGGACTTCAGGTATTTCTAAATGCCAAGTCTGAACCCGATTTAAACAAGTCCCGGACTTGGGACTTGGGGAATTTTGAACCCCTGCTGTGTTAAGCTCGATTATTTGTACGAATTCTAGTAATTTCAGCAAGAAGTCATATCAGCTCCAAGTAATTTCAGCACTTGTATTATAAATAACTCCAGCACTTGTACAAGTAACTTTGGCACATATCTTTTCAGCTTCAGGTATTTTTGGCACTTGAATAGATAATATTGACAGCTAATATTATTGATAGGTAGCATTGATTAAACAATAAATAGAGAGTGCAGCTCAAACGGCCATAGGCTGTTCACAAAGAAAACTTAATGATTAGAAATTTCCTAAAATGCAGTACTATACTATACAGTCTCATTTTAGAGCAATAAACAGTCCCTAACTTTCACTTCTCCTTTCCATCTCCAACAGACAGCCACCATTACCTGTGCAAAATTCATTGAGTGCACATATATATAAATAACTAAACATTAATTTTTAGTTGTCATGAGCATGGATAAATTACATAGTATACATAGAATACCGCTATGTTTGAATTTAAGTGGTAGGTATCAATGGGATTCAACCATTTTATATGAATCAGCTAAAACTAGTGAACACAGTTAATCTGACTTAGACTAGATTCTATAATGGGACTAATTCATGTACCATGTGATACCTGATAATGTATGTGTGGGACTATTGTTTCTATTAATGATGGAATGACGCTAGCAGACAATATCCCGCGGAAATGTCATTTCAGCGGGAAGATTACATAGAGTTACGTCCCATTTGCCAAACATTTTAATTATTAAATTACTTTCATAAGTGCTATCTCATGTAACTTGGACTTCAGTTTATATATACTTATATGGAATTCAACATCACTGTCCAGTGTGTCCACTTACAAATGTCCACTGCCACCATAATACACATCAGCCAGGGGCAGGGATAGTTACAGCTGAAGGAGACAGAAAAATCAAAATAGTAAAATACCTTCTTCATTGCAGCTGTAACTAGACTAGGGCAAAGGCAATGTCAACGTCAGTGAGTGACAGGCGGTGTCACCGACACCGAGACGGTTGACACCGAGTAATGGCCCAATCAATGCACAATTCTTACCGTGTCCTTTATTTTGGACTACGTACCTGTAATAAATATTCCCCAGTGGATTCCAGTCGGCTGTCGCCATTATATGATTTGAAGTTTGTCAAAAATTAAAGACAATTGAGTGTCCTGTGCAACTAAACTCTATCAAAACATTTCGGTTTCTCCACCTCTTCCCTTTCAGAGTGATCTCCCTCTCATAAACATCATCTCGTGAGCTCGAACCCGAATTGATGACGCGATTTTTTTTTTTTTTTTAAATTATGAATATTGTAAGCAGAAAACAGCGATGATTTCTTACTTAATGTAAGTATTTATACACATACTTTTAATATGTCCTTTAAACTATTTCTCTCAATGCGTGTTAATAAATAAAGAAATCCAATAAAGAAACAAATGAATCTAGATCTATATGCTATTCTTCTTCTTTCTATGATTTCCCTCCGTTGACGGAGCACCTCTTAGTGAGTCTAAACTTTGGTTGTTTGCATAGGCGTCGGAAGCAAATTGAAAGTGGGGGGGGGGGGCTAAACCAACTTAAAACACACACACGCCAGAAGTGGGGGGGCTAAACCGACTTAAAACACACACACGCCAGAAACGTCTTGGGGTTTAAGCCCCAATTTTCAACATCTATGCCTATCTTTGCAAAAAAAGTGGGGGGCTAAGCCCCCCATAGCCCCCCCGGCTCCGACGCCTATGGTTTGTATAAAACAAATGCCACAGCCTAGACTAAAAACAGAGGAGGATTTCAAAATATATTTGAAGCTTATTTACAAGGGTTTATCATATAAGTTATTAAAGAAAAATGTACAATCCATATTAAAATATATTACTATATACAGGCCAGGCTTATAATAAAATCTGTAACAGGTAAGGTATAACAAGTGGGGTTGGCCACACTAGAACCCAAACCTTTTCCGAGCTGGCAGCATAGATAGCTGTTTATTTCTGCTTGAATATAGGCTATAAGAAAGCAGTCTAAAGTTGTGTTCCAGTTTAGATGATACAGAGTCAAGTTTTAGCCATTCTAGTTTGTATTGATCTATAATTCTTGGCCGCACAGTTGATCATAATTGACACCACACGATTAGGGGCGTAGCCAGGAGGTTATTCAAGTGTAGGCACAATGTTCAAGGCGAGGGGTCTGGGGCCGCTGAAGGCCCCAAGCGGGTCCAGGGCAGAGCCGTGGTAGGTGGACCGGGGGGGCGAAGCCCCCCGGAAGCTCAGAGGATGAATTGTGCTTTTGTCGCGGCTTTTTACAATACAAAATTGGACTTTTTAAAGGATGGGCATCGTTTTGAAATTAGTAAAGAGACTTGAAAATGTCAACCAATACCTTAATGAGGACAGATTTGTATTTATAGCTTCTTTTTCTGTACCAGACATGATACGAGTTAAGAGGAATGTTTCTAGAAATGTAAAGAACAATTACCTTAGATACTGCAGCATTTTGCTGTGTCTTTCTTTTTTGTGGTGTCCAAGTTACTCTTTATTTTACTTTATTTCATTTTTGTTAGTTTTTGTTTTACTTCAGTAAGTCGTTTGATAAAAACAGTGATTGTCATTGATTTTATTTTAAAGGTTTCTTTTACATGGACAACAAAACTTTTAAACAATAAAGTATTGGTATTAGAAGATTTTTTTTTTCGATGCAGTATTGATGGTGATGCCACGATAACATTGTCCTTGACTGGTGTTGCTGATAACTACATATGTGAAGTTTAACACTGTGTGTTAAAGTGAGACAAGAGACACCTATATAAATCGTCATTCATTTTAAAAAAAAAAATCAAATTTGAGTGTAGGCACGTGCCTACTCGAGCCTTATGTAGCTACGCCACTGACGACCTAATCAAGATTGCTTTCAGTATGTCATTGAAAATACACTCTCTGGATGCACTGGGAGCGATATAACAGCTGGTTAATATAAAGTTTATATAAATCTGCACTCAGGACTCCAACTTGACGGACTCACAGCGGGTTTTATCGGTCAGCAAGAGATGCTTACTCCTCCATGGCACCTGATCCCACCTCTAAATTTCCAGAGGTCAGTGTTTGTTCGACATTCACCAGATTTGTACATTGTCTCCTGGACATCATGAAGATGAATATTTTTGTATCTGTGATTATATATTGAACATATTAATGTCGAAACGATGCATTTCGTCGTGTGTTTTAGGTGACTGGCGATAGTATCTTTCACGAATTTGTGTAGTATCACCAGTTTCAATTCTATACGGCTGACCGTTAACACTCCATAGCTCCGGTAAGTCATTTACAAATACCTTCCTAGGATTGGAAAGAAAGGCTTGTAAAATTTGTATATGCTTATTTGTAAAGTCAGAGTGCTCTAAGTCAAATATCATTAACAACAGCAAAGTTATAGTTTTACAAACGAGGCGGCCAAAACATATACCCAAGACGATCTTTTCTGTCTATAAGACTTCACCAGTTGAGCTCGAATATAGCATAAATGTATATATCCGAGAGACAAAAGGTTATATCATACAAGGCCAAATAATATATTATCTAAATATTTTGCCAAATCCGTCTAAGAGTACCCATTGTAAAAATGTATACATTAGCTTATGAGAAGTTTAGAATTTGTGAAGGAACACTCTTTCCCAACAGAAAGTCGACACTCCAATGGGTACCAATTGTGCCCCTCTCTCAGCTGACATCTTTTTATATTCGTACAATGCGGAATCTATATAGTCTCTGCTCTCCACAGGAAAAAGCTCATCTGTCTATGGCGCTGTCATCTCTCAACTTATACG
The DNA here is from genome assembly GCA_030159075.1 of Atrina japonica. Lineage (NCBI taxonomy): Eukaryota > Metazoa > Mollusca > Bivalvia > Pterioida > Pinnidae > Atrina > Atrina japonica. The sequence continues at coordinate 293,360 of BROG01000146.1, read as the reverse complement.
TAGCCATATGACTCGCTAATAAGCTACTCACACAGGGATACGTTGTTGAAGGCTTGAAATCGTCACTTAGGAAGTTTTATGGTCGATGCGGGGATTTTGTTAAACAATATGATGCCCACACCTCTCACGAATGTTAGATATTATTCCGGAGCACGACCATACACAGTGACTTACTTTTAAAATATAACTCTAAACAGCTTTTAGAAAATTTGAAGTCACACGATTTTTCTCAAATTCATAGTATCAACACATAGACTGTTCTATTCCACATGTAAAATTAAAAGAAAGACTTTTGACATCATCTACAACTGTATTTTTTTTCCAAAAGTGGATCCCGAAAATTTGAATATTTTATCATTGATTATCATGATATTTATTTCGTCCATCACCACTCTGATTCTACACACAAATGCACTGAAACTGATATGAAAAGATGCTGGAATAGCTGGTTTACCAGGGGTTTTACCAAAACAATCATGTTCCCACTTTTTGTTAAAACCCCTGGTAAATCCAAAAAGTGGGAACATGATATGTGTGTACATGTATTCATTTTCCGCAACAGCTAAATCGTCAGCATGTCGTCACTCCTTCAATGCTTTATAACAATGACTTTGGGTTTTAATTATATTTTGGGTTTCAGCAATGTTTTAAGTCACATTCAATAAAATTCCAGTTATATGGTGGCAGATTGTTTTAATGGTGGAAGAAAGTACACCGCTGGCCTTCCACAACTGACAAACTTTATCACCAAGTAAACTTAAGTTCCAGCGGGACTTCTGATATTGTGTATAGGTGCATATTACAGCATCCGTCAGGGTTATGTATGGGTGAGAGCTTTTCTGTCCTATCTAAGTAGATATATACTTTTTCACCTTCTCTTTGTTTGATTCCAATAGGAACATATTTATGTTATTGTGAGTTATAATGCCCTCCAAATACTACTTTACACAAAAAAACATGTCGCTTTTTGTTTCATCGGGTAATATCTGCGACCAGAGGGCAGTGATCCCCCAACAATCTGGCAATCGTTTCCATGGCTCTTTCATTTGTTATAGGATTGAATTTCTCCAATCCTAAGGTTGAACTTGCCATATATGATATAAATGGCGATTCGTATCCATCAAATTTTCTAAGATTGATGTAGTCTTTATATTTTCTTCCTTGTCAGAATCTTGTGGTGCTGTTTGGTTTTGTAATTCCTATGTGTCAGTTGATGTTTGGCTTTTTATGACTTGCTGGTCGTAAAGCGTAGTATCTATTTGAAATCTGCCGTAAACGAAAGATAGGAAACCAACCTGCCGCCGGCTGGACTCGAACGCACGACCTCATGAACAAGGGTAGACCGCGCTACCGACTGAGCCAGATCGGCTCGATATAGATAGATAGACAGATAGAGATAGATAGATAAATAGATAGATAGATATAGATAGAGTGATAGATAGACACAGATAGATAGATAGATAGATAGATAGAATGGATGGATGGATGGATAGACAGACAGACAGACATAGATAGATAGTCCACCGATCGACCTACAGAAATAATTGAAAAAAATAATAATAATTACGTATATAAATAAATAAATAAATTCATAAATAAATAATGATAATTTAAAAGATATGCGTTATTTACAAAACTTGTTTATAGAATTATCGTTTGATACATACCCCCTATCTCTCTCTCTCTCCTAAAATTAATCCAGAGTACGTCAGGCTGCATTAGACAATAGCATAGCAATTTCGGTGACATTTCTCTCCACATATTATCTGTACATCAATATTTTCGCCTTTAGCTGTGATATTTAGATAGATACACCGTGTCCTGGCCAGAGGTCAAGTTAAGTTCGACTGAAACCTACCCAGGAAGTAAAAAAAAATCTTCGTAAATGTCTGTTTCTTTAGAACTGATGTAAAATACCTCGCATGATAAATCGGTATAGGTCTGAATATCAAATTCTTAGGACCAATTTATAAAGGTCATACAATTCTTAGATTTCACTCTCTGACCATCTTTAAAAGAATTAGGACTTACGACCTGCTCGAAGTCAAGAAATGCACACAGTAGTCAAACTCAAATAACTTTCCATAACCTTAATATAAAACATGCAATACTTACATTGCAATTCAGGACACTTTTGCATTTTAATAATGACAAACAAACAAACAGCAAACATCAACCGAAATATTTGTGTTCATAACTGAATACCCAAAATGATTCTTAACCAGTCGGTAAAAGATAAAAATGTATCTACTTCTAGTTTTAATTAATCGTCAGTTTAAAAGGCGGGGCTGAAAATCAAAATTTCTCATGGTTTTTATTGTTTTTTTTTTATTTTGTTATTATTATTATTGTTATTATTATCATTATTTTGTCTTTTTAGTTGTCAAACTAAAAATATGAAATAATTTTGAAAACAATATAAATAAAAAATAAATAAGATTGCCCAAATCAATGATTTATAAAACCTATATATATCACTGCCCAAATAAACACAATAATTCTAAAATTGTATTGAATATATCTACAACATAATAGTTTATAGGCCTAATTATTTTCATATAAATCACGCCTCTAAGTCAAGGAAAATAGCGCCTGGTCGTATAATTTACACAGTGATTTCTCCTCCACATGTTTCTTCCTCATACATTTAATTCACGTGACTGGTCAGAAAGCAAAACCCGTAACGGACGAGTCCATTTTGGACAGTCGGGGTGTACCAATGTATCAGAACGGAAGAAAAGCTATAATAAGCCGTGCATTTCATAGAATATTTATAATTGTGTATGAAAGTTGTAATAAATTATATAACCGTGACAATAAGAGTCATACAGATATTTTTACAACGAAATTTTGGTCATCGAAATTGTAAATATAAACCAAGTCGTGATATTGGATTTTCCCTGTTGCGCAGTTCGGACAAGTGTTTATCATGACGTAACTGGTCAGCTATTTGGCGTAGGAAAATACTCCGAGGGTCAATAATAGCCATCGTCTTTTTGCTATGGCGGATGGTGGGTACTGCGATTTCCCCCCAGGAATGGATCCTCATCTACTTTCGCAACTGGCAGCGTGTTCAGGGAGGTCAGGCGCAGAATCTTTTGGTAAGAATCTTGGGTCATTCCCGTGGCCTTTGCCACGCGCTTGACCTTGGTCAGTGAAAAAAAAGGGCGGCCATGTTGATTTTGGACAGTCCGTTTATGGGTCATTATATAATAGCGACATGGTTTCTATTCTGTACCTTGTGTTATACGAAAAGAAAAAATAAGGGATTTTATTTTAAACTTTATTTTCTGACGTAATATTTCATATTTTGCATATCTATGAAGTAAATTCAATGAATAAACATGATTACAATGTCAAAAATCCATATACATTTGTTTATTTCATCATGTCTCCCCAATTTTAACATTATTCCATGTTTGTTATTGAGTCTAGATATTTCTACATCAAAATAAAACGGAAAATGTGGGTTTTTTTAAATAATTTATAATATAGGATTTTCATAACTGTTTTTATTTTTTTATTTAGGATTTTTCTTCCCAGAAAAGGGCCTCAACCTGTTCTGATGATTTGTAACTGTAATTTTGTTGACAGCACCTTGTTCTCAGGGATAAGAAAGGGAAGGGTTCATTTAAATTTTGTGAAAATTGAAAGCTGTGTTAATTGAAGAAATTAATTCTCAAAATTATTTAAGACATGTTTAAAAAGCATTTATTGTTCAGTTTGAATGCTAAAATTGTGATCTAAAAGATTACATATTTTCATTTCTTTTGAACATGGATTTCTTTTGCACTTTTTCCAAAGTTTAGATTTTATTTTTTCTTTAAATGTCCTATTCACTTGAATCTGGGGTCAAGTTCAATGTTTGATAACTCATACAGGGGTGATAACCTTACACCTGGTCGCAAGAAAATGCTGTGACATGATCCCCAAAATTGCATTTCTGTTGATTGCTGTGTATATTTAAGTTGAAAATGAAAAAAATATTTTTGCTGAAACTTGGAATTTCTTGGGTCTTGATGAGTTGAATGTTCTGTATGTGGTACTTTTTACCCTATTATATCTTAAATTCACCCAAAATCTGTAAATTGCCATAGTTTCATGGGTAACATGTATGCCCTCTGACCCATTGAAGGACAAATGGAGAACATTTCCTGACATAGTACATTGTACCTGCATGGTCTTTTAAGATAATTAACTTAACAGAAAAGTGTATAATTTAACAGTTTTTAAAAGATTTTTTATTCAGTTTTACTCAAAGCGAGCAAGCACCAAACACAGACCTTTCAGTAATAGACCTACCGACATACTAAAGAGTCGTACCAAGTTTAGTAAAACTCTGTCAAGAAATATAGATACTAGAGTGTGACGAAGAAAAAAAAACTGAATATGTCAGGGTCACATTGCCATTAGGTAATTACATGACCAAAAATAAAGCTGTTTGATGTGGCACAACCTACCCACCTAAAAAGTCCAATCTAAAATATTTTAGATTGTTTTTTTTTGACCAAGTATAATATTTGTTATCAAACTCTCTAAACTTTCATGAAAGAAATACACACATTTATTTATAAAATTACAAATAAGATTACTGGAAAGAAGAAATGTTTACCAACCCACTTCCAAAATTACTGGTGTAATTGGACACATCAGGCAGCAAATTTTTAAAGATGGTCTTGTCCTAGCAACTGACTGATTTTTTCAAGTTGGTTAAAGAAAAATTGATAGATAAATTTTTTGTCGAATAATTTATTGAGTCATGTTTGGTGTATGTTTCATGTGTATCATAAACTTGTTCGCAGGAGAAAAATGAGTGCAGCCATGGACAACTCAGTTTAGCAATATAACGTAGGGTATTCTTGTTGGTAATGATCTGCAATAAAGTTAACATCCAAACTTGCTGTTACAGTGGAACCTGTCTCGATAGACTACTGTCATTAAGGACCACCTGTGTTTTAAGACCACATCTTGAAAATCACTTTGTTAAATATACATGTATATGTAAATATAAACACCTTTTTGAAGGACAACCTGTTTTGAGGCCACATCTTAATTGCAGAAAGGTTGGTATTTGAGTCTGAAGGCAGGTTTTACTGTACTGGTCAAGGACCAGTGTGTCAGTTTGTCTTTAGTATGTTCATTGTATGACAACAATATTTTTTTTTCCTTCTGTTTAAGGGAAAATGTCTAACAACAGATAATTGATCTAAAAAAAAATTCACAAAATGGTATTCTGCTGTATAAAGTCAAAATAATGCAATAGCTGTCCTTGACCATTAGTCGGTAACATTAGGGCACATGTATGTATAAGTGACCACTTGTCATAATGTTGACATTAATTTTTCAGATGGACCTCAACACAAATCAGGTCTCGGTTTTTACCAGGATCAGTATTCAACGATAGAGGAAATGGCATCAGCAATGCAAGCTGTTTCCCGACAACAACAGATCAACATGGTATCCAGTACCAACACAGCCTCAACTGCAGCAGCTGGGCTCTATGAGCCAACGTCCGTGATGAACTATGCTTTAAAACCAGAAAAAGGCTTACCCCCAACACCTCCAGGTAGCAGTAGTCAATTTCATAATAACAAATTAAATTCATGTGATAATAGATTCAATTTAGTTATCAGTCAGTTAATATCATTGCTTTAGCGATACATTTATCTACACGTCTGCACTCTACAGGAGGTGAAACATTATTTATTACGTCTTGTTTTACATCTGATTAAGAATTTGTCATGGATAGGAGATCTATGTTACTGGTGTTTGGTTAAGTGCCACAAATGACCTTTGTTTTGAACTTGCACCAATGTGGAGAGGGTCTTTTATGTGTCAGTTTTAAGCCTCATCTGAAAGACTTGACTTTCACATTGTTTGCTGAGCAGTGACTTGGTGAAGGAACAGGAACTGACTTTCACGTTGTATGCTGAGCAGTGACTTGGTGAAGGAACAGTAACTGACTTTCACATTGTATACTGAGCAGTGACTTGGTGAAGGAACAATAAGTGACTTTCACATTGTTTGCTGAACAGTGACTTGGTGAAGGAACAGTAAGTGACTTTCACGTTGTATACTGAGCAGTGACTTGGTGAAGGAACAGTAACTGACTTTCACATTGTATGCTGAGCAGTGACTTGGTGAAGGAACAGTAAGTGACTTTCACATTGTATACTGAGCAGTGACTTGGTGAAGGATGAGACATTTTATAAAGCATTTGGTATGACCGGGTATCAAGGATCTAACCTGGAACCACCAGCTTGTGAGTCACACACCCTGCCACCGCAAGTGATTTGTTGAAACATTACTTGAATGAACCTCGGTCCACATCAGTTTTTATGGGAAAGTTTGCCAGTTTACTCATGTTTGTTTTCATTCCGAACTGACCAGCACCTTGTGGCAATATGCATAAAACATCAACTAAATGACCCTACCACTATACCTCTTCTTGTCAGATAGCAACAAGGTCAGTTAGTGGTCAGCAGACATTTTTTATGGTTTAGCTGTGATGTGTGAATTATGTGTACAGTAAAACCTGCTATAGCGGCCACCTCTATATAAGGATTACCTGTTTATAAAGGCCAGTTTTTTTAAGTCCCTTGACTGCATACTTCAACTAAATTGAACCTGTGTATAAGGGACACCTGCATATAAAGGCCAATATTTTCTGGTCCCTTGGGTGGTCCCTATATACAGGTTTTACTGTATAAGCTCAAGATCAGTTTTAGATTGTATGTATACATGTACAATGTATATACCATGTGCTGCGTTTTCAGAATGTCATAGTTCAAGACAATCAAGTCAAATTTTTATGCCCCCAGCTTGAAAGGTCCGCTGGCGGCATATAGTGTTTGGACCTTCTGCTGTCTGTCCGTAATTCCATCCCGCTTACATATAAAGTGTAATATTTCAAGTTGGATTGTGATACAGTAACCAAACTTGGACTGTAAGTTCATCTAAGGGTTGTTAACACTTCACTGACATCACATCCCCTGGGGGTGGGGTGTTCCACAAACACATCTTGTTAGTTATGCTCTAAGTTATGTTTTTGGTAATTACGTGTTGAGTTTGACATAATTGCGGCTACTTTAAAAAACAATATAAGTCACATAAAAAGATAAAATTCAATATTTTAGTGCAATGGCTTTTCTAAGCTGATTTTGTGGGTAGTTTGCCAGTTTACCTGTGGAAAGCTGGTGGTGTCTTCCTGGGGCACTTTCCTCCACCATTAAATATTAGAACGATAAAAAAGTGATGACAAAATCAAAATTGGCGCCATATGAATTATGATCATTTAGCTGAAAATTTGTTAAGTGTGGCATAAGAGAATAAAATAAAATGTTTTATATCCATGTGACCCAGTACATTGTATTTTTGTCAACAGAAATAGCTGTAACAAGATAAAATAACAAATAGCCATTTTAATAAGTTGTTCTTATTTCATCATGAACATGATCTTGCTTATCTCCCCTTAGTTATATATTAAGAACACCTGATGTCACTTTTCTTCTATCATTGTTGTACTTTTAACCATTCCATTGTTATGTTTACCATTTTGTATTTATATCATGATTTGCTTGTTCAATGTCAATGATTTCAGATTTTGATAATGGTCACTCTGACCAAGATTGAAGTCCTTATCTATTTGAACTCCTTGACCAACTGGTTTTAGGCACACATGTATGTGTACTGACCAATACATTATGGTATCTTTGTGATCTAAGGTGAGAAAGTTTGCTAGTTTACGGCTGGTGGTCTCTTCCACGGTCAATTGTAACCAGATTCTCTCCTCCACCATTAAAAACTGGCTGCCACCATATAACTGAAAAATTGTTAAGTTTGGCATAAAACAATATTTAAAATTCAGATTCAAATTGTGATCTAAGTTCTAGAAAATGTCAGTAAAATTGCTGATTACATTGTCCTGGTCTGTAATCCAAAGAGAATGAAAAAAAAACCCACATGTACCTGTTTCTGTAATCCAAAGAGAATGAAAAAAAACCCACATGTACCTGTTTGAAATACGTCTGTGATGTTACATTTATGGTACTTGTAACTCATTATTATCGTATAAGTATTTTGACAATCACCGTTCTTCAAAGCAAAAGTTGAATTAAATCAAATGAGACGTTTTCTTACAACTCCAGAATTTTAGTAGCATCACATTTATATATATGACATGTAGGTATTTACAGAAGCATCTTAATTATGATGTTATAATCACATGTATATGACATTGTCATTAGAGTGCAGGCCTTTAAGATGAGATACCTGGTAAGCAACTTTCATTCAGAAATACTGTACCTGTACCCGGATGTAATGGATGTGTACTTACATTGGCAAGTCGATATGTACACACACATATAAATGATGTTTTAACTAAATCAGAAAAAATTAATTAGAGACATTTGTTTGAAACTTTCATATTGGGAATTTTTGCATATTTTGGTGAAAATACAAGTCCTTTTTGTATTGGGAATGGATCCTGTAATTATAACAGGACCCCAAAATAGCTCCAGATAATCACTGTTGCTTAGTAATATTTTCCTTAGAAAACAAGATGTGTTTGTGAGACACAAATGTCCCCAGTCCCAACAAATTTCTGTGCTGGCCAAAAAAAATGACCCCATCCCACACCCACTCCGGGGCATGTGATGTCAGCAAAGTGCACCCCTTGGGGCATTAGATGTCAGTGAAGTGTAAGCAACTCTTAGATGAACTTACAAATTCCAAGTTTGGTTACTGTATCTCAATCCAAATTTAAATATTGCAATGTCTACATTTTGATGCCACCCTCACAGCATGTGATGTCAGTGAAGTGTGAGCAACCCTTAGATGAACTTACAGTCTAAGTTTGGTAACTGTATCACAATTCCAACTTGAAATATTGCACTTTATATGTAAGCGGGAAAGAATAACGAACAGACAGATGATCTGAATGCTAGATGTCCCTGGCAGACCTTTTATATTGGAGGCATAAAAATTCTGTGCAAATGCAAATATATATAGGATGGTTTTCCTAATGTTCCACTTTATTTTGTCTTGTATATGTAGATAAATACATGTACATCGGAACTTTTTATATTATAACAGGTAGCCCTAGTGAGGGTTCATCACACCAGTCAAACCAACATCAACAACTAGCAAAACCTGTCCCGGTGAGACGAATGTCAGAAAAAAGAATCAATCATGCTCGTGCTAGTTTAACATCGGCATCGAATGCAATAGACAATATTGTAGGGATGTTTGATCCATCACATGCTAAATCCATTTACAGTCACGGTAAGTGAGCTGATTTTGTTTACCACGTAAGATAAAATTAGATATACAGTATAACCTTTTATTGTATGATATTTTCATGATTTCTGTAGTCAAAGGTCTTACATTTTTTATTTTGTGATTTACTGATGCCTATACATTTCACGAAACTGAATTTTATAATACTCAAAACATTACCTTAAGTCACTATAACAAAAGTTGCATCACAACTAGTCAATTAGTATTGAGTGGTTTCTTCAATACATTAATAACAAGGGTCATGATTTTGGTGGATCCAATATTTTTATAATTGGAGAACCACAGAAAGTACTGGTTATATGGTATTTCTTGACACAAGGAACATCTAAGCTGAGATTTGAAGATGACATCATGGAGAGCCTACTTGAACATAATAAACTGAAATGTCATTTCCTGTGTGGAAATTTCTTCACCTCTTACGATTTATAAACAAGACAGGGGTACAGTGGAACCTGTCTCGAAAGACCACCTCTACTGCCACTGAAATGTGGTCTTAAAAGACAGGTGGTCTCTCAAAACAGGTTTTATTTAAAGGATTATTGAACCAAGTGGTTGTCAGAAAGTGGTCTCAATAGACAGGTGGTCTTCTATGACAGTGGTCTCTCAAGACAGGTTCCACTGTATCTATATTTAGTATAATAAAGGTATAAGAGCTACACACATGCTATTAGATTTTGAGGAAACCATAAATTTTTTACCGAATAAAAGTACTAAAAGAGTAAGTAAATGAGAATATGAAACATTTGTGTCACCATTACATATATTTACAATGCACAGATCCTTTCCTGATTTTATACCAAAGTTCATCTCACATAAGATAAAAGCCGACCTATTTCTGCCTATTTTGGGCAAATACCATTAGTGACACAATTGGGAATTCATAGTGAATTTGTGTGAAATTGGAGAAAATAATTTTGACACATGTATAAATATATATATATGTAATGATCACCAAATATGGAATTTTTTATATCATATCAGGAAAAAACATGTATTGTACATTGGGAACGGGCCGATTATGGGTCCTATAGGAACTACAGAAAAAGGCCTAAAAAGTGTCTTCCTGTATAGAAACACAGAGACTGGAGTTATCTCCCATTAATGACATTTATTTTTTTTGTTATCTGTACATCACTGCTCTGTAGTTTTTTTATCAGTTTATTCAAGATGAACTTTCAACTTCAAGGAAGAAGTCATCTCTCCCAAGGAGAGGTGATTGAATTATACTTTTCTAATGTGCATGTTGTATTCATACATAATTTCATGCTTAGCTGTACAGTAAGGTACGATGTACTTTACTGGGTGTGTATGTGTGTGTCAGTCACTCAGTGGTGTGTGTATGCGTGTGTATATGTGTGTATGTGTGTATGTGTGTGTATATGTGTGTTTGTGTGTGTGTGTGTATTTGTGGTACATGTTTGTACATGTATATGTATTGATACATAACATCCTAGATATTCTTAACCATATATAGGGGTGACTATTGAAGGGAAAATTGACTATTGCAATAGTATTGCTACTGCAGAAAGAACAATTGCTAAAGAAGAGACACATTTTATTAATTATTTGATTAGATAATATGAAGTTTGAGTATTCATGAATACAGAATGAAATTTGAATTGCTCTGAAACAGACCTTTTCACTGTTGCAACAAACATTGCACAGATCTACATACACTAAGATTTCTGAAGCTGTATTACTATAGAGTTCAAAACCACCTGCTTTAAGTTTCATTTTCAAAGGGAATTTGCCATTGACTATTTTGAGAACGAAATGTCTGGCAGTATACGAGACTACAACATGATATACCTGTTATGAAAAACAAAGCTGATTTTAATCAAAATCTGTGGTATTTCCGGGAAAAAAATTGAACTGAATAGAGGTGATTTGATCGACTGGCTTAACGATACTTTGCCATAATGGTGGCGTGGTACATGGAGGATTACTTAAAGTAGATCAGGGGAATTTTTACGTAGATATGTGTAAACATAATGACTTTAAACTTTTTGATGTGGATGTTTTTTATTGGCAGTTTTTGGCGTTGCACTAGACAACTAGGTCCAACAGGTATACTAAGTTACCCGTTAGGACTTTCCTGACTATCAAAACTACCAATAGTTCAGCATACTATCAGAATTAATTATCGCTGGTTTAATTTGCTTACGATGCATTGCTATCGGAATGATCACTATCGCAATATATCAATAGTTCGATGTATTTTACACCCCTAGCCATATATCAAGGTGACTTCTGGTTTGTGTGGTACATAATTGTACATGTATATTCATCATAACTTCATAGATATTCTTAGCCATATACAATGTAACAGGCAGAATTGAAAGAAGAAAGGATGACATTTTCTCATAATAAACAAATATTTCTCAGATTGAAAGTATATACCTTGAAATTTTCACTCCAGTTTAATATTCACCATTTTCATGCTTATACATGTATGACACAGTGAACTTACAATGAATGCCAATTTTTCAAGTTAGATAATTGACGTACAGACATACTGAACTTGACAACTCTGAGTCTGGCGATTTACAGCAACTGTGAGACAGTGAAAATGATTTCTTTTGTAAAAGGATGGAAATATCAGGTGTGAAACTGTCCATGTACCTGTATACAGTATATATACATGTACATCATCTGATAATTAGTGTATTATTCTCAGATTGACATTTTCTCACTGCTGAGCTATTCTTTGCCTCTGAGTCAGCTAGAACGGTTATGTTACATGATTCATGTAGAATGATAATTTATACCAAAAATGAGCGTAAGGTCAAACGGCTCAGAAACCTAAGTTGATCATGTGAGGAGGTTTAGGACCCAAGGACCCCCAAAAAGTTGGTAATTTGAATTTGTGATAGGTAGTTTGAGGGGATGGGGGTAGAAGTTTTCTCCATGGTTAAATTCTGATCCATGGAGATACTTAGTGATACAATAAATCTTATAATTAATCTCTGTAACCCTTGTTTCAAATCCCCAAATTACAGATATCACCGGTGTTTTATTTTAGTTCTTTACTGATAACGGTAAGGTGCCATGATCTTTTGACGTAGATAATATCATTTCAGTATTCAGAGAATGTGTTTTTAGTTTGGCAGGTGGATTATCAAAATTAATTTTTGATACATGTGGTGGGTGCCCACGTTGGGACCTACATGTACATGTAGGTTGTTTGTGGTAAAGTGAAAGTGATTATCCTTGAATCGTCCCACAGGTGATAGCTACCTCTAAAGAGAGTTGGGACGATTCTTTCAATGGAGGGGATGATGTGGCAGGGTTAATTATATGATGTTCTTACTAGTTTGAGCTAGTGGTGTTTCCCCTTTAGCTCTATCGGTAAAGCACCAGACTCATAAACTAGGGGTCCAAGGTTCAAATGCAAGCAGAGGCAGCATTTGTCTCTGTTACATACATGACCAATTGTAACTGCTAGTGTGAATCTATCTGGAAAATTAACTTTCAGTATTTAATTGTTACGAAGATAACCAAATACATAATTTACAAATGTTCTTATCTCATCAGTGTTCCAAATTAGCACAGTCTGAGACTAGTAACTAATAAAGCACTGCAGACTAGTCAAGGTTGTACTTTAGCTAGTCGGGTTTACTAGTAGAATTCCTGTATAAACATTGCAGTATAAACATGAGCAATGATTAATGAGAGCTTACTTGTATAATGTTAAAATTACTTTGGGTATTGCCTAATTTTCTCCTTAATTTTTTTTTCAACAAAAAAAAAAAAATTATCATAGACTTTTGATAATATTAAAATACAAAAAAGTAACGATTTAGTAAAAATACATGTACGTGCCAATTTGTTAATTCGTCATACTACTTTGAGGCTAGTGAATTTGTCATAGGGCAAGTAAAATTTCTTTTCAACTTATCCAACTGACCAGTGAGACACAAATGCTAAATTTGACCCCTGATCATATTAAGCTTAAGCTTGTCAGCATTTCTACATTTCAAAATCTTTTCAGAAAAGAGAACGTACAAGTTGAATGATCCAGAGACAGGAAAAATGCTGTCACTGACAACTCATATTGCTTCCATGTGAATAACATGGAAAGTTGATATTAAGATACATTTTGTACACATATACATGTTATTGTACATGTACAGTGCTGTGATCGATTACAACCAAATGTTATGACTTTCTAATTGGCTGATTGGACTAGGAACTTTGGGAATTCAATTGGCAGTCTATAACTAGTTGTTGATTATTGGGTACAAATTGCAGCATTCCAGTTAGACATTTTGAAGGACAGGGTTATTTTGCTGACAATGGTCACATTTTGCCTCTGTTAAAAAAAGTAGGGGGGGGGAGCAAGTGTCACAGAAGAATCTTAGAGTGGCAGAAGAAATACAACTATAACATAGGTCATGCCAATATCTGTGAAGTACTCACATGCAAGTGTCACAGAGGCAAATAACTTTGATGATTGGAATCGCACCCCCCCCCCCCCCCCCCCCCCCCCCCCCCCCCCCCCCCCCCCCCCCCCCCCCCCCCCCCCCCCCCCCCCCCCCCCCACCTATTACCCCTGGTTTACAAATCCGGTGTTGTACCAAATGCTAGTGAGAACACCGTATAACCACACAAGTTTGCTACACAAGCAAAGGTGATTGTAACTGTACCTGTTCTCTCTAGTTTCTATGTACATGTACTTTGAAAAGACAGGTAAAGACTGCAACACATGTCACAGATATCCAACAGTTGTTGTACAGGTAACACAGGTACAGGCAGTAATCTAGGTAACATGTAGTGGGGAAAAAAAATGAAATATTTAAACCTCTGCCTTGTGTCATGGCCTAAGGCATTTCCAAATACAATGAGTGAGACCTATAATCAAACCAGGAGCTGGAAATTTCACACTTGTCCATGAAAAGATAATTAAAGGTGGAATCAGCTGGAGTCTTTCATTATGTATATCAAATATACCTGTATTTATGGCACACCTGAGCAGTAGTGATGGATAATTTTGTTTTCCTGCCCAATTTAATCCACATATGTGTGAAAGAAGTCTATTTCATTTGTGCTATTACATCCAGGCTGATTTCCGATATACATGTACATGTATTACCACGTGTATTATAGTGAAGTAGCACCAAGATTACATATGTATAACATACGCAACTTACATATACTCATACCACTGGTATGGTCTTTCTGTCACATGCTTTAGCACATGCTTTTGTCTTCACCTTTGATGTCATAATTTAAAATGTACATAACAACATGTTATCCTATTTGATGCCTGGACATTTTGTATATTCATTTATGTGCTAGAGCAGTGTTAAGATTATGCAATAACACAAGTGCAATAGATAACTCCTTGCATGCTGCCAAACACGTGAAAGAAAAAGAAGAGAGATCTTCTTGGCACTTAATCTTACAATACTTCAATAATTTGTGTCATAATATTACAAAATAAATCCTTCAATCCTATTGTATGATGTCATCTGTATCATTCAAAAGCATAATGTTGTTATGTATCGACAACAGTGTTGATATTTCTTTGTTAATTTTTAAAAACATTCATGTGATCCAGAATCCAAGTCAATCTATGTATCCATAATGTTACAATATTCTGGAGATACCGGGTATATGGTCTTGTTTTTAGGCAATTCAAATGAATATATTATTATTACAAATAATAAAATTGTTATTTCAAAAGAATTAAAAACACATCATTATTTAGGAAACTTCTGTTTTTACTTAAATAAACCTTTCAACACTACAAACCACAAGAGACTAGTTTAAACAATAGAAAAGAATATACCATTTACATGTTTAGGGGTGAAAGGGTAAATTTTTAGGTAGAAGCCAAACAGGATTTAAGTTAATACAATTCAAGGTAGTTAAAAACTTAAAATGCATTTAGTTATTATTTTATCGCATTTATACTTTACTTTTGGCTGTATTGTGAAGACAATTATCTGCGCTAACCATTTAGTTCAGCATTAGCTGTAAAAAAAACCATTTAGAGAATCATATTGTTAGTATATATGATAATAGAACACAATCTTATTTGTTGATGTTGAGCTTCTTTATAATTATTTTACTGAGTAATCAGCAGTCGCCAACTCTCACATGGTTAATTTCATGCTGGTCGAAGGTATTTCCCCTGGAAGTCGCCCAGGTGGGGAGCACAAGTTGCTGAAATGTTTGATGACACCAGAGTGTAGTTCAGTTTATTTAATATTTGGCATTTTATTCTGATGTCAGGACTGTTCTCCTATACATCATAGGTCCACTTTACGGCTCACAGTATTTCCAATTACTCAAATTCAAGCTTGAAATGAACAGAAGAACAGGTTTTATTTAAAAAGAGAAATTGCAGAGCAAAATCGTGGTGTCTTCTCCAATGTCCGCAATCCAATAAACATTGTAGTGCAATGAAAATTGGGATAATTTCTTTGAAAAATGTTGTTTTATTTCAGTTACAATGTTGATAATTTTGAAAGCATACAATTATGTCTTCATGTAATTCATTTAATTAAATTTACAGCAAATTAATGGCATTTATAGCTTTTACATAAACACAATCATAATTTTTCAGAACTTTGAATATGACTCCAAAAATCTGATATATTGATAATTGAATGGCAATGTTTTGGGCACCATAATTTTTTCAGTCAGTGTAGCCCCTGTTTCTTGCAAAAATCTAAATCTGATATTTTATTGAATTAAACAGATGAAAAGAAAAGAAGATGTATATTTTGACAATTTTTAACTTTTTAAATTCAGCTAGTCCATTTATAGTCATTCATAGAATAATTCATTGGGTTTATTATCATTTCTATTTTTTTTAATACTGAAATTAATTTAACTATTCTTTACAGTGTGAAAATAGACCATTATTAAACATTTTACAGGACACTGTTCAAATTTTTTTCATATTTCATTTTTTGATTTTTTAACAGATGTCTGAAACTATCTTAAAGTAAAAAAATCTGGGCCCCTGAAATTTGAGCTAATCTAGTAGATTTTGAAACTTACGGTCCCAGGTGGCCACTGGAAAAAAGTGTTGAAGCTCTTCCCCTGCTTGACCTTCATCTTTGACCTTGAAATTGTTTTAATATAATGCTTCATAATTCTACCATACCATCATTAGCAGTTTCATGTTGCAAAACAATTTCTTCAATCAAAACCTTTAAATGTAGCCCACACATACTTGTATTATTTTAAGAAAATTCTAGAAATGTTCCTGATTTTCTTTATACCGTCTAAATTATTAATCGTGTAAATATTTTTGTGTTTAGACATTTTAGAATTCTTATACAGGATTTATTTTTATTGTATGTTTCTTTTTTCCAATAAGTTCTAACAAAGTAAATGTAGGTTTTGAATTTGAATGTTGAATAAGTTTTTCTCCCTTTATTTTACCCTTGTGAGAAAATATAACAAAAAAAAAATGTGAATAAGGATATGAGTGAATCATAAAAATTATTTGAATTTTGAATAAGATATATAATTATATTTATGATAAAAAGACAAAAAGTCTCCAAACTTGTAATTTTTTGTTTGTTTGTTCGTTGTTTAACATCCCACTAGTTAATCTCTCACTCATATGGAGATGTCACCAAATGCCGGTTTAGGGCTTCAAATTTTGGCCTATGCTCGGCACTTACGGCCATTGGGCAGTGAAGGTTCTTTTATATGCTGACACCTACTCTGACACTGGATCTCGGTTTTTACTGTCTCATCCAAAGGACAGCAAACCAACCTGCCGCAGGCTGGACTCAAACTCACGACCTAATGATCAAGAGTCAAGCATGCTACCGACTGAGCCAGGTCGGCTCTCCAAACTTGTATGTGGTACCAATGTGGTAATAGTATTATTAAAAACTGCAAGTGGCAATAACTGTATGATATACCAATACTGTCAATGGCTGTAATTGTGTTATAGACAACTGTAACTGACAATAACAGTACAATGTATTATAAAAAAATCTATAAGTGGCAGTAATAATATTATCAAAAAACTGTAAGTGGCAGTTATAGTATTATAAAAGTCTGTAAGTGGCAGTAACAGTATCATAAACCAAAATTGTAAGTGGCTGTAACAGGATTATAAACCAAACTGTAAGTGGCTATAACAGTACATGTATATATTATAAACAAAACTGTAAGTGTCAATATCATTGTTACAATACAAAACTGAAAGTGGCAATAACAGTATTATAAAAAAAATTGTAATTGGCATTAATAGTACATTTTGTATTACAAAACAAAATGAAGTACTGTACAGGAATTTAAGATACTGGTACACTTACAGTGTATATAAATAATCATTTTACAGTAATTTATCTGAAGCCTTTCTTATGTAACATTGGGAAATGGTGATAACATTACAGGAACTAGTAGTCATGATATTTTAAGTAGGTGCCAACTGACCACTGGATGGCAGGAGATGGCTGGTATGTAATGGGAAGTGAATATGCACATTAACAGTTGAATACATATAGGAACTACAAGTACAAATCTATCTCAGTGATCTTCATCTGATTAAGTGTATGATAGATGTATTAAGGAAGTGATTTTTACACATGTACTGGTCAATATTACATAATTATGGCCTCAGGTAGATGTACACAGGTCTCAGAAGCTAAATATTGACTTATAGACCGAGTTCAATTCAGCATAAATGACTCCGGGCTGTTTTTGTTTGTCTTGTCAGGGATTTTGAAGGCCTTTGCTTGACCTATTGAGGAAGTCTGTATTTTCCCATTGGACTTGAAATACATGGATTTATTTGTTTCAATATTTTGATTTGTGCAGGGTTCCTGCACCCAAGGGCTACATGGTGTATATACAGAAATGGCCATGTAAAACATGGTAGACTGTGCCATTTATTTGTTGTATTTCAGTTTTACCTGTGAAATTGACACTTCAAGACATAAAAATACATGTGTTGTATCATTTGTATGTTTCTGAACTTTATTCCAGGAAATATTTGAAATTCCAGAAAATTCAGTAATTCTCAGATTTTCTTTGTGCTGTTTCTTACCAGTGATAAGTCAAATTTTGTCATATTTAATGCTTGATTGGACAGTTTACAAAAGGTGTGACTAATTCTCAGATGGACATATAGAAAGGTTATGACTGTGAAATCAATCCAAGAAAAAGTGCTGGAGGACTTGGCTTCAACTTTTTGTGCACTGTGTTACTAATTCTCTCTGACCAATGAGAGGAAAAGAAAACATTTCTGGCAGTAACGCTTAATAAGTGAGTTACCTGCCATTACGTAGATACCCTAGGTAAACTAGGTGGACAATTGTGCAATATTATAACATTGATCCTCCTGACATTTTTTCTTTTCCGGATTATATTAGATTATTCTTGTTTGTAACTTCCAGTTTAATCACCCGTCCATGCAATGTTGTAAAAGAAAATCCTGAGTTTTTGTCACTGGGATGGACTTCTAACGAGCAAAGTTGTTGTGTATTTCGGTGCTTTTAAACACAGAACAGAATTTGAAAAGTCAAGGTTTTAGTAATCTTACTTTTTTGGTAAATTTTGTCACTTGCCTCAAGAAGAACAGTGTTGTGATATGGACAGAGTTATACAATGTGAAGGCCAATTCTCATTATAGTTAATATAAAGATTTGTCAGTACACCAAATCTTGAAAGTATAGTATGGATATGTGTGTGTAACTGAAATATTAAAAAAAAAAAACAAAAAAAAAAACAAACAAGCATGGAGGATAAAAAGAATTTTATGAGTTTTAATGGAGGACATGCATTTTTGGATAGTTTTATGATGGACGGGTTCAACAACAGTAGTTATATGCCAAATGGAATTAATCAATTACAGAGTCCCACTAACTCAGTGAATTCAATAAACTCAATGGGAGTTGGAGCTGCCAGTGGTCAGCATTATGCGGGACAAACAAATAATGTCGGCATGGGAGGATATCCTAGTGCTTCTATGGCTTCCAGTTATTTGAATCCCTACATGCAATTCCAGGGTTTGGGTAAATTATAAATAATAAGTTTATTACTCTCTCTCTCTCTCTCTCTCTCTCTGTCTCTCTCTCTCTTTCGATTGATTGATTCATTGATATTCATATCATTTACTGTTTCACAACTCATTAGATATCAAAATATTATATGGTATCAAAAATGAGTTTTAAAATGGAACAAGTTCCGGATTTCATTCATGATATAATTAACACCTTGTTTTCTTATAGATCATTTTGATCAAAGTTAATCTTGAAGTATTGGCATTCAAGATTTTTTTATATTAGATATCAAATATTGGTTTTCATCATATTCTTTATGGGTTTATATAAAAATTCACTCATACCTTGAATCAGTACATTTCAAATGCACTGAAAATATTTATTTTCGTAAAATTGGTAACCACAGCAGTTGTTCTTGTAGTTCCAGCAGGGCAGGTAACATTGTGGCTGTAATATTGATTTTATTTGGAACATCGCCTAATTTTTAGCAAGAATTATTTGAAGGTGATAGACTCATAACACGTTTTAGGATTAAACTTTAATATCAGATGTCGAGGTGTATTAACCCTTTCACCCTTGATTGTTTTAGTGGTATATTCTTTTCTATTGTTATGGACCAGTCTGGTATGGTCTTTATAGTTGAGAAGGTTCACCTACATATTGTCCAGACATTTGTCATTTTTTGTGTGTGTCGGTTATGTATCAAGTATGGTACCAGGAACATTCTGGCATTGTCTGTGGGAATGGAACTAGACTTGTCTTACATAATGTTACCTATAAGTTAATCAAGTATGGAAAGATTGTGTGTTTAAAAAAGGTGAGGTGGTCTGAGTTGATATAATTGCTCTCCATGGAATCCTAGATGCATTGTGTAAAGTTACCCAACACAATGGTATACACACAGTCTTTGTTACATAAGAGTTGTAAAACCTGAACTCTGTGTATAGGTTGAAGTGGCCAGGAATTATAAGGCTTTGGCAGATGTATTTAGTACTGTTTTGAAAATGGTGTAACAGCTTTTTACACGTAACTCAGATTTTAAAAGTTTGGCCTTTAAATTAATTTTGATAATGCCATCCTGGTGAATTGTATTATTTAGAAATACATATTGTCTTACCTGTTTTACCTATTTAATTAATTGGGCCGACTCAGATTAAGCTTACCTGTTTTACCTGCCTGATGAATTTGAACTGACCAAGATTAAGAGAAAGAAAAAACGTGTTTTAGAGAGTTTGTTTATAGATAATATAAGTTATATTAAACATAAACACACATATATACATGTGCATTACAAGAGTTATAATTTATTAACCCTTTCAACACTACAGACCATTATAGACTGGTCTATGACAGAAGAATACAACAGACATGTACCTGTATCATTTAGATACTAAGGGGTGGAAGGTTTTCCTAGTAGCACAGTTGTCTGTGCTCTCACATCTCACCAATGTGTGCTGGTTTTGATCCTTGTTCAGTAGCACAGTGATCTGTGCACTCACATCTCACCAATGTGTGCTGGTTTTGATCCTTGTTCAGTAGCACAGTGATCTGTGCACTCACATCTCACCAATGTGTGCTGGTTTTGATCCTTGTTCAGTAGCACAGTGATCTGTGCACTCACATCTCACCAATGTGTGCTGGTTTTGATCCTTGTTCAGTAGCACAGTGGTCTGTGCACTCACATCTCACCAATGTGTGCTGGTTTTGATCCTTGTTCAGTAGCACAGTGGTCTGTGCACTCGCATCTCACCAATGTGTGCTGGTTTTGATCCTTGTACAGTAGCACAGTGGTCTGTGCACTCACATCTCACCAATGTGTACTGGTTTTGATCTTTATCAGTAGCACAGTGGTCAGTGCACTCACATCTCACCAATGTGTGCTGGTTTTGATCCTTGTTACAGTAGCACAGTGGTCTGTGCACTCGCATCTCACCAATGTGTGCTGGTTTTGATCCTTGTTCAGTAGCACAGTGATCTGTGCACTCGCATCTCACCAATGTGGCCTGGTTTTGATCCTTGTTCAGTAGCACAGTGATCTGTGCACTCGTATCTCACCAATGTGACCTGGTTTTGATCCTTGTACAGTAGCACACAGTCTGTGGTCACCAATGTGCACTCACATCTGTGCACCACATGTCACCAATGTGGTTTTTGATCCTTGTTCAGTAGCACAGTGCACTCACATCTCACCCATGTGGCCTGGTTTTGATCCTTCTGTGCACAGTGGTCTCGCATCTCATCTCACCAATGTGTGCTGGTTTTGATCCTTGTACAGTAGCACAGTGGTCTGTGCACTCACATCTCACCAATGTGTGCTGGTTTTGATCCTTGTACAGTAGCACAGTGGTCTGTGCACTCACATCTCACCAATGTGGCCTGGTTTTGATCCTTATACAGTAGCACAGTGGTCTGTGCATTCACATCTCACCAATGTGGCCTGGTTTTGATCCTTATACAGTAGCACAGTGGTCTGTGCTCTCACATCTCACCAATGTGGCCTGGTTTTGATCCTTGTACAGTAGCACAGTGGTCTGTGCACTCAGATCTCACCAATGTGACCTGGTTTTGATCCTTGTATTGAAGAAGGGAGTATGTGAGATGGTATAGCGATTGCCAAGTCAGACATGTGGGTTTCCTCTAAGTAATCCAACAGTAAGGACCATACACGCCTACATCAGAGTCAACGAGACATTTTATATGAAGTTGACATAACTTTTTTTGTCAATTGTTATAAAATAAATAAAATTTAAACTTTATAACAATTTAAGGTCACTACTACAGGTGTACCAAGGTAAATCAGCACATGTTTACAAACACGAGTCTAAATCAAATCGTAACGGGGGTGAAAAGCCAAAAATGTATTAGAGATTCAGTAATGCATGGAGTCTATGCAAGGCAATAATTATTTCTCTGCAGATTTATATCAATATTTCAGCAGTTTTGGTGGTTCAGTGGTACCTGTCTTGAGCGATAACCCCACTGTTACTGAAATGTGGCCTCTAAAAAGAGATTTTTCTGAAAAGATTATTTAACCAAGTGGTCTACAGAATGTACTTGATCTCAGAAGACAGATGTTCTTTTATAAGAGTGCTGTATCAAGACCGAGATTGCACTATACAATCCTTTTCCAGGACTCACCCTGGACTCCGGAAGCTATAAACCAAAAAATAACCCAACCAAGATTTTTTCAGCCAATTGCAATTCTGATTGGTCAGATCAATGAATATTGATACAAAATATGTTTGGTAATTTTTCACAGTGTTGTGGCAAGTGCAAAATATATATATACATGTGTCATCCATATGGCACACAATTTCCAAGTCTGAAGGTTTAATTAATTTGGAAAATTTTGGAGACAATTCTGTTGTTTTCAATTGTCTTTTCCCATACTGTCAGGGGCTAAAAAATTTCTTGCAGCTGCTTTGGTCCAAGATTCTTTTGGTTTTTTTTGTTGTTAAATTTTTTTCTGGGTCTGGTCCTCTAACATACATGTATGGGTTCAATCACAATAAATCTAAGCCAGATTTTTAATATAATTTATCAATACATATAACAATTATCAAAGGTGGGAACACAATATTATATAAGCCAAAAACTGCCACAAAATCATACTAGAAAATGACAATTGAACAATAGATATATTTTATGAAAAAAAATATAAAAAGAATTCTTTTTATGAAATTGCGTGAAAATGTGTATAACTCTCAATGTATTTTTCTGTAAACCAATGGCCTAAATCAGTCAGAGTGTGTCTTTATTTTGAAGTATTCTGAAATACATGTAAAACAGGAGATGTTGTATTGTTGCAAGCAGCAAATATTTGGGATGTTGGTCATTGATGTATGTTATTTTCAAATTTTGAATAATTTTTTTTTACAGCAAAATAGGAGATTTATTTTTGCAACCAACCAAATTTTTAGCTTGTACATGTATCTACATGTGTGTATACTCTAATCTTAAAAGGTCACTCACATTAATTATGGTATAGTATCTTTCTTCTTGTTCTTCTTGCCTGATGGTTAGGTTTCGATTGATATACTATTTTGTATACATTAAATCCTGCTTTAGCGACCACTTGTGTATAAAGGCCACCTGATCACAAAGTCTAGTTTTTGCTGTCCCAAATAGTACATGTATAATGTACCATTTGTGTACAAATCAATTTGTATATAAAGGCCACCTCCCTATAAAGACCAGTTATCTTGTTTCCCTAAGGAGGTTGTTCTATACAAGTTTTACTGTAAATCTATTTCAGAAAATATTTTTGCGACGTGCACCCAACCGAGAAATATTTTAAAAAAAAGAGGAATTATATAATGTATAAACAGTTTGATTAAAAGACTATGGTTTTAGTGACTGGTAAGTTTAGGTTTGTATGATTCAAAGGAATTCAGATGCATTTATCTGCCTGATGTTATGAACAAGGACTATGTACATTTGTACACTTGTATATGATTCTGAAGAGTGACTTTTAGAGTTGTCTCCCATTTCATGACGAACTACACAGATTCTTGAAGAGTAACTGTAATAGTTGTCTCCCATTTCATGACCACACCACCAAATTCATATTACAGCCTTGTTGTATGCTTATATTGTATCAGTTATTTCATTGGTCTGTATATTATGACATTCCTTTGTATTTTATAAGGGGCATTAGCTATATTTTCCCAAGTGTTAATTAATTTTCTTTAATTTTCACTACTTGTACTTGTACAAGATGTACAATAACAAATAAGAGCTCTACACAGGCATAACATCTTATATTCCTATTTAAATGTATTTCGTGAAAATAAGGTCAGGTTCAGTATGGTTACAGTATTCATATACAAATACCTGTAGTAAGGTTGGATTTATTAGTTGCAGTAGTTTTTTCTTCATGAAAATAGGTTAAGATGATAGAAAAGATGACAGGAATAATGATTATAATATTACGAAAAAAATAACCATAAAATAGGATTTTCCTCATTAAACAAGAATTTTAAGGGAAATTTCTCACAGATTGTTACATACAGTAGTTTTCTCATTATATTTTAAATTCAAAAGATTCCTATTACTTGTACCTCTGTAGTTATGCATAGAACTGCAGCTGACACATTTTGTAGCTGTGTGCAAACATCAGTCTGTGTATCTTGCTCATTACTTATCAGGATTTTGATTGGTTTAAGAATTAAATGCCAGCTGTTTTAAGGTGTACTAGTGAGATGACATCTGATTGGTTTAAATTCTTTGTAGAATTATTTTGCCATTGAATCATCATTGGATTTCGACATTTCTTTATGTGTGCCTTTTGAATTCTAAATTTTGAACATCAACTTTTAACATGTATAAATGAACAAAAAATTACTGCTTGCAATTATCGCGTCGTGGGAGAACAGGCAATCATCAATTTCATGTACATGTATATATGTTACACTTAATACACTTAGAACTACATATTTTTACTGTTAGTTTCTACCAAGGAAAAAAATATGTGACAAATTGATTTGTTTGTTCATGAAAGCATTGTACACTGTGGTTGTTCTAGGAGGTTTGATGGATACGTGTGTATGTGCACGTACTCACATACGGAAAAAATGGGGAAATAATTACTTTGTAATGTCTTGTACATTCATTTTATTTTATCATGTTCAAACCGTTAATCATGGTGTACCTGGCTACATGCCATTATCAAAGCGAACAGAAATACTGTACAGGTAAATACTGTTATCTAATCATAAACAAACAACAGGCCCAGGTATTAGCCTAAATAAGAACAGGATATATAGCACTGTGTTAATTGATACTTGATGTATGTAGGCGACATGTAAATCACACATATATACACAGGTACATGAAGGCTTTTTTCTGTAGTTTCCAAGGGGAAAATTTCAGCCTCACTACCAATGAAAAATACAGGTGTTTTTCCCAATTTGATGAAAAAAAATTCCCAATTCCGTGTTGAAGCCATGACCCTAATGAAAAATTAAAACCTGAAGCGGCCATGGACCTGTCTTATGAAAAATAAATTAATGTAAGGGTCAGGCAAAAAGGTCACATCTCTAAAGAGAAATTAATGATTTTAAAGAGAGATTCCATTGCATTTAGATGTGCAAAAAAAATTCCCTTTTAGAATTTGACACAAAATTATATTAAAATTCCCAGTTGTTTCGCCAGTAGGAATTTCCCAAAAATGACAGAAAAAGGTCTGACATGTAGGATTGATTGCTCACAGTCCAGAACATAACTATTGAAAGTCAAACTAAAGACTGTTGGATGGTTTAGTGGTAGAGTGGAACGTCCTGGTTTGATTCCCGGTACTGTGTCATACTAGAGACATTAAAAAATGTCAGTGACTGTTCCTTAATCAAGTGCCCAGAATGTGAAGTGAAAGTCACAGGTCATCCAGATGAGATATTAAACCAAGGTCCCATGTCAGGAAGGGCATGACACATAAAAGAAGCCTCACTACAGCGGCATTAGTCCATAGCACAGGTTAAGATTTGTTGTACTTCATCTTAAGTTGGTGACATCTCCATATAAGTGAGAAACTCTTGATGGGATGTAAAATAACAAAACAAGTCAAATTAATTTATTATTGTAGAAAGTCAAATTAGAGAATTATTATAAAAGTGGTATGATTCTCATTCGTATCAATCACTTGACTTGCATGACTTACATGTACCTCGGGGAGGGGGGCATAGTATATCTCCAAAAAATCTTGTTTAATATGGATAGTGGTTGTTCAATTCTCGATATCCAGTCATACATGTACATCTTAAAAAGGAAGGGACTGTACCTTTCACAAATGCTCAACATAAGAAGTGAGAGTCACATGTCTTCAGATGAGACTTAAAACCGAGGTCCCCAGTCCTGTGTCACGATAGACATGGCTTACTAAAGAACCCTCAATACATCCATAGCACAGGTCAAAACTTGTGGTACTCTAGCTGGTGACAAATCCATATCTTGATGGCACATTTAAAAGTGACAAATAAATAGACTAAATATATAATGTCTGTACTACTGGCACTTATCATATGTGTGGAGGTGGGTGTCAAATATGACATATCTGTTATACTGCAAATCCTAATTAATAGAAACAAGTGCTTGTGGTCTGTACACAGATTGTCTATATAATTCTGCGCAACTTTCTGTGTTTGACCTTTATGTTAAGGGAAGGTTGGTAATGTACACGTAGGAATACATTCAGATACAGCTGCACCTGGTAACCTTTTAATATATAGTTGTTTATCAGAAAATTCTAACTCGCCTATCAATCATACTTATTTTTCATACTAACACATACGGTACAATCCTACTCTGCTCTATTTATATATGTTATTCATTTTTGTACAATTTATGAAATCTGTCTTTTCATTCAGTATTCATTTACGTAATACTAATAAGCTAGTTTTCCCCCCAAATAGCGCAGATACCAAAGTTACTCATACTGTTAAAAAAGCTTGAAAATAGAAAACTCTTTGGAATTCTGACAAGGTGAAGTTACGCCAGGAATTTGACTTATTTTTTCGTTGTGAACATTAACATCGTTTGCCAAGGATGTAGAGATAGATTTGAATCTCCAGCATGTTATGTACACTGTGTTATGTTGTATAAACCACATCAAGACTTTTATAAAACTGTTTTACATACATATGTAGTTGGAGTACAGTTACAGTTTAGATTGAGAGCCTTGGGGATATAATCCTTAGTATCTTTTATCAAAAGCTTGCACAGCATATAGGCCCTGTACAATGAAAAAATATACTAAAATAGTACAGTCATTGTTTGTACAAAATGTTCAGTTACACAAAAAGGTTATCATAGATATCGGTATGTAATCTTGTATACATTTAGTTGAAAAGGAAGGATGTTATCCTTCCATAGAGCTCATCTAAATGCATTATCTTGCGTAAAAATATAACAGGTGTAATGAATTGTCCAGGTGAAATGAAAAGTATCCATGTGGTTTTAGGCACATAGATTTTTTTCCCTTAGAGCACTGATTAATTTAAACACGGTAAATCTTGAAAACTTAAATTAAGCTCATCAATAACTGTCCACTTTCTGTCAAGCTTGCAAATTCCTGGTGAATCAGAATGTATGTTTTGTTCAGTTGTAGCGTTACTACGTTTTGTGTCTGTCTGTGTGTGAAGTACAATTTTGATTAGACAGAAGTGCCTTTTATTTTCAAAATTTATAAAAAACAAAACTTACACTATTTTCACAATAACAATTTATCAGAACAAACTAGCTCCCCTGAACAACATTGCTGTGCTTTGTTTATCTGATCTAACTTTACTTACCTGTATTTTAAACCTTACATGTACATATATTTGACAGTTTAGAGTTATTCATTTTTAAAAGTCGAAGGTGATAATGGGATATGCGATTCATGTGATGTTGCTCAGAATACATCAATTTCATTTGCCACAGGGAACTTGTGATGATGATGGCTGGATTGTGTACAAACAGATCAAAATTGCTTAAAATAAATGTAGCTCTGAATCTCGGAGATGAAATTGGAGTAGGGAAAGTTTTCAAGAGAGATGCAAATTTTCCACAGATGTGGATATAAAAATGATTTTGAGCTGATAAGTTTAGTGATAATTTATCCTTCACTGTAGTTATAAGACTGATTACATATCGGAGCAGTAAACAGATAGTATGGAAGATGAAAGGTTTAAGACTGCATCTTGTTAGAGGGCCATTTTGTATCTATTGGTTTCACAGTTTATGATTTATATTATAAGATACAGATGAAATTTTCTTCTTTTTCTTGATAAGGATGTCTCAAATTAGATTTGAA
Source organism: Atrina japonica (assembly GCA_030159075.1). Lineage (NCBI taxonomy): Eukaryota > Metazoa > Mollusca > Bivalvia > Pterioida > Pinnidae > Atrina > Atrina japonica. The sequence continues at coordinate 265,298 of BROG01000146.1, read as the reverse complement.
AAAAAATTGTTGTCATGGTAACTACCAAATTAGGCATCTTAAGAGTGCAAAAGGTTCATAGACATTTGTGTATGTCTCTTTGTGTGTATAATATATATATATATATATATATATATATATATATAAACCGGAACAGTGGAACCTGTGTTGAGGCACCACCCCATCTGAAATGATGTGGTCTCTCAAAATAGGTTTTATCCACAGAATTATTTAAGCAAGTGGATTTTTGGAATGTTGTCCTTTATGACTGGTCACAGTCTTTCAAGACAGATTTTCCTGTATATAGCATCCCTACTGTGTACAATATGTTACAAAGCTCCCTATAGTCAGATTAAATGCAACATTTTGAATATTTCTGCTTGATTACTGGTGTGAGCAGAGAAAATGTGAAGTCAATACTATAATTATCATGTTGTGGTTTTAACATTCAAGTGTTGTAGTGTACTTATTTTAACTTGTTTCTTTTTTTACTGAAAGGCAACATGTGTGATATAATCAAAAACACATGTGACCTAAGGTTTCTGTCATGAATGTGTTGACTAAGGTTACAGAAGTGGACTGTCAACTTTCTCTGTGCAGAATAAAATTGTGTTGTATCTGCTAAGTGTCAATATTTTTCCCTTGGTGTTCATTTGCTTTTGTACTTGGTTGAACTTTGTAATGGATCATACTTACTACTTGGTTGTACTTTGTAATTCATCATACTTACTACTTGGTTGTACTTTGTAATTGGTCATACTTACTACTTAGTTGAACTTTGTAATGGGTCATACTTACTACTTGGTTGAACTTTGTAATTCATCATACTTACTACTTGGTTGTACTTTGTAATTGGTCATACTTACTACTTAGTTGAACTTTGTAATGGGTCATACTTACTACTTGGTTGTACTTTGTAATGGGTCATACTTACTACTTAGTTGAACTTTGTAATGGGTCATACTTACTACTTGGTTGTACTTTGTAATTGGTCATACTTACTACTTAGTTGAACTTTGTAATGGGTCATACTTACTACTTGGTTGTACTTTGTAATGGGTCATACTTACTACTTGGTTGTACTTTGTAATTGGTCATACTTACTACTTGGTTGTACTTTGTAATTGGTCATACTTACTACTTAGTTGAACTTTGTAATGGGTCATACTTACTACTTGGTTGAACTTTGTAATGGGTCATACTTACTACTTGGTTGTACTTTGTAATGGGTCATACTTACTACTTGGTTGAACTTTGTAATTGGTCATACTTACTACTTGGTTGTACTTTGTAATGGGTCATACTTACTACTTGGTTGAACTTTGTAATGGGTCATACTTACTACTTGGTTGTACTTTGTAATGGGTCATACTTACTACTTGGTTGAACTGCATAGTTCAAGTCATACTGAGTAGTATGTCATACTTAGTAATTGGTTATTCTGAGTAGTTGGTTATGCTCAAATATTGGTCATACTTACCTGCAGTAGTTGGACATATTTAGTAATTGTTATACTTAGTAATTGGTCATACAATGTACTTAGTAATTGGTCATACTGCATAATTGGTCATCATGAGTAGTTGGTCAAACTTACTTATTGGTCATATATTTGGTCATACTGAGTAATTGGCCATACTTAGTAATTGGTCATATATTTGGTCATATTTATACTTAGTAATTGGTCATACTGAATAATTGGTCATACTTATTAATTGGCCAGACTTAGTTATTGGTCATACTTAGTAATTAACTGAGTTATTGGTCATACTTAGTAATTGGTCATACTGTGTTATTGGTCATATTGAGTAATTGATCATACTTTGTAATTGGTCATATTTAGTAATTGGTCATATTGTGTTATTGGTCATATTGAGTAATTGGTCATACTTAGTAATTAGTCATACTTAGTAATTGTTCATACTGAGTTATTGGTCATACTTAGTTATTGGTCATACTTAGTTATTGGCCAGACTTAGTAATTGGTCATACTTAGTAATTACCGTAATTTATCTAATTAAGGCGCCCTTTTTGGGGTATTTCAGATTTATGGGCGCCTGAATTTGTGTCAAAAAACTAAATTTCAGTTGATAAGGCGCCTTAATTGGAGTTTTGTCGATCTGGGGTTTGAAATCAACCTCAAATATCCATGCAACATGTCGATGATAAAAATGGTCATTTTTAAAACCTGAGTTTTCATGTCCGTGTTGTTATATACATGTAGTGATTAACCATTACTGTAAAGGGAGAAGTCCATAGTGTTACATAGCAATGAACCATTACTGTATAGGGAGAAGTCCATAGTGTTACATATCAATGAACCATTACTGTATAGGGAGAAGTCCATAGTGTTACATAACAATGAACCATTACTGTATAGGGTGATGTCCATAGTGTTACATATCAATGAACCATTACTGTAAAGGGAGAAGTCCATAGTGTTACATATCAATGAACCATTACTGTATAGGGAGAAGTCCATAGTGTTACATATCAATGAACCATTACTGTATAGGGAGAAGTCCATAGTGTTACATAACAATGAACCATTACTGTAAAGGGAGAAGTCCATAGTGTTACATATCAATGAACCATTACTGTATAGGGAGAAGTCCATAGTGGTATATATCAGTGAACCATTACTGTATATAGAAGTCCATATCTCAGGTCTGAATGTGTTACATAGTAGTGAACCATTACTTTCTAGGGAGAAGTCCAATAGCACAGTTCAGAATGTGTTGCATTCTACCTTATGCTTGTTACCTATATATTAAGTGAAATATTCTCATTTTTGCTTTATCAATCTCCCAAGCTCTTTTTTATGCCTTTCTTAGTTTCCTTCTTGTTAAATCTTTCAACTTGTCTTTCTCTGTCTTTATGATAATTTTCTTGATGTATTATTTCAGTCATTGGCCGCTTATCTCGCAATGACTGTATAATTCTGATTGTTGTAAGCTTGATATCAATGCTGATCTTTCCATCATTCTGTTGTTGCCAATCTCTCTCTCTGTCGTTTCCCTGTTTACATATTTCATTATCTAATTATACTTATGTTGAACACAGACATACAATGTACTGTCCCTTGTGCTCTGGGATGATAAACAAGATTCAACGCCTATATATATATATATATAAGAACATGAATTTAACATTTTCCCCATGTGGCCCACAAGGCCAGTAGCATATATAGAAAATCTACTAGCCCCATCAGACCTCTACTGGCCCCAAATAACTCAAAAATAAAAAAAAAGTTATGATATATTATGTAAAGAATAACAAATTAAAAGACAAGAGGACAAGACAGAATATTTTTAGTTTGTTTTAAAGATAAAAGTATGGGATAAAGCACTTTCTTTTACTGGACAATGGGCAATTACAGATGAGCAATCTACTGGCTGTCCTATTATTTACTGGCAATGGGCCTGTGGACTGGTGCTGATTTCGAGACCTGTATATGTTTGTGTGTGTGTATATATATATGTGTATATATACATATATATATATATACATTTACAGATTTTTTTCTTACCATATTGGGAACATGGCCCATGGTGCAGGAATTGGGAATCTCGCAACATTTTGTCTCAAAATTGGGAATTTTTTTCTGAAGGCATTTCATTTACTTTGCTATTTGCTACTTTATTTTTTATCTATTTTTATTGTCAAGGTGCCATATTTCAACTTTCAAAAAAAAAAATATATATATGAAAATTTCATCATTGAATTGAGAAATATGAAAAGATGTTATGTTTATATGATTGGGGATTTTTGGCAAAAAATTGGGAAAAAAGATATTAATTGCAATTATTGGGAATATAGCTCAATATCCACTATAAATTTTCAGGGAAAAAAAAAGCCCTGATTATATATATATATACACGCACGCGCGCGCGCGCACACACACACACACACACACATACATTAATACATTGTACATACATACTTACATACATACTGGTTACTTACAGACTAGTAAAGAACCTCTCAGATATTGTCTACATTCTGAATTATATGTGAACAATCAGCCAGAAATAGATTGATGGATACATATGCATGCTTAATGGATTTGGAATGTGTGGATGTGTAACAATGTATAAATCTCATTAAATATCTACCATCTCAGACACTTGCTACAAATGTTCTTCCCTTAATTTATAGCAGAGCAATCTGGGCCAGTTAGTGGAAAGAAGGTTATAGTATCTGTAAACAGACAGAAAAGGATTCACAGATGTTCGAAATAGTATTTTGTTATGTCTGCGAGTCTGTGTGAAAATAGTTTAAGTCCTATAATGTCTTTAAATAGGCAGTCAAGAACTAACAGACGTTCCAAATGTTTGTTGTGTACTGGCTATGATGTAGTGATGGTTAATTGTTTTAAAATCATTACTGACAATTAATCGATTATCTTATACACGTTTCTTTTTTATCAAAGAACCTTTACATAATTAGTTCAAACCATTTTCAACTTGCCTTCCCTGACAGCAATCAAGGTAGTTTTAGTTCTTACAATACCAAATATCACTGTAGTAAGGGGCATCAATTATATAATAAATAATTTTATTCCACCCACCCCACCCTCTGTAATTAGCATGTTTCCATTTAATTGTGAATTCTTTTTCATACTCAGCACTGCAGCATAGAAAACTCATTGAAACCCATATATCTGTTTTAAAATAATCTTATATAATTCATTCACCCCAAAAGACACATTTGGACTGGTCTGAGTAATTGATTTATGGAAGAGTCCATTGCTTACTGACTGTTTTACACATATGTAGCAGACTATTCTAAGTGACACATGACTTGAATATTATGTATGCTGCCTTGGTAGATGAGGTCCTTATTGATGGACCTGAGTCCCAATCATACCTGCACAAGTTTTGGATAGAGTCACATTTCATTTCAATTTCGTTATCAACTTGCATATATTGGAGAACCTGTGTTGAAAGACCACCTGTCTTTTGAGACCACATTCTGAAAATGACTTGGTTCAATAACCCCTTAAGTAAAACCTCTTTTGAGAGAGCCCCTTGTCTTGAGAGACCACACTTTAGTGACAGGTATGGTGGTTTCTCATGACAGGTTTTCACTGTATCATGTTATAATCATGACACATATAGATTTTAGTCAGCAAGAATCAGCAATTTACTTATATATGACTTTTAACACTCAATATTATCAATTACCTGTCCCTTTGTACCCTATATATTGTACTGACCAATCAAATTAAGCCTAAGATGGATGCATCAGGTTCTCAGTGAGCTGACCAATCAAATAAGGGCTTATAAATACAGCAATACTTTAAGTGAGCTGACCAAAGAAATGGAGTCATATATTTATAAATAGATTGGCCATCTCATTGAGAATCCTGATGTACATTTAATTTGGACCTTACATCAAGATTCTCAATGATTGGGCCTTTTAAGAACACTAAGATTTCCATTGTCAATGAGCTGTCCAATCAAATTTGACCTTTTATGTAAATATATCAATATTCTCAGTGAGATGACAAATCAAATAGAGGTGTATGAATACACCAAAGTTTTTAATCATCATACTCTTATCTCTATTTACAGCAACGGCAGCAGCTTCTGCGTCCTCCCCAACTCTTGCACGTGCACTTGCAGCAGTTCAGCAAACGCAGAAGAGACCCAGAAGTGAAAAGAAACCTATCCCTGTGGATCAAAAAGACAATAAATATTTTGAGAGAAGAAAGCGAAACAATATGGCAGCCAAAAAGTCCAGGGATGCTCGTAAATCAAGGGAGGATGAAATAGCAATCCGAGCTAGTTTTCTGGAGAAGGAAAATGCAATACTCCGTGCTCAAGTGGCGACCCTCAGAGAAGAAGCCAACTCCTTAAAGCAACTTTTACTACAAAAAAGATCAAGACCTTAGCTCTCACCTTTTAAAACTTTTGTGTAATAAAGCCGGTGGATATAAACATTGTTAAAATATATATATATATCTATATTATATATACATTAGTTTTTATTTTCCAATAGTTATTGCAATGGAATGAGAGAGATTACACATCCCAGCTACCATTTTGTTCAAAGTTGTTATCAACATTATATAGTTGTTTGTTCTTTTTTTTTTAATCCATTTATGAAATTTGGCCGGTGTTCAATGTTTTCAAGACTTTTTAAGAAAAATTGTCAAAACTTCAATGTGCTATTGTGTTGGAAATGTAACTGATGTATAACCTTTATGTACTTATTTCCCCATTTTTGTCCAAGTGATGTTGTGAACAAATTTGGTATCATTGTCAAAACCAGAATTTACCAAGGGCCACATATATCATAGTCAAAACAAGAATTTACCAAGGGCCACATTTATCACTCTCAAAACCAGAATTGACCCTGGGCCACATATATCATTTTTAAAACTAGAATTTACCCAGGGTCGCATGTACATGTATCATTGTTAAACCAGAATTTACTCTGGGCCACATGTGTCATTGTTAAAACCAGAATGTACACAGGGCCACACATATTGGTGTTAAATCTAGAATTTACAAATGGCCACATGTCAGTAGAAATTCCAGTGATCAACCACAAATGTTATGTATTGTCGTTGTTGTATTTTTGAATGATTCATTTGCATATAAAGGGTTAATTGCTCAGAAAATGAACAGTTAATTTCATTCAGTGATTGTAACGATAAACTGCTCAAGTACATATGTACTCTGCTTCAGTGCTTAACTTGATTAAGTTATTGATATAAATCTACGGGTTTCTGACAGTATCTTACTGGAGAACGATGCTTTTTCAATGTCTGTTAATTGCACATGACCATATTATAGACAATGTTATAGAACATATGTGTTACTGATAGTTTGATGATATTGTTTTTGATTTTTTTTATATCTAACATATTTGATAATATTCAGGGATCTCACTAGCACTTTTTTTCTACTTTCAGTTTTTATTTCTCTATTAATTGATCTGTTTCAACATCTCCATCTTACTATCTTTCATTCTAACACGCACACAGTGAAACCTCACTATCAAGACCTCATTACTAACTGACTTACAGTGGTCTGATTAGTGAGGTGGTTGCCAAAATGAGGGCATGGACCTGATTATTATTTATTTAGAATTCTCGACAGAATAATTATTGTATTCAATGTGATGTGGCATTCTAATTGAAGAGGTCTTTAGGTGTACAGTGTTTTTTTGTTGTTGTTTATTTTTTATGGAAAAAAATTGAAGCAAATTTCTCAGGGTTCCCAGCAACGTGGATAGAATGATGAGGTTTAAAATTAAAAGTATAAAGTAATTTAATAATGTTGTTATACTTCCTTATGTAGAAAAATGCAACATTTGTATATCACAGCCTTGTCATGGCAAAGGTAAAGTTTATATCATTGCAAAGGTCAAGTTTAAAGGAGATGCTCTTGTAACTGATTAAAATCAGAACAGGAAATACAAAAGGTTGTTCAAAGGAAAGTGTACAAAGTCACAACCATAATTAATTCTGTTTAAATCGTGGAAATTATGTGTAGATAGGTTTGTATTGTATGTGATATCTGATGAAATACTTAAAAACAGGATAGTTATTGTTTATCTCTTGTTTACTTTTTTATGATATCAGGGATTAAAAATGAAACTGCCAGGTGCTAGTTTTGACTTATTGAGACTCGGTCACATCAGTGTTTATTAGATTGCTTTCCCATACAAATTGTAAAATTTTCTTTCCACTTCGGAGTGAAAGAGTTTTGTTTCCACCTTACAGTTGTATAATTTTCTTTCCACATCAGAGAGGAAGAGTTTTGTGTGAAAAATTTGTTCTTAGATGTGGATCAATGCATTCTGTACATTTGTAGGGAAACTAGCCTAAGACTGGGGTCATTTGATTTTTACATTTGTAGGGACAGTAGCCTTAGATAGGGATCAGTTCATTTTGTACATTTGTAGGGACATTAGCCTTGATTTTATTGTTGTTGTGATGGATTTGTTATTGCACTCATTTTTCAGTGCTTTGTCATTTGAGATGACAAAATCCTAAAGGTTACCGGTGAATTATCATACATATATATAATGTTATGCTTCATTTCATTTTGGTTCCATCGTGTTTCTTTTATTTAGCAATATCATAGACTTACCTACAATAGGGTGCTGTATATGTTGACTTAAGATTTTATATCAACCCTTTAACTAGAAGTTGGTCTGATCCACATAAATAGTAAATGCCTCAGTACACAATACTATTGTCTTGCCAACAAAAAGGTCCTGGGTCCGATCCCCAGATTGAGGCTTAGATGATAGTTCTAAAATACAGACAGTAGCATTGGTCCATAAAGTCATTGTAAATTAACTAATCAGTCTCTGAAAAACAATGAACTATTCTATAAATCAAAGACTTAGGCTAGTGCAAAGTGTCTTTAGGGGTGACCGAGTTAAAGAACCCTTATTGTGTAGGCATAACTGTAGCTCATGTAAAATATGTCAGCTCATGACCTATAGCTGGTCATGTCTGATGTCGTGATATAGAACAAAAATTCCATGCCACAACCACTTCCAGGAAATTCTTAGAACCACACTCCATACTTAGAAAATTGACAATAAATTAAAAGATAAAATTCATAGATATCATATTGCATTATCAGTAAATGGATAACATTTCAACAAAAACTCAGGAATTATCAGTATCCTGGTGACAGAATTGTGTACATTTTGACTAATTGTTAATTAGTGAAATTTGATAAAATATATTTTCTAAAAATAATTTAAAATTTGTTTGTTCCTTTCCTGATTGCTGGGAACCCATGTGTCTGTCGACTACCTCATAATGTTGAAATACTTAATGAATACTCATGTTTAAATCATACTTTTGTACATATAACAGGTTTTGTAGACGAGAATAAATAGCGTTAGTTTAGGGAGAAATAACATGTTGATGAATAGAGTGAAATAACATTTGATATTACAGTGAAATAACATGATTATTCTGTAAAATAGCAAATATTTGTTAACAGTATGTAGTGTGAAATATGTAGTTTGAAATAATGTTATTTAGTATTATATAGCATGTTAAGTTGTGTGAAATAACATCTTGCCACAATATGACTGAAATGTTGTAAAATGTGGCATAAATGATAGCTCACTTATGAAATAACATGTTATTTATCATGACATAACATGGGGGTGATAATTAAATAGAGATGCATTATGATATCAACTGATTGGGTTTATTACACAAAGTTGAATTGTTCAATCACAGCAAGTAAATTGTAATTTTAAAGGAAACTTTACAAACTTTTATAATCATAGATCATTTACATGATCTATGTAGACAAAATGAGTACCGGTATACCATGAAGTTAGTGCAATAGGCCTAAATGTTTCAAATGTAATAAATACAATATAATTTGCATGCGTATTAATGATGTATGTTACTTCCAGTGTATTGTCATCTTCCCACAATTATGTTTAGTAATCTACTAGGGTACAAAGTCACAAACATGACAGTAAATACTCCAGTTCAAATTTTATGTTGTCATTTTTACCGTATAGTTGTTTTGTTACACCTCTTGATATAACTGATTAGAAACTGTGGGATCTTTTAAATCTAACTTAATCATTTTTTCTATTGAAAAAAAATCCTTGAGCAAGGAACTGAGAATTTGATAATGTATTTGTGCTGCTTTTGATATTTCTGAAGCTTGTTGCTGCCATTATTTATAAATGTATGGAATATACAAACATATATAAAATGACCAGATACAGCATCACTATAGCATGTTATCTCAAAATCAGTAGGAATGAGTTTCACTTAAGTATGTACTGAGTTACACTTAAGTATGTACTGAATTTGTTGTTGAAGGCACCTTTTTCAATCACAGAACCATCATAGTACATGTATTTTACCATTAAACTGTTCATGGTGTTTGTAAGACATAAATATATAATTTCAAATTTGGCATTTTAAATGACCCGGTGATTTTTTAATATACCGGTATTTATCAAACATATCAACTGTTTTTGAAATGATAGTTTACAATAGAAACAATATGTTATTTTCTGATCTGATTACAGCGTTTTAGTAATCCATATAGATATTATACACAGGAATTATAAGATTTTTTATGATCCACAAATACAACATTCTCACCTACAATGAGTTACGACTTGGGGTTTATTATTAGGGTTCATATGCACTTACCAATTTAAGTGCATGGTAAATTTAACACTTTAATGTGTAGTGCTGTGAAAATCAATGAAATTGAAAGTTAAAGTGTCTTCTTTTTATGGTATTGTTTATCAAGCTTAAATATTGTTTTTAAATAGTTCTTCCATAGAAACAGAATCGTGTATAAAAGTCATATTTTAAGTCTTGGGAATTTGATATTTTGGGAAAATAAATTGAAAAAAAATAAATATGAGTCAATTTCACCTAATGGGTTCTTTTATCATGGTTGGATAGAAGATTTGAGTGTTGTGATACTTATGTTTTTTGTGCTCAACAAAAACTAGCTATTGTAATTGTATTATATGAACTTAAAAACCTGGAAAACACTTTTTTATTGTTCCATGTGTTATATAAAAGTGTATTTTGATATGATGTTGATGTATGTTTTCATTCTAGAAAGCAATGCATGTACTTTGTTTATGTTTTATCGATACCTTATTTTTTTCCAGTTGATACCTTATTTTTTTTCCAGTTTTCTTACATAAATTGATACCAGTGAATGTTTTCAATATTTCAAGTTTTGTTTTTGTGAATACCAGTTTGTAAAAAAATTTTGTATTGTTTTCATCAAGACTTATTCATTTTGTCATACTTTGAAGGATTCCTGAAACATTGGGATGTGACAAGGAGATCCATTTTCTCCTGTCTTTTTTATTATGTTTTATTTTCTGTGAATCATCCTTTCAATTAGTGCTTAGTTAATACCAGTAAGGGTAAGGATGTGATTTTATGTATTGTCCTTTGATAAAACTATGTAACCAGTCATGAAAATAGGGACACTCCTAAACTTTCCAGTATTTGAAAATGTCTTGCAATATCAATGACTAAAATGTTAAATTTCTAGGTCAAATTTTTTTTATATAAGATTTGAATGTAAGTGTAGATATAGGATACTAAATGTCCCTTTTTCTTTGGCTGGTCTTACATGAAATTAAAATGTTCTCTGCAGAATCACATAATAAGGTTGTTTCTGTCTAGTCGTTGAAATTTCTGTCAAAATTTCTAAATTTACTATCTATGATTTTATTCCCTCTAAGAATTTTTCATGAAATTTTAAGTATTTTGGTTGATTTGGTTTGATATTATCTTGTATTGATGTATTATATGGCTTTTAAGGTGTACTACAATTACACATACTTTCAATTTCTATAAAATATTATCGTCTGGGCCCAGGCACCATGAAACAAGAATTTACTTAAGTCTGAGAATATTCTCAACTTGACCTTCTTAGTATATCAGATATCAGGATTAGTCAAAGTTTTGTAAATTTTAAACTTCAGTAATTCTTATTATGTTATGGTGGATCCAAGCCATTAAATTTAAACAGGCAAGTCCATATAATTGAGAAGGCAAGTCCATATAATTGAGAAGTAACCAATTTGATAATTTTAATGATTTTGAACATGAGAATTTGAATTTGTCATTGTTATTGCTTACAGAGATTAAAATACTTACCAAATATTATTTTGAAATTCTTACTTGTAGCACGTACACTAATTGTATGCTGATTTATGTTAGGACATTCCTTATTCAAGTGATTCTGTAGACCACGTTTTGCTTCTTTCTGGTAGAGGTTTGCCATTTTTATTGTCTGGAACAAAATACAAGTTCCAGTTGAAATGCAAGTTGTATCTCAGGGAATATTAAAGTTGTATATACATATATATATATATATATAAATAAATCATTTGTGTATGTCAATGACTTGTTGATATTTTGTTGTATACTGACCCTTGTGATTGACCAGAGATAGTGTTGATATTTTGATGTATACTGACCGCTTGTGATTGACCAGTGATAGAGTGTTGACATATTGATGTATACTGACCGCTTGTGATTGACCAGTGATAGAGTGTTGACATATTGATGTATACTGACTACTTATGATTGACCAGTGATAGAATGTTGACAAGTTGATGTATACTGACAGCTTGTGATTGACCAGTGATAGAATGTTGACATAGTGATGTATACTGACCACTTGTGATTGACCAGTGATAGAATTTAGATATTTTTATGTATGCTGTCCACATGTGATTGACCAGTGATAGAATTTAGATATTTTTATGTATGCTGACCACATGTGATAGACCAGTAATGGAATGTTGATATTTTTATGTATACTGACCACTTATGATTGGCAAGTGATAGAATGTTGATATTTCTATGTATACTGACCACTTGTGATTGACCAGTGATAGTGTTAATGTATTGATGTATACTGACCACTTGTGATTGACCAGTGATAGAATGTTGATATTTTTATGTATACTGACACTTGTGATTGATCAGCGATAGAGTGTTGATATTTTGATGTATACTGACCACTAGTGATTGATCAGCGATAGAATGTCAATATTTTGTGGTATTGTGATCGCTTGTGATTGACCAGCAATACAGTGTTGATATTATGATAACCCTGGCTGCCCTAATCTAGCATGGTCTAAATTTTTGAAACTTCATTTATACCTGCTAATTTCTCATAAGTAAAAATTCCTGACAGTGTGTAACCAGACATGACAGAAGATATTACAAGTGTATAGTGGCTAAGAGATTAGGGCATCAAGCTTTAAACCAGGATGTTTCATTTCTGGTCAGTGATAGTTTGAGCCATGATGTAACCTAAGCACATTTTGTGAGCAAGTTTGCCAGTTTACTTGCAGAAGGTTGGTGATGTCTTCTGGGGGTATATTGGAACCAGTTTTTCTCTTCCACCACCAACAAGAGGCCCAGTGGACATAAACTGCTACCTGCGTGAAATGTTTATTTAAAGTTCATAATCTGAGCTAACGAAAAACTAATATTATTTGTTTTCTTGGGTATCTGTGACCTTCACCTTTGATCCTATGACCTTGGAGTTTTCAGTATCACATCGATCCTTAGATTCCGGACAACTTTCTTAAATATCTGTACAAAAACTTGAATCAGTTCTATGTTGATAAGTATAAAACTGTAACCTAGCTAGGCCTATGTCATTTGAAGCACCTCATGTGCTCGTTTACACAGATTTATGCATTTTCATTCGCAAACTTTATATCGGGATACCTCCTGCCTTCCTAAGAGGAAATGGGAAAGTTAACGACGGACGATTAGTGGATGCCACACAACAGACGAAGCAGAAGACCGACAAAAGACGATTGGAAGCAGATTGACCGCCATCTTGCAACTGAGACATTGTTGAGCGTGACGTAAAACACTAATTATATCAAATCCGCGACTGGCTTTTACTGTGTTTTGGACGAGACATTAAAAAACCGAGGTCCCGTGTCAAAGTAGATCGATGTCGACACGTTAAAGAACCCTCACTGCTCAAAGGCCGTAAGTGCCGAGCATAGGCCAAAATTTGAAGCCCTCCACTGGAATTTAGTTACTTGTCACTAAATTAAACTAAATAGAGTAAAAGATTCTTGAACAATACAAAAAAAAAAATGTGTAACTTACACAGCAAGTATTGACATGTACGTTGTGTGAACACAATTTTGGTACAGATGTTAGAAAGGGGCGTGTCTTACATTAAGACACCTTGCTGGTTGATCATAAGCCGTTTATCTGACTCAATACCACCAAATGTCAGTAAAAACTAATGTTCTTAAGCTCAAGATTTATTTTAGTAAATATATGACTGGTTTTTGTTCGTAAAACTTGACTTGGATCACGGCCACAGACAGTGACTCCATTTCATCAATCATGCTTTTCACCGAACTTGACCTCATCAGCAAACTTGACCTTTTTACCGAGTTTGACCCGTTCATCCAACTAGAAAGGTTTCCATGGAACATTTGCGACGGGTGTGGCATGCCAGCAGAAGACGCTGACTCCTTCCGGACACAGGTGTTATCCCGTTTGGGATTCGTAATTGTTTTTCATGTTGAGACCATTTGCACATCTAATTCGTCGTGTTCTAATGGACTCGAGTTTTTGATTATTGATTGGCAGTTCTTCAGTTTTAATTATTATGGTACTTAAAATATTTGAGTAGTAGTCTACACGAATTATTTCTGTCAATTTCCAACGTTGTTTTAAAATAAGCAATACATATCCCTTGATCACACTATAAGTGTAAAGAGATGTCCGGTTGCTGCACGACTTGTTTTTTCATCTCAAGATTGAAACAATGATGTAACTTTATTACTTCCTTAATTAGAAGTACATTGTATAATATAATATTATGCCTATGTAAAGTAAGCTCAGTTGTGATATAACCTGCCCGGATGTGATTGTACAGTGATCAGTAAGCTCAATTATGATATTTATCTCTCCGGATGTCATTGTACAGTGACCACTGGGCTCAATTATGATATAATCTGTCCGAATTTTGTTGCTCAGTGATCACTGGGCTCTATTATGATATAATATGTCCAGATGTCATTGTAAAGTGACCACTGGGCTCAATTATGATATAATCTGTCCAGATGTCATTACACATCGACAACTGGGCTCAATTAAATATAATATATCCGGTGCCATTGTACAGTGACCTCTGGGCTCCGTTATGATATAATCTGTTCAGATGTCATTACACAGGCACCAGTGGGCTCAGTTATGATATAATCTGTCTAGATGTCATTGTACAACGACCACTGGGCTCATTTATGATATAATCTGTCCAGATGTCATTACACAGTGACCACTGGGCTCAATTATGATATAACCTGTCCGGATGTAATTGCACAACGACCACTGAACTCAGTTATGATATAATATGTCCGGATGTCATTGTACAGGCTCAGTGATAATATATTTTGTTGTAACGTCATTGTATTGTGTTCGATTTCAGTTATTTTGAACGCCAAACACTTAGTTTAAAAAAAAAAAGAGATTGTCGCTTTTGTTTACTTGCGGAAGGCTGGTGGTCTCTTCCCAAGTAAGTCTACATTGTAACAAGGCTCTTCCCTCTTAAAACATCCATCATGCAAGCAAAGGGTCCCTGGTTTGATCTGTCTGTCAATTCAAACATGAGACTTATTGATATAAAGCCACAGCCATAGATAAGTAACACCCGTCAGGAGATTAAAGAGTACAATAAGTTGACAGACTTCGGGTATATCCAGAGGTGGATTCAGGAGCCAATGAGACGTAATGTATACCTACGTGAAATCCACAGTGACTGTTCTAACGCCAAAAGCTTGAACAAATGGTTGAAGTTTCTTCCAAAGAAATTGTAGTAGGCCTACATTTAGTATAGGCCTATTAGTAGTAGGAATATTAACCTATCAAAGACTCCTCTCAATTACACCGACTGTTTCTTTGCACAACTTTCCCTGTAGTCGGTAACACCGTTATTATAAGTGAAAAAATTGGGGCAGGGATGTACAACAACATATTTTACGCCTACACGATTTCCATGTTTTCTAAAGGTACAATGACTCGGTCTCAGTGACCTAGCCGTGTCCAGCTGTCTTACTGATGTAGGAATTGTACATAAGTGTATTTACAATAAACATTACAGCCCGACGATATACATGTACTAACATTGTTCTTTATTGAAAAGCCTGGCAAGATTATTTAAACGCGTTGGTGATCTTTACACATCGATGTATTTACAATGCTGATAGGGGAGACTGGAAACCCATGGGCCAACGCTACCGGTATTCTGTAACAGCATACACTTGCATGCCAATATACAATACAACTGTTTCAAGATGTGATGAAAACTTTGTTTAGGATTTACTTGTCCATGAAATACACAATTTTGACGCGGGATTTTAGTATGAATTGTGTACAACATACCGCTGATATTGAAATCTACATAAATTTAAATCAAATAATAAAAAAAAAATAAACGTGAATTCCATGAAGGCAATATTAAAATATAAGTCCCATTAACAATAAACATCTAGCCGACTAAATGTATATAAATAAAAGTTTTATTTGGAAAATAGTTATTGTTTTCATGTTGTGGACCCATGAGCCACCCTCTCTGTTGAATTTTTCTGTAGAAATATTATAAACATAATACCAATGTGCTAATCCTCAAGACGATCGTTTCGGTCAATAAGACTCCATCAGTTCAGCTTCAGTTTCAAATGTATGTGTATTTACTAAAGAGAAAGTGATATTATACAAGGCCAAATAAAACATCTAAAAGTATAGCTGAAATCCGTCTAAGAGTAAACACTTTACGAAGATGACTATCTTATCTTCAGAAAAATTTTGAATTTAAAGGGTGTTATCAGTGCCAAATATTACTGAAAGGTTTGTAACTGTGTCAGAATGAACTCCGAGAATGTTCCCAACTTTTCCTCTGCGTATAGATTTTTGTGTGAGGGCTACCAAAGATTAACACATTTTTATTGGCAAACATTATGCAATATCACTAATTGTAATATAGGAAATTACATCGCCACACAGGTTAACAATTCACTTGGATCTTGTTTGCTTAAATGGCATTAATTACAACACAAAACTAAAAATAAAAAAAATTTGCCATCGTACACACACAATAACACAAATATAGTTCACTGGGTTTCTACTTTTAGATCTGATACAATATTGATCATTACATCGATGGTTTTATGCACAACGAATACACACACACACACACTGCTTTCTCCTCGACACCACAAACAAAAGAAAAAAAACAAACAAAAAATGTCCGCCGCCAAAACATATACTATATATTTTTTTCTGTTTACTTTGGTGTCTGTGACCTTGATATTTGACCCAATGATCTTGAAACTTTGTCACCATGGTCCTAAGATAATTCCTAACAACTTTCATATGCATGTATATCTTCGTAATAAAAAATAAAATCAGATTTAGTTAATAAGCCATTTGTAGAAAGAAAAAAAATACTCTATGTTACTAAAATGCTCCGATAATGGCTCGTTTCCGGGCATATCCGATATATATATATATATATATATACATATATATATATATATATATATATATATATATATATATATATATATATATATATATATATATATATATATGTGTGTGTGTGTGTATATATTATAGACACGTATAGAAAAATGGCGAGTGAAGTGAGGCCTGGGTATTTATTTCCAATATATGCCAGCCAGTCCCCCACCCCCCGCCTTCAGAATCAAATTGTCGTCCCCTTGATAGTAGCCAGCCAGCCCCCACCCCCGCCTTCAGAATCAAATTGTCGTCCCCTTGATAGTATAGGTCTACCAAGCTAAACTGGCATGACCGGGGTCTGGTAAAAACCGAAACAATGGGGGGAATGCACCTTGGTAGACCTGTAGGGATGACAGTGACTGAGTGCTGAGTTGGTACACAGTAGATTTATTTGTTTGAAGTACTGTTAATCCTGTTTTATTCGTGAGCAGTTTATTTTACGCATAATATTGCGAGAGCTCTGGGTCACGAAAATAAAATTATCGCGTAGCGAAGTACGATGATAATATGACGAAATGGCCATTCGTAAGTGCGAAAATATCATCTCGCCAATAAATTTAGAACTTGTGTATCGCGGAAATATAGTCCCACAAAAATTCCAATATTGACGGTATACTGCACAATTAAATCGATATAAGCTGTCACAATGATTATTTTTGTCTCCTGACATATAGTCGAGAATATGACCAAATGTGTGTTCAAATACATTATCAAACACGTAAAACGTTGTAAAACTTATTTTCGAAGTTATTTGTTTTATTAGAATTAAAGTTTTCCCGTACCTTAAAATCCAGCTGTTTTTCCGTATGCAATGACCTTTCAGAATATCAAATGTACTTCGTAATTTGATCAGGGGATCTCTGTCCTTTAAGCAGTCTGACTATGTAAAAGTCGGCCGATTTTTATGTGGTTTTTTTTATCTATTTTTAAAATATAGGACTTTATTTTTTATTGGAAAGTGCATGTATTATGTAAAATATATGCTGATCAACGCTGTTTTAAATACCTGAAGAAAATCGGATGCATAGAAGTCGGAACCGGGGGGCTAGGGGGGGCTTAGCCCCCCACTTTTTTTGCAAAGATAGACATATGTATTGAAAATTGGGGCTTAGCCCCCCAGACGTTTCTGGCGTGTGTGTGTTTTTTCAGTGGTTTAGCCCCCCCCCCCCCACTCCACTTTCAATTTGCTTCCGACGCCTATGGGATGAATATATGAATAAATATATCAGGTCACTAAAAGACAGTTTTCCGATCTTTAATGTTACCCTGAATGCTGACGTTGACAAAACCAAAACAATATAACTGAAAAAGTATGTATACCTCATGTTTTACAATCGTGGCGCCATGACCGGTGGAGTTGGGAAGTTCATGATCATATATGTAAAGAATGATAAATCCGAGAATGCGATAGAATGTTAAAATAGAATAGTATAGTTAAAAAGTATAGAATAGTTAAAAATCGGTCGAGATCACCCGATATATCCGGCACGTGGACAATTTCAGAAACGAATGTTTTAAAACGACGAAAAAGACGAACTTTGCCTGATTTGGGTATGAAATGATCATGTACGAAAATAAACGCAAAGGGTAACGAGAATAGAACGTGTATTAACAGCAAATAGCACGTGTTTATTGGTCACTCATTTATCTTCGTCAAAAATGACCGAAAGTTAATTTGCAGTGCTCGAAGTATGGCGGACAAAAAGTAACTGATATTACGGGTTACGTTTGGCAAGATTGTTGCTTTTTGTTTGTTTGTTTATTGCTGTTTAACGTCCCACTCAAGAATATTTCACTCATATGGAGACGTCACCAAATGCCGGTGAAGGGCTTCAAATTTTTACCTATGCTCGGCACTTACGGCCATTGAGCAGTGAAGGTTCTTTAACGTGCCGACACCTACTGTGACACGGGACCTCCAGTTTTTACTGTCTCGTCCGAAAGACAGGAAACCAACCTGTCGCCGGCGGGACTCGAACTCACGACCTTACGATCCAGAATCGAGCACGCTACCGACTGAGCCAGGCCGGCTTGGCAAGATTGTTGCAATTGTACACATGTATTTGTTATTCTAACCACTAGTTGGTCTTTTTGGAATATATACGAGATAGAAAATCACATAGAATGGGCATGTAAAATTTTTCACAAACTACAGCTCATATCGCTTTAAACTCTATAAGCACTACATAGTTGCCAGTTAACAGCCTTACACTTCATTACCGACAAGGAGTATATATTTGTAAACTTAGTCAATATACAGTCGATCAAGGTCAGTACATGTGTTTGTACACTGTTAGACAGTTTACAGTGAGTTTTACCCCAGGTCGAGCAGTGTATAGGTTTACACATTGGCAGACAGTTTACAGCAAGTCTTACCCTGGGTCAAGCAGTGTACAAGTTTACACACTGACAGACAGTTTACAGCAAGTCTTACCCTGGGTCAAGCAGTGTACAAGTTTACACACTGACAGACAGTTTACAGCAAGTCTTACCCTGGGTCAAGCAGTGTACAGCTTTACAGACTGGTAGACAGTTTACAGCAAGTCTTACCCTAGGTCAAGTAGTGTACAGGTTTACACATTGGCAGACAGTTTACAGCAAGCCTTACCCTGGATCAAGCAGTGTACAGGTTTACATACTGGTAGACAGTTTACAGCAAGCCTTACCCTGGGTCAAGCAGTGTACAAGTTTACAAACTGGCAGACAGTTTAAAACAAGGTCAAACATAGTAGAGAGGTTTACACACTGACAGACAATTTACAGCAAGTCTTACCCTAGGTCAAGCAGTGTACAGGTTTACACATTGGCAGACAGTTTACAGCAAGTCTTTCCCTGGGTCAAGCATAGTGTACATGTTTACATATTGGCAGACAGTTTACGACAAGTCTTACCCTGGGTTAAGCAATGTACAAGTTTACAAACTGGCAGACAGTTTACAACAAGGTCAAACATAGTAGAGAGGTTTACACACTGACAGACAATTTACAGCAAGTCTTACCCTAGGTCAAGCAGTGTACAGGTTTACACATTGGCAGACAGTTTACAGCAAGTCTTTCCCAGGGTCAAGCATAGTGTACATGTTTACATATTGGCAGACAGTTTACAGCAAGTCTTACCCTGGATCAAGCAGTGTATAAGTTTACACATTGGCAGATAGTTTACAGTCAGTTATGACACTGGTGTAGTTCAGTCAAGTCTTACACTCGTCAAACTCATTGTACAAATGTACATGCTGAGACATTTTTCAATCGTTTTTACTATCTGTCAAGCACAATGTACAAGATAAAAACTGGCAGACAGTTTTACACTCTGTCAAGCTGTGTACAAGTTTACACACAGGTGTACAGTCTGGACCATTAAGCTTGGTGCACAAGGTAACACAATGGAATACATGCTAAGTTTAGTCAAGTCTTACACTGTCAATCTCAGTGTAACGACAGACAGATAACAGTCAGTTAAGCTCAATACAATACTTAACACTGATATACAGTTTATCGTCAGACTTGCACTGTCAAACTCAGTGCACCAACAGACAGTTAACAGTAGTCAGTTAAGCTCAACACAAAACTTAACACTAGTATAGTTTATAGTCAGTTCTAACACTATCAGTGTTCAGATAGACAGTCAACAGTCAGATAAGCTCAACACAAAACTTAACACTGGTATACAGTTTATAGTCAGGCTTGCACCGTCAAACCCAGTGTACTGACAGAAGGTCAACAGTCAGTTAAGCTCAACACAAAGCTTAACACTGGTATACAGTTTATAGTCAGGCTTGCACCATCAAACCCAGTGTACTGACAGAAGGTCAACAGTCAGTTAAGCTCAACACAAAGCTTAACACTGGTATACAGTTTATAGTCAGGCTTGCACCGTCAAACCCAGTGTACTGACAGAAGGTCAACAGTCAGTTAAGCTCAAAACACAGCTTAACACTGGTATACAGTTTATAGTCAGGCTTGCATGTACACTTTGCTAAACTCATTGTACAAGTTTATACCTTGGTCATATTTTTTATTGGTGGTATAGGTGTTGTTTACAGGTGATAAACATAGGTGTTGTTTACAGGTGATAAACATAGGTGTTGTTTACAGGTGATATACATAGGTGTTGTGTACAGGTGATACACATAGGTGTTGTTTACAGGTGATAAACATAGGTGTTGTTTACAGGTGATACACATAGGTGTTGTTTACAGGTGATAAACATAGGTGATGTTTACAGGTGATACACATAGGTGTTGTGTACAGGTGATACACATAGGTGTTGTTTACAGGTGATATACGTAGGTGTTGTGTACAGGTGATATACATAGGTGTTGTTTACAGGTGATACACATAGGTGTTGTTTACAGGTGATAAACATAGGTGTTGTTTACAGGTGATACACATAGGTGTTGTTTACAGGTGATAAACATAGGTGATGTTTACAGGTGATACACATTGGTGTTGTGTACAGGTGATATACATAGGTGTTGTTTACAGGTGATATACATAGGTGTTGTTTACAGGTGATACACATAGGTGTTGTTTACAGGTGATACACATAGGTGTTGTTTACAGGTGATATACATAGGTGTTGTTTACAGGTGATATACATAGGTGTTGTTTACATATTCTCAGATGGTGCACACAGTGCTGTGGTATGCAACAGAATGGTAATCAACACATAATGGTTGTCCTTCTCTGGTGGTGGTGGTGCAGATTTTCAACGAAGAAAATTTCCAGGATCTGAATTTGCTTTTCATATAAAACACTAAAATATGCCAGTGGATTTGTAAAGAATAAATAACGAAAACCAACTAAACCAGATTATCATTAATCTATTGAGGCATTTTTGTTGAGGAGTCATTTTTGAGCCGAGAGTGACATACCCAGGCAAAATCTCCAATTTTCAAATAACTTATGTGAACTTGAAATTAATGATATATAAACTTATAAGATTATGATAATTACTAATTGTACTTCAAGCACCAATTAGATTTCTGAAACTCAACTGGCGATTATTTGAGGTTTTATCAGCATATTCTTATCCCTGGTTAAATCCTGTCTGTTCAAGAAGGTAACGTTTTAACTGATGGCTTGTCTACACTTCATCCTCCTTTCCATCACACTCTTTTCTGAAGTGGTGTATATCCGGAACACTTTTGACACTTAAGTTGCGGTGAATTACTTAACGCACATCCTGATTTACAGATACATATATGTATACACATATCCGAGACACAGCAATATTATAATATCTCTTCACTTGTTGAAATACAAAATGAAAATACAAACATGTCTTTTAAGGCCAGTTAAAGGAACAGACAAAAGCAGCTGTTATAGACAGTTGGCCTTTATATAAAGATTTATTCATTATAAAAACAAAGGGAACAAAGGTTAACTATTTGAATGGCCTTCATAGGCACATTAGGCAGGTGCCCTTTAAAGCAAGTTTGACTGTATCCTAAAATAGTATGAAATATCCTACTATTTTCTCCATTATGTTTAAATGAGAACACAGAGGAATATTCCACATTCTTTTGGGAATGAGGACCTGGGCCTTTTTAATTGTGAATTTAAGCAACATTTTATTGAAATTAGGAAATCTAAAAATACACAGAACTATTGGAAAAAAAGAACGTCTTCAAACTGATTGTTATTTGACTTCATTTGGGAAATTTTGACTACAAATTGGGAAAAATGCATTTTTGGCATTGGGAATTAAGACGTTTTCAGCCCTCTACAATAAAGTTTAAAATCCCTTACACATGTACATTTTCCTTTGAATAACTAGATGTGTTAGAGAGACATTGATCTTACAGAGAGTCAAGCTAACCATGAAGGCATAAAACTCCAATATTTCTGGTCCATTTGTTAAGAATCAAACTCATCTGTGATTTAAATGATTTAAAGCAACATATGAATTTTGTCAGATTTTAAGAAATTTCTAAAGTATAATGTAGATATGATGTTTTCAATATAAATGTACATTTAACATTTTTAAAATCTAACTTCTCATTACTGGAACTAGTGACCAATGGGACACAGTCTTGGCTTATGTTAAGAATACTTCAATCTAAACCCATACTAGAGGCCTTTAGTCTAGTATTCCTCATGCAAATTACAGCCCAGTAACTTTACACTGGCAATTATAAAAGTTCAATGAATCTTTGCTGCTGAGGAACAGCATTGTCCACCTGAAAATAGGTTGGCAAGTACACACGTATGGTTCACCTTATAAATTCACAATAAGATACAGAGAACAAAGATATCCCTGTTCTCAAGATGTAACTGTATATCCCTTTTTATAGTCCAGTTTTCTCAAAATTAAGACATGATATACAGAAATACAGTGAAACCTGTCTTAAGTGATCACTCCATCTGCCAGTGAAATGTAGTCTCTCAAAACAGGATTTTTAACCACGTAGTTTTCAAAGTGTGGTTTCTCAAGACAGGTGATCCATCAAGACAGGTTCGACTGTGTATATACATCACATTATCTGTACCTTAGCTCTCATCCTAATGGAAATTACATTTACCCTCCATATATGCAATACAGTAGAACACGCCATCTGCCATTCAAATGTGGTCTCCAAAGACAGGTGGTCCCTGAACTCATTGGCCACATTTGGACTAATTTGTTTCAAAGAATGGTACAGATCATTATCAGAATTCAGGGCCCGTTTTACGAAAGGTCCAAAGTCTTAGTCTTAACTGTCATAAGACTGACCAATCAGGGATGCATTGCCATGGTAGTTAGGACTAAAAGGTAGGATTTAAGACTGAGGCCTTTTCATAAAATGGGCCCCAGGAGTGTATAATTTAGAATCCAAATTCAAAGTGATTTTACACTCATATTATCTTGTTCACCCCTGAAGTATGATAATGGACTATACAGTTTACTGATTTGGGAAGAGTATAAATGTGATCACAGGGGTTGATAGGTTAAAAGAGGTTTTATCTGATGCATTATTTATTCGAGTGGTTCTCAAAATGTGGTCTTACATGACAGGTGGTCTCTCATGACAGGTCTCACTGTATTACAATACTTTAAAGCAGATCAACAAAATAAAATACAAGAATATAGAATTAATATGTGCAGATACTGAGGTTTATTTGAATATAGTTCATCATTGGTTAAATTTACGTAAGATCAGAAAAACAAAGATCTAATAACAATTATCGAAAGAAAAAGGATAGTTTGTTATTATTACATGTAAGGAATTAGAAGTACCTATGGATAGTACTTCTCCAAAACAATAACAATCAAATTTGTACCATTTAATTTTTCTTCCAAAAAAAAATATTTAAGATTGACTAATTAGAAATTATTATGCAAAATCATTACACATCACAAATTGATCAACGTTTGTAAGCAACAGCCAAACACGAAACCCGGTATTAACAGTAAATGAAGGAAAACCAAAAGCTAAATCACATTTGCACAATTCCTTTCTTTTCTATTAAAAAACAACAAAATTATCCTCCATCAGAAGAGTTACTTCCCCTACAAAGCACATCTTCAACTTTCCAGAAAAATATATCTATGCACAGTATTATACATGTGTTAAAACTGTACAATTAATATTCTGGCCAAGCTGGTGATAATTTTTTTTCCACAATGAAATCTGCACTGTAGATAACATTCAATATGATACAATGTATAATCCAACTTCAACACGAGACATTTTACAAGTACCTGCTAACAAAGGGCAGTAACTCATGTACAATGCATCTAAATCAATGACCATTCTGACATGAAGTGCTTTCTTTATTAAAAAAAAAAATATTGATGACTAGATGAAGAAAAATAATCTGACATACAGAAAAAAACCACAGCTAAACAAGAATGTAATAAAAGAAAATTAATACTGACATTTTTTTTTAAACCTGAATTCAATAAATTTTCTTATATAAATTTTTTGATATTTTCACAACAGACACTTGTGTCCCCACCTTCCTACAGACATACATAGCACTTAAATAGCACTTTTGATATTATCATTATATGCTTGGAAATACAATAAAAAAAACCAGCATCTCATCTTTCAAGGACAGGACTGATATAAAAAAAAATCCTAAATTTTCAAACAGGCTGACTTACAGTATCATAAAAACAGTACATTGTATCATAGATTACTGTGCATTTACAAAAACAAAACAAAAAAAAACACTGAGAGATATCAATAATCCAATGACAAACTCAAAACTGCTTTTTTGCCCTAAAACATATTATAGATGTATAATGAAAATGAAAACAATGTATGCAGCAATAACAGCCAGAAAAAAAAACAAAAACAACTCTAGGCTGCAGACAGCTATTCAAAATATTGATGGTATTAACTTTTTAACTACAATGTGTTATTTGCAAATGGCTTTGTAGAGCTCTCAAATATAAAAAATAATGTTGTTGTATTGCTTGATCTGCCATTATCCAAAGATCAATCAGAATTAAACGATACAGATTACATTTATATAATTTTACTTAATTCATCTGCAATATGGAGAATACATAATCATAGAGTCGAGTACAAACGAAAGATACATCGCACTAATATCGTACAAAAAGTATACATAGTGAAAAAAAAAGAAGACGAAAATTTCTTTTCCATGTTTCCAATGTGCATGTAGACATATTTTTTTTTTTACAAAATATATCAACAATAATACATATATAGAGAAGGGTGGGGCTATTTGAATGCTAATTAAAATCTTTGCGAGGTAATCCGTACATTATTAATACACAAGTACAGAGATCAATACTGGAATAGACATAGAAAACAATTCTGATTGTAATTTTGCTTAAAGCAATGGTATATGTCATCAACACATTAAATAATTCAAAGTAAAAAAATCTTTAATTTAGTATTCAAACAACCTGGTCCTCCATTTTAACTGACACTACAAGTACCTCAAATTTTAATCAAATGATTTCTCCCTTAAGTAATATTCTACAAAAACTTAAATCTTTGTTCAACAACAAACTTCCTCAGAATTCCATTTCTTTCAGTTTATGTGCTGTTTGTTCAAATTGATTGTAACACCTTTAAAATTGGAGATATCTTTTAAAAAGAAATGATAGGTGAAACAATTGTGAAAACATATATATATATATATATATATATATATATATATATAACTGGCAACCACGACAACACAGCACACATCCTCATACAGCCAGACTCATATATACACAGATTTTGTAATAGCATTCAACACTACTGCTGTTATAAACTCTAAACATATATGTATATGCATTCTAAACATCTCAATCTAACTTCTTGTCCCCCATTTTTGTAATAAAATTAATATCGTCACCCGTAATGTGTTGATATGATTGCATCTAAAGAGTAACATTCAGATTATATATCCTTCAACTTCACAAAACAGAGCAAATAGTAGTCACATTGGAGAATAAAAAGTTCAAAGTCTTAGAAATGGAAAAATATCACATCCTAGGAAGCGTAAAAAAATATCAGGGTACAAACAAATTTTAATTCTTACTGAATATGAATCAAGGAAGAAATAATCTCCAGAGCCTTTCTAATAATAATAATCAGTATTACACTGACAGATCATTTATTGACCCATTAATATGCTAATGTATGTCACAATTATTTCAATGTAACTATTTCACTAATCTCTATACATAATTATGTATTCCTTTGGGGGACACACAATATCCCTCTAAATAACTAGCTTCCTCGCTGCTTGGCATTCTGTTGCCGATTTAAACATTTTTCTACAAAATATGATATGCTCTGCCTTGAAAATATTTAAGTCTATTTCAAATTCTAAACTTTAGCAGCTTGCACATGTAAAACATAATGAATTAGAAATCAACACTTCTTCAGAAACTAGAGCCAAAATTCAAAATCAGAGAAAAAAGTCACAAGTGTTAAGAGTTTTCAATTATGTTTTTTGTCTTTACAGTTTTCTGGTTTCATTTTAGCTACTACAAATTCATTTGAACAAGTACAATTGTTTGTAATCACATCTTATCCAGCTAGGTAAGTCACAAGGCGGTTGCACTTTTATTCGGTAAACTGCATCCAATTCTATCCAACAATAAAATGTTGAATTTTACGATGTTTAAAATTGTTATCTACATATTGAGAAAAAAAAAACTATTGAGAGTTGAGTCAGAGAAAGAAAAAACAGTACATAAATGAAAAGATGCTTCTAGTTCAAGCATACCATGTCCTGTTGCTGAATGAATGTGAAGGTCATTAGTAATTGTGGAGGGCTTCCCACTGAGCATCCATTTGTGCGATGAGGGCATTTCTCACTTTTGGGTCGTTTGAAATACATCCTACGATTACAAGGGTATTACATTTACGTATATACAGAAAATATTTTTCATCCTCTGTTAGGCAATCACCATCGCATTCTTTACGCTTTCCCTTTATAATGTCATCCTGCCAATTTAAACAAAGATACTTATTACCCTGAAATTTTAAGCCACCTCCGAATGCAACACCTTGGTCATTCACAGCCCTCATGATCGCGGCAATTTCATTTTGATCTATCGCAAGGTCTTGGGGATAACTGCAGCATTTTGCACCATTATGACAAAGAATTGCATAGCCTTTCAACTTCTCTCCAACAGCAGTTTTGGCGTTGGCAGCATATGCATCCCAGGACATTATGTATCTACAAAATAAACAGAACATTTGATGCAAAATAATGATAATATGTCATCACCCACCCTCCCACCAAAGAAAATGATAATATGTCATCACCCACCCTGCCCACCAAAGAAAAGACTCGATATTTTCTGTCTAAGGTTAACCCTTTCACCCCTAAAGTCACATTGGGAGTCACTAATTTACAGAAGAGTCCATTGTTTTTCAGGAGTTGATGAGTTAAAGAAAGTTTTCTGACATAATCTGAATGAACTACCTTAACTCATCAGCCCCTGAAAAACAATCGACTCTTCTGTAAATCAATGGTTTAGATCAGTCCAAATGTGTCTTTAGGGGTATAATGGGCTACAAGAAACAGAAATTTTTAATTTATTTTTCACACCCCCCCCCCCTCCGGTAGATTCTAGACTGTAACTTCATTTGATTAAGCATAGTGTTTTTCACCGCACTCACAATTTTCAGCTATATGGTTGTGGCCAGTTTTTAATAGTGGACAAGAGAACCTGATTACCCAGGAAGACACCAGCAGCCTTCTGCAAGTAAACTGGCAAATTTTCTAACAAAGAACAGTTTAGATTCAAACCTGCACTGATCTGAAGTGAGAGAGACTTTGTGGTTTTAAGCACGATGACCTAACCATTCAGCCAGGAGGCCCAGTAACTTCATTGTCTTTACACGTAGCAAGTCTCTTGACTTGGTTTTTACAGGGTTTTTTATCAATGATTTCTGTGTCTATGATGCATAAATATTTTTGGGTCTTACAAAATGAATTAAACTAAGTTCCTGTGGATGCACAATAACTGTGTATGACTGACCTGATATTGAAATTTGAATCCAAGACTGAAGAAAGTGAGTCCTTTTTTTCATAATTTTTTTGTTTGAATGATTATTATTTGTCTATTATAATAAATTGTAAAGCAATGTTTCTAACCTGTTTTTTAGTTAGACTGTCCTAATGTTACATTGCTGTAAGAATTGATGTGAAATTTGTATAATATTAGAATATATCAATTTCCTGTTATCAATGCAGAGTTTTTGCAATTTACCAGTCTTGCCAGAAAAACTGGTAAATTTTACAAAAGTCCGGTGAAATCTATCTGATAACTGGTTCAAATGACCAGTAATTTTTCATTTCTTTTCAACTGTGTATAAAAAAGTTTCTTTCACCAGTGAAATTCCTTTATTCACTGGTTCGGTTGACCAGTAATTATATATTTTTATTGCAAAATGTTTGCAATGGGACTCACAAATTTTACTTGGGACTCACAAATCTTGTGAGTCTCAGAGACTTGCTTAATTCAACCAAAGGGAAAACTAAAACATTTTAAAAATGCATTTTTACTTGCATTTTAAAAATGTTTTAGTTTTTAAATTCACTATTTTAATGCGAAATCACTCTAAACTGTTCATTACCTAAGTGTAATGTCATTTTTAAATGTTCTAGTTTTTCATTTACCATTTAAATGTGATATTATGTTAAACAGATCATCACCTAAGTGAGATGTCATTTTAAATGTTTTACTTTTTAATTCACCAATTCAATGTTATATCACATTTAATGGTTCTTTACCTAAGCCCGATTTCATTTTTTAATGTTTCAGTTTTTAATTCACTTTTTCAATGTGACGGTTCATTACCAGAGAGCACTGTCATTTTTAAATGTTTTCTTTTTTAATTCATCATTTCAACATATCATTTTTAACGGTTCATTACCTAAGTCAAAGTGCATTGTCATTTTTAAATGTTTTATTTTTTAATTCATCATTTTAATGTGATATTGTGTTTAACGATACATCACCTAGATGCAAAGTTATTTTTAAATGTTTCACTTTTTAACTTACTGTTTAATTGTGATATCATGTTTAATGATACATCACCTAAGTGCGATGTCATTTTTAAATGTTTTATCTTTTAATTCACCATTTTAATGTGATATCATGTTTAATGATACATCACCTATACATCACCTAAGTGCGATGTCATTTTTAAATGTTTCAGTTTTTAATTTACCATTTAAATGTGTTATCATCATATGGTTCTTTACTTGTGTGATGTTATTTCTAAATGTTTTAGTTTTCAACGTGATATCAATTCTTAACCTAACTGACAGTAAGTGTAATGTCATTTTTAGTTAAATGACTATAATGTTTTATTTTTTAATTCACTATTTCATGTAACATTATGGTTAAATGTTATTTTCAAATTCATCAATTCCGTTGGAACTGATGATTTAGTTATAGTTTAAATGACTTCCACGTGAAGGTATGGTAAAATCCAAATGTTTCAACCTATTCACCTCTAAAGACTTATTTAGGTTAACCCATGTCATTAATATTAGGTAGATGTGATCATTGTTCAGGGGTAGATGTGTTATATCATTTCAAAAAGTAAAATTTTAGTACTACCCATTTTATCTTTTAAAGGTTCTGACAAGGTACATCAAGACAACTCTATACACTAAAGTTGTAATAATGATATATAAAAGCTCCTTTCATCCAGGATATATCACAATTTGTAAACGACTTTAAATTTCTCATAAAATGCTGTCAACCATTAAAAATGGATGAAGCTTACCAGAAACCTGAATTTGTATAATCAAGTACTTAATAAATCATCTGATCAAATACTCATAAAAAAACATTTTCAGGGAAAAAATTGAAAAAAAAACTTCAAAACATTTGCTAAAGTACCACAATATAATGCCTGATAAGGAAGTTTTATAAAATCAGTAGTTTATAGTATGGAGTATATAACTCACTGTCCAATGTAACGCTGAGTTCAATTGACAAAACTTAGCAGAGCGAAATAAACTTCTGACTTAATAATAGTGATACAGATGATTCTATTCACTTTTCTGTTGTGCCAGCTACATGGGAAATGTGATTCCCTCGCTACTGATACAATACTGAAGGTTTTGTACACTGTAGGTACCACGCAAGTTTTTAGGAATTATGATTCTTGCTAGAGTAATATTAATGTTGTTATGCTCTATCGCATAAGTTTAAAACTTGTCCAGGTCATGAACAGGTTCAAGAGAAACCATCTGCTAGTTTATACATATGTATGAATGGACTGTGGTCAAATTACCACAGCCACTTGTGGTGGTCAAGTGACAGAACCGTGGACTAGCAAGCAAGAGCTTGATAACGTGTTACATGTGGGAATTAAAAGTCAACAACTCTTGATCCATCAAGCGTTCAGTAAAGAAAGTGAAAGTCATCGACCTTTTGAACAAGACATCATACTGTGTCCCACATCATTGCAGGTTTGACCACTGCAGAACCCTCGCTGCACGGACATCTGTCCAAGGCACAGGTTCAATTTTGTTACAATTCATCTGAACCTATGATGTATCAATAAAAAATATTAAAAAAAAGATTGGCAGAAAAGTAAAAACATCAACTGGGGGTGATTTAACGATCAGCAAGTAAAATGATTCTACTCTAACAATTATTACCAGCATATTAAAATCCTGATAAGGAAAATCATCATTTATACTGGTTTGAGCGATGTTATTCACAGAAATGAATTGAAAGAGTAGGGATTTAAACCTCTATTTAAATTGATGAATGAAATATATGAAAAGAAAAGAATACTGATGTGAAACCTCAGTCAATTACACTTCCTGTATACTTAACATTATAACCTTTAAATTTCTATAGTTGAATGTTAGTTTTCCTGGATCAGGATGTACAGTTTCTATCATATTTTCTGAAATACTGATGGCCACAAGAAAATGTCTCCATTTTTACTATAAGAAACTGTTTATGTGACCCAGGGACAAATTAAAGTAATCACTGAACATTTTATTTTTACCCATTATAGAACGATAACTTGAATAAATTTAATACTCAAATGATGCGATTTTACAAACTAGCCACGGATCACTGGTTTCCTGAGAAAGAGTGCAACACTTCATCCCCCCTGAAATTTTAACTTAATTTCCCAGCATTATAAGTATAGTCTTCCTTCCATCTTTTGTCATTAACAAGTAAAAACTTCTCACATCACCTAATTACTTTGTAGATACATATACATATACAATTATATATATATATGTATGTATGTATGTATGTATGTCCTAAACATGAAAAAAAGTCACAATGCAGAGTGAACTATGACTTAATGAAAAAGACAAAAATGAAACAATATCTGTTAAAAAAGAATTATGTCATAGATGCTTTTTTGATATAAATTAATTTAATTTCAATTGAAGCAGTCAAATCTAAAACTTTTTTTCAAAATTGTAGTTTACCTGACATTTGTGAAGCCTAAACTAAGATTCTATCTGAAAAGAAATGTTATATCCAAGAATTTCTTGGAGAAAAAAGACAACGGTCCTATGTCTAAACGTATTGTTGTTTATTATAACATTAAATGGATTTCACAACTTGTCACAACTTAACTCAGTACACTCACTGCTGACACTGGTGAATAGTATTAACTATCTGAATTAAACTAGAGTAAATTTAGTATTTAGTAGAAGAAAATTTACACAAATCTAACGAAATTAAAAAAATTTTATGCCCCAAAGATATGTAGAGTGAAATACACAAATTTGTCGGATAAATGTACGACGAAGCAATGCAGGGGGACATAGAATTTACGAGAACACGCTCTCTGGCTTAACGAGGTTTATAGCCGGCACTTTCATGAGCATATGTACAAGTGAAACACGAAATGATATCATTATCTGCTTTTATTTCATGTAGTTAATCTTATTTTAGCTTGATATTAACACAAAGAAATGTCAAAACTACACAGTAAACTAAATCACAGAGAACAAAATGTTCGGCATGATAAAAAATCGATTTCTTGAAAATGGCCGCAACCGCGCCCACTTTATTCATAAAAAATACACGTGTACAGCATCTCGTTGTAGTTAGAAGTAAAAAATATACATAATATGTTACCTTAATATATTCTAACACAAAATTCTGAAGTGGTATTATCTTATTCAGGCAAGTGTACGCCCTGTCTTCTTTTCCCGTGGTCTTTGGACAATAATGGCCGCCGTGTGAATCATTTACAGCACAAAGAGAGACTATGAACTTTCACCCCTAGAGAAACTTCGGCATATTGACCAAATATGAACGCCGTATTTAATAGCTGTGTATAACCCTAATATGACATCACGAGCTATGAATAGTTTCGTATTTTGGACAACTTACATCACAATAATTGGTCATTTTCATCTCGTTCATTCATGATGGTAAAAATAATTGCTTACACCAAACTTAACTAATCCAGGCAGATGTAAGCACCAAGTTTTCACAAAGCTACAAGATGTGAAACTTTATCGACGCACTTGCTGTAGTTAGGAGAGTCTTATCTAGAGCGCGATTTCTGATTTTAAAATTAGGCAAAGCCTTGAAAGCGAGCGCAGCTCGGTCATTGTTTGGGCAATTTTTAAAAGCAAAACCTTCTTAGTGAAATGCCCATGTATCGATACATCTGACAAATGTTAATCATACCTGTCAACATTAGGAAATTTGTCTGGAGTAGAAAATGAGTACAATGGTCGAACTTTTTACGAATGTATTGCCATTGTCATTCTCATATATATGCGTGTACCAGTTGCGTCGAAATAAGTGAAAGGGGGAGGGGTGTCCCCTTCCGAAATAACAAATAAAAATTGCAATTATAAAATTCAATATTTGCCATTTTATGCATCTAAAAGGGAATTATTGTCAATAATATTGTTGATGTATGATATATATATATATATATATATATATATATATATATATATATATATATATATATATATATATATATATATATCACATTTCTTTTCATTTTCTAGTCAACTTTGAAATTTACAAGGAATAGGTATAGGCTTTATTTTGAAGTTTTAATACATGTAATATATACATGTACACACACAGCTTGGGAGACTCAAAATGATGTTATGGTAATTGTGTTATATAAGAATATTTAAAATTTAGTATTTCTTAATTTGTTCTAACAGATTTTAAAATATACTTAATTCTGAATATTCTAATATAACAGATGGAATTGGAATGCAGAAAATAAAAAACTAGACTTACCTGGGAGAAATATAATCTCAAGTTTGATTGCTAAATATTTGGAGGTATGATAAAGTAAAAGGGTTTTATTTTATTTCTTACTTTTTTTGAGACTTAAACATTTATTACCAAAATATTTGCATACCCAAATATTTATTTGAAGGTTTTTATCTTCGTATTGTACCTTTTTCATTAATTGATAAGATAAAACAACAAATGATGACTGAATAGTTCACTCCAAAAAAAAAAAAAAAAAAAAAAAAAATGAGATATGATGAAGAAAAATCAAATCTGCTTTTAAAAAGAAAAAGAAAGATTATTGAGGTTATATAAATGTGTTTACTGTCATTACTGACACGATAATATTCAATTCAATGTGTTACATGAAGATGTTATTATCTTTGTATAAAAAAAATTATGTAAATGAAATAAAACATCGTTTTTGTATTGAAATCATCACAAATTAAGATACATGTATAAAACGGTAAAGTAATTGGAGTGCGGACGTCATAGAAGACACCGCGATCCCACTTCGATATTTCTCACCTAAATTTTTAAATTAAAATAATTGAGGATTGATACAGAAGATGCATGAAATTAATATAACATCAGTGATGTTAATCTTTGATAACTGTATATAGGACAGAACATATGGATAGTGATTATAGGTGTGGATGTTTAGATATACAGGTAATCAATCTGTATAAAAACGGTAAAGTAATTGGAGTGCGGACGTCATAGAAGACACCGCGATCCCACTTCGATATTTCTCACCTAAATTTTTAAAGTAAAATAATTGAGGATTGATACAGAAGCTGCATGAAATTAATATAACATCAGTTATGTTAATCTTTGATAACTGTATATAGGACAGAACATATGGATAGTGATTATAGGTGTGGATGTTTAGATATACAGGTAATCAATCTGTATATTAGGTCCACAGTGCAGGTATTTATGTAATTACCGTCGGCACGCATCCGATATTGACACCTCTGCATGGTCTAATGACATTAAATAATAAACAGGGTTATTAGTCCTAGTTCTTCATGACTATTTGGAGATATAGGGGACTATAACCTAGAAAAGATGTCTAAATACTTCAATGATATGAAGGCGCCAGAAATTTCAAGCTATCTTTT
Source organism: Atrina japonica (assembly GCA_030159075.1). Taxonomy (NCBI): domain Eukaryota; kingdom Metazoa; phylum Mollusca; class Bivalvia; order Pterioida; family Pinnidae; genus Atrina; species Atrina japonica. The sequence goes on along the minus strand of BROG01000146.1, from coordinate 230,462 downwards.
GTCGCCAATTAATAGACTGAAAATTACGATTAAGAACATTTAATCCTGACAAAAACGTCTACTGATCGCCAGAATATGAAGAAGAAGCGGTAGAAATATAGGGAAATCGGTTGAAAATTAGAAAAGGCGGTAGACAAGCGGTAGATAAATAGAAAAATCGGTAGACTTGACAGGCATGGTTGATAATGACATGCTGCTCCACCGATACCACATTCAATCCAATAAGCATCCATGTCCCTATTTATAAGCTTATAAGCACCCCTCCCCTTTTTACTCATGATCAAGTACCTTTCCTAGCCAACTGACAATGCAATTATCTCTAGCCCCATACAACATAAGAATGTCAATAGATGTCCACTGTATTAACTACAACAATTTTACTACTGGGCCTTGTAAAAAAATTAATTCTTCTCTTCAGTTTTACTATTGATTAGTTCCACGTCTTTTTTCTTTTTTTTTGTAGGCGCTTATTGGGTAAAATACGGTATTGGCAATAAGAGACATACATGTAATGAGTGGCATTGTGCTACAGATCCCGCATTTTCCTTTTTTTTTCTTGACGCTTTTTATAAAGTTTCTATGTTGCCTGTGATAAAGAAATAAATGTTCATAGATAAACCGAAATTCTGCGCCTTATTTGACACATTCCTTCCTTGTGGTTCTTGCATTAAGACAATGAAACAACAGGCTGGTGGCAAGTGCAAACTTCTGGTTTATATATACATGTTGCAAATTTTGGTCAAGTTCTGGTGATTGATTTGATTGGCCAATGGGATAACTTTCAAGAAATCCTGCTAGCACTGTTACAGTGAAAACTGTCCTTGGTCTTACTCATGTTTTCAAACAAGCAATATAGAGAGCCTAGGCTTTATTTATCAGTGGTCAAACTTATTTGTCTGTTATCTTTAAAAATATGCACTAAACAGGAACAAAAATTAGGCAGAAAATTAGCCAATTTCATGTTTAACCAATGATGAGAAAAATGAATCCAGGGCTGAATGAATTATTGACTAATGGCAGGGTGAACCCTGGTAAAATACATATGTATACTTAAAAGAGCATCAGAATACGAACATTCAACAAGACTCTCAAATGTATCTTAATTATGAATGACCACTAAAGTGTTTTAAAACAATGCAATTCATTTAATAATGAAATTTTGAATGCAGATTATGAACAATAGTAGAATTTAAACTGCAGATGTAATGTAAACAGACAGATGTTTGTTAGATGGAAAATACCATGAATTTTTCCTTTACTTGAGTCTTTTTGTTGTTGCACATTATCAAATTTATGCTAGAATAAAAATGTGTCGATAATAAATATTGGTTTAGATCCAAATGATGAGTTGAAACAAGTATCCAGACACCGTGTGAAACACAATTAAAGTTGTTGTGAAATAGCAGTGATAAATTTTCTAAAATTATCTATACATATTACAACAGAGAGAGAGAGAGAGAGAGAGAGAGAGAGAGAGAGAGAGAGAGAGAGAGAGAGAGAGAGAGAGAGAGGATTAAATTTTTATAGAACTTCTTCTTATGCTTTTCTCCTGCATATATTACATTAAAGCAATTTTGTTGATCAGTTCATCAAACGAAAGCAAGCAAGCAAGGTTTATCAGACATACATGTTCTTGTTCTTTTTTGTTTGTTTGTTTGTTTTTTCAACCAATAACATTTTTAAACCTAAAATTTCATTGCTCTGTAAATTTGCTGTTATAAGGTTGGGTGTACTAATGTCAATATTTAATTTAATAGCCTTCCGGATGCCTGATCCCACCCCGTTTATGATTCGTAATTGTTCTTCGTCTTGAGACCGATATTAACATATTTACCCAGATTGACATTTTCACCGAACTATCACTTATCAAGAGAACTCAAGGGGTTTCCATGGAACATTGACAACGGGTGTGTCATACTAACATGGACGCTGACACCTTCCGGACATTTGATCCCATCGTGTTTTTTTTCGATTCAAAGACTGCTACGCGATTTGTATCAGTTAAAGTCACATGGAAGGACCCAACTTTTGCTATTCAGTAAACACTTCAACATCACGGTAGGATGCCAACATTAGGGAGTAATTCGATTTTGTTTACAAATTTTGATTACGCAATCTCTGTATTCAGATACTCATGAATCCCAGTGCTGTAACGAGAAACTTCATATGATGTCACAAGAAGATTTACACAGTGCATTATTCACATACGAGGTCGAAATTACAGATAAACATGGGTCGTATCAGGTCCAAGCAAAATACAAACGACTGCGCAATGTGCTTATGTTTACGTTTACAAAATAAGATTATTGTGCGAAAGAATAAATGAAACCCAAATTTGTCAGCGCAAACACACATGCAATTTTTACATACACTTTATGTATCACTGGTGTTACATTTTCCGCTTGTACAAAACAACAACAACAACAAAATGGCAGGTATGAAGGAAGAAAGTAGAACAATGCGTCACTGATGTCAGCAGGTCTCAGGAAATATTTTGTTCCAGATATATTTCCATTTAGATGTCTTTATTTCATGGTCTGCGTCATTAACCAATTTACTATTTTTACTATGAAAAACGAACTACATGTATATTTTCAGTAATATTTGGGTAATTAGCATATTGTCCTAAGGAATATGTCTAATGTTTTGTAAGAAATTACAACATTATGACTACTATAGTAACTTCCTACAAATACACAGACATCATAGGACAGTATTCTGGAAAGGATTGTAAGAACGACGTCCTACTCTTCAAAATCGACAATAAAAACATGACATAAATGGCTAGTGTAGGAATACCTTCATCATGTTATTGATTTTCATCTTCTTTACAATTATTCATCAAACATCATTGATAAACTTAGCAATCATCATATTTGTAAACATCTATTTTCAAAAGAAAACGTGACATTCTCCTTTGAAATATATTTTCTAACAGATGTATTAAAGTAATCAAAAAAAAAAAAAAATCAATGATCACTGATTTTCAACATGACTTTGCAGTCTAGCAGAGACAAATCTTGTTTCGTATCACAGTGTACTAAAGTTGAATTTCATGTCCCAATGAGAAATAGAATGTTGGATTCCCTACTAAAATTCACGAAAATTGAGAATTGCGGTAATTACTCTATTTCAAGTTGTTCTGTTCCTGCACGGTTCGTCACATTAGTATGCATCTTCAGAGCAAATTGCGGGCAACATCACTTCCGGTTTATGAATAACATGCACTGCTACGTCACTGTGATATTATATATTATGGAATAAATTTCATTTTTGCTCGCACGCCGTTGGGGGAATTTATTGCCTATTCAGAAATCTAGTATCTTAAATAAATAGATTATTAAAAAGAGTTCAAAATTTTATATAAGAAAATTAATTCAGTATAAAAATATGTATTAGGACCTATTCTTAATATAAAAAAAAGATTATCTATTAATTAATTATTTTGATAATAAGAAATTAATTTATTGATGTTAAAACTCGATTTATCAATAATAAAAATAGCGAATAAATCCTCCAATGAATTGCAAGCCAAAGTAGAAATTATCCTTAGGAATAGCAATTGTTCTTCATGTTGAGACCATTTGTATATCTTATTTGCCGTGTTCTAATGGACTTGGAGTTTCGATTCTCCCTTTTTACTTCTTAATATAAAAATAGACAATAAGTTCCTTCAGTGGCTTGCCATAAAATTTACTGGCAAACCTTGGTCAACGGACCGATAACGGCCTCATGCGGTCATTTTTAAGATAGATACTATATCCGTATTCATAGCCGATTATAGGCTTATCATATATTACTTTATTTAAACCGCACAGGAAAAGTTATGCAATTTCAGAAATTAAATAACCCCAATCTTGACATAGACTAGTCCATCATATAGGTAACACAGAATACGATTCAGCAAGATGACATCACAATAAAAATTAATAAAATCTATCGGTATGCACTGACAGGTAAAATTCAAACTGGGGATACGTTGAATAATCATCACAATGATTGTTATAATGACGTTTTATCTACACCTCTTGATCTACAGTTCAGTATCAGTCTATGTATGAAAGTGTTAAGCGTCAGATTACATGAATTAATGCATATGATTAAAGTATCTTAGTTTGTTAACCTTGACCCTCTGGTCAATCAGCATACAGTTTATAATATGATGGGCATGTAGAATACAAATCAATACAACAAATACTTACAAAATATCATAATAAAGTAAGTGAATGTAAATGGAAGTAAATGTTGGAGGAAAGGCAGAAAGGCGACACTAAACTTTTCATTGTGGAGATCGTACTTCCATAGCATTAATCGTGGAGGTTTTTGACCAAATTACAAATTTGACATTTTTTATCTGACAGTAAATTAAACTAATTTAATCATTGACAGATTCAATAAAAATACTAGTAACACGTAGATTACCATGTAGTGGACACGGTGAAATAAACTGAAATCGTTTCCAATGTCGTTTAGAGAACAATAACCACATATTCTACGTTCACGAGGTAAGTGTGTTCTATATCGACCCTCTGTGATCAATAATTATCGTAGATATAATTAGATATATAAAAATCCGGTACAAACAATATGGACACCTGAATAGATACAGCTATCAGTTATGTGGAACTTTATCAGTATGGATCTATGTAATAATTGATAAACCGTAATTGTTTCGTATCATTGTTATATAAATTGTAATATACATTGCTTATTTCGTACATAAGAACAACAATATGTGGCATGGCTAGTCCTTATCAGATTACTATAAAATCACCCTTTTTGTTGGTAGATGTACAGTTGTATTTAAAATCATGGGTGTAATATGTCATATCAACATTTACCCAAGAAATGTTTTGATATACTGAAAGCAGTGTTGTTGTTGTTAATAAATACATGACTGAATTCAGTGTAAATTTATCCATTTTCAATCCATTTTTAAGTTTATATTGTTTTTGTATTATTTCATTCCATTTTACTTCTGTTCTTTTATCCATCCAATTATAAACTGATTGTTATGCTTTTTTATTCATTTATCTATTTTGTTTTACTTATTAATTAATTTTATTACATAATTATACTAATCGCAAAGTACCCGAACGGGACCTCAATGGTCACTCATTTGTCTATTGTTATGCTATAGAAATAGCCGTGTATGCACCCCATTTGAAGGTACCCAGTGGGTTGATCAATATAAGCTGTATACTACGGTAGTTTACGTATATACATATAGAAATAAGTTATATGATAGTTGCAAACGTAAAATAGGCTAGAATAACATGTGACGTCATATATGACCTTGGTGGCGATTTATTTGTACTCACGGACATGTATTTAGTTTGACTGTAAACAGAATAGTGTGTAACCTTCTCTACATGTTAAATATGTTATCGTTAAGTAAGAAATAAATACAACTCGTACTTGGAAATCTCAAAGTGGTAATTAAAGGGACATAAGCTGTGTTAATAAAAACATATTTCGTTTTTTTCTACTTTTACTACTTGTACTTGATGTACAATGTAAGAGCTATGCACTGGCATAGATAATCTCATATATATACAAATAAGGTCCAGTGTGGTTTTCATATACAGATAGTGAGGTTAATTTAATCACCTGTAATTGAAAAAGTTTCACAAACTACATAGGAACTGAAGAATTATTATGTCTGCGTATACACATCCCATTGCTGTTTTTTTTATCAATTGTAGTATTAAAACTTCCAGAGCTACTGGGATTTAAGATCCTACACCTGTAAGCTCGTTTACACAGATACCACTACCTGAATGATAAAATTTTACATTTTTCGTAAAAAAACCGGAATATGGATGGAGACTCCTTGGTTACATATGAAATAGTGCATAAAATATCTGTAAGAATGGTATTTGTATGTTAACAGTGTAATTACATCTATGTTTCTTAGTCATATTGTCACGAAGAAAAAAAAGTTTAGTTTTAACTTTTTTTGAAACACTTATTGAAATTAAGTAAAAGTATGAAAAATGATTTATTTCATTTTTAATCTTGAATTTCCAGTATTTTGTAGTTATTATTCTGGGTTGAAATTTAGATAACCCTTATTTTTTTGTTCCATTTATTAAGAGATTACATTCTAAATCTCACCTGAGATATTGATAAAAAACTTAGGTAGAAATGCTAATGGGGTATTATCGCAACTTTTTAGATAAAATGTCAACCCTGTTACTTATCTCTGTGTTCAGAGTAATTAGTGTCCAGCTCTGTTCAGCTCTTAGAGCAATAAAATGTAAATTTTTCTTTGTTAGAGGATTAGGCTCGGACGTACTAATTGTTTATCTAGTGTTTTAGTATCCCCTCTTTGTTCTGAGGTCTGGGGCATCTCTTTGTCCGAGCATTCCAGGTGTGTTTTGTGTGCAAATCACGCACTTGCCATGTGTAGAATCAATTACCATTGGTCAATTTTAAGACAATTTTGATAATAATCCTGTTTTGGAAAGAGTCCGCGTCCCCCAAGATTCGTTGTAGCGTCACTTTCTCAGAAGCTCACGAATTAAATAGATGTAAACTCAACAAGGACTCCTTTCCTTTTTTTCATTCAGATTCCTGCAACCAACACCCAGAGAGGTTTTTTGTTGTCGGGACAAATTCCTTCTCCGATATAATAGAGAAGTAGTCATGTGCTCACTTTTGATTGTTTACAATCAAAGGTTAGCAAATGACAATATTATGAATGATTTGCACATAACTGAGCTTTGAATTGCACAATAAATGTGTGCACACGATATTGGCCTATACAAATTGTGTACAAAATATAATAATTGTTAAACTGTACGGGAAATAAAAACTCCGCGCACAAAATCAATACATTGTGCCCACAATACAATGCAATATATTTGTTAAACTTAGAACAGGGTAACTAAAGTAATAGCACGGTTTAGAGCTAGACCTAGCACCGGAAATAGAAGATAGAAGACAAATAAAAATATGAAAGAATTGTATGTATATAACGTCATACGAATTTTGTCGGGAAAAAAAAGTGATATAGAAAAAAATAAAAGCCAGGAATTGAAATATCTTGGGAAAATAAAGGAACAGAAAAGCAAATGGAAAGACAATTTTAGGACTATTGAGCAAACCAATGCCAGACAGACGTCTGGATACTATCACAGAGTTTTAAATCACCCCATTCAACAACAAAGATGTGAGTTTGAAATTACCCCATTCAACAACAAAGATGTGAGTTTTAAATCACCCCATTCAACAACAAAGATACCCCACTCACCAACAAAGTTGTTAGTTTGAAATCACCCCATTCACCAACAAAGATGTGAGTTTGAAATCACCCCACTCACCAACAAAGATGTGAGTTTGACATTACCCCATTCACCAACAAAGATGTGAGTTTGAAATTACCCCACTCACGAACAAAGATGTGAGTTTGAAATTACCCCACTCACCAACAAAGATGAGATTTGAAAACCACAGCATCCTCAAGTCAAGACCAAGTCGCCATATTTCGGACATTGCTGACTTGGTATTTTCGATGGCGCTTTTCCAAATAAATTGTTCATTAATTTTTTCCAAAATATTTGGATTATGAAAATGTAGGATCTACTATACATGGAAAATAGAATAATATGCACGACAACACTCATATCTATCTGTTATTTCTACAGTATTGTCCAGAGTACACAAAGTTGTTTGAGTCAAAACACACTGCCCATTACGTATAAACTATACTTTACTTTTAGCTAAAATAAAAACAAAATTAATGCCCGAGTTAATGCTTTTAGGAAGTTGGCAGATCTACTTTGTTTGGGCCATTTGTAATCAATTTCATTTCTTTTTTTCAGAGTATTCACGAAGGGTATATATGTACTTAGTATGGAAGGTTGACACATATGACAAAGAGGATATGTATCGCTTTATTGACATTTAAATCCGATTTGTCCTTGATGGAAGGAAACGATTACAGAAGACAATTATGTAAATGAAGTACTATAGGCGACAAAACCTGAGGGCTTCCGATCATGTCCGATTTAATTATATAATTTCCAATTGATATCATTCTGTTGCAGATTTCACTGGTATCCTGATACAATGGACATTGTTGGATCATAGGATATTTTCCCGTGCAATATTTTGTATCATATTGTTTACATATCTATGTATAGATATAACAAAAATTGTAGGTATGCAATCTATTAGGTACTGTAATAGAAATGTCTTGTTGTAAATTTGGAATTTACTGGGTGGGTGTAAATACAAAATTTACAACATGACAACAGAAATAGAGATATCACAGTTCTAAAGGGGCATTAACTGTGTTCACCAAAAATAAATATTTCTACTTTTCTGTTTTTCTACTTTTCATACTTTTACTTGATTTACAATAACAAATAAGAGCTATACACAGGCATACAAAATCTTATATTCCTATATATTTTGTGAAAATTAGATCCGATCCAGTGTGGTATGCATAATTATAAAATAGTACTGTTAAATTATATAATAATCAATTGCAATTATAAAGTGACAAACCTTGGTTTTGAAAGCAATGTTCACAAAATATAGGAATTTAAATTTTCTTATTCCTGTGTGTGTCTTTGTTTCGTTATTGTATATCAGTCTAAGTAGTAAAAATTGGGAAACTGAAACAGTACCCACAGCTTTTGCCGGTTTAAGCGCTAGTAGATAATCTACAGGACTATTACTTCAGGGTGATATATATGTATTTTATCGCGCAATTTAGTTTCCGTAGTTACTCCCACTTTTCATCATATAAAAGTATTATTACAAGAGTATCACAGTTAGCTATACCAAATAAGTAAACATCAAGACATTTTAGATATTCTATCAGCGTCTTCTTTTACACATTCGACGGTGTTGACACAGAATACAGGAGTGGACATTGTAGTGTTGACACACAAATGAAATATTCATGTTTTAAAAGGTCAATTATTATCTTACGTACTTGTATGTTGTTTGATCTGTTGGTTGCCAGTGAAATCTCAAGTTCAATTTTCATTTCATGATTTTGAATGTTTGTAAATCTGATGGATGCAAGTGATAATTTTTATTAGATACAAAAGTCCCTGAGCATCTGAGAAGTTTTTTTTATACATTCGATTACTTGTATATTCTATAATAGCCAGCAGACGACACTGGTCTTTGTATTGTGGTAACGATTCACGCTATTTACTTGACCATTCAAATTGTTAATCGGTCAGAACAGTCCAGGGTCACATTTGTTATGGCTGCCATAAATCTAATGCATAATAAAAAGAACAAACTAAATTTAACTGAATTGAAGAAGAACATGGACAAACATGGACTGATATAGGCGTGGGCGCAGTGGACGTGCCTCCTAAAGTTCGCAATAATGTAGAAACGTATAAAATCTTTGATTTATCCATAAAAAGGTGAACAATTAATAACAAATTGTCAAAGTATATCCTTGACTTATGTAGTAAGACTTGTATATCACCAGACTGCACTTAATCGTTTTAGCTCTCCTTAAATCCTTCCGCTACGAGGATCAAATTCAATGATGATACATAATGCCGTATTATAGTTTTTATGATCACACACACACACTCACATACACACACACGCACGCACGCGCGCGCGCACGCGCGCGCACATAAAGAGCACGAGATAATTTAAAGTACATGTTAAAGGGGATTTAGCTTTGTTTTTTCAAAACTTTTGTTCCCTCTTTTTACTTCTTAGATTGATATACAATAACAGAAACTTGATATACACCGGCATAAAAATTCTTAAATTCCTATAAACTTTGTAAATATTGTTTCAAAAACCAGGTTTGGTACCTTTTTAATTGCAATTATTTAATTTAACTTAAACCTTACAATTTGTATATGAAAGCCACAGTAGATATATCTATTTTTACAAAATATATAGGAATATATACTTTTTTGTTTGTATTTAGCTCTTATATATTGTTTATTGTACATTAGGTACAAGTAGCAAAAGTAGACATATTCTGTAGACGATAAATCTGGTGACATCGCAGGCCAGGGTAGCACATTCATGTTTTGCTGCTGTAGATAGTTACTAACAACGCGTTCGGATTGCGGTCATGCGCTGCAGAATGATGTTACTCTGGTTGTTGTAAATGAATGAAATGACTTGCCGACGTACATTCTCGTCTCGAACTTCCGCCCAAAACGCTAACCTCGCAACTCGGTGACGCCAGGGCAGAACAGGACGGATACCAGGACGTCGAGGACGGATGGTGGCCTCTGTTCTCTACGGTACGAGGACTTATCTGTCAATGCCCAGAGATGCTTCTACTGGTCAAAGAAGCCGATTGGAATCGATTATACGTAGCTTGCAGACGTGACGTCACACGCGGGAGTCCTGATCGTGGGCAGTCTCGAATGGTGCCATTTCTTAATACCGTCTCCGTAAAGCATTTACACTGTTAATATGAACTCCATACTGCCTTGTCATATTGCTTTGAGACACCTCAGCTTCCAGCATCCCAATAGCACACAAACGATCATTTTCAGTCATGCGAAGCATCTATCAATCAAAATTTTATTCTAAAAGCCAATATGTTTCTGTTTTGATACATTGAATACTGTCAATGAATGCAAGAAATTCTGATCTATTACTAACCACGTTTCGGCTTTGACTCGAAACTCCAGAAAAGCGTGCTGTGGCCCCAAGGCTAATCAAACGCGATATTTAACAAAATGAGTATTTAAATATACTCAGTTTTTCCCGCTAGTATATATCTATAGTGGATTCCTGATAATTGCATATTCCTATTAATTGCATAAGAGCTTAAAAAAAACCGCACACAAAACCATTTCCTATCTCATATGTTAAATATTCCTGTCAATTGCATAAGATATGCCCTAAAACTGAGGAAAATGTACAGTAAAAATTACATGTGGAAATACAATATTAATAGAAATGAGAACATACCAAACTATGTATTATGAATATATATATATATATATATATATATATATATATGTTTTTTGAAGGGTAGCGGAGCTGACAAAACAATTTTTTATTTACCAAAAGATATGTATTTAATTTGTAAAACAAATTAACCAAAACAATTAAAATTGATAAATAATGAATCGATATAAATGAATCGATCAAAATATATACCCAATCAAAATTGGATCTCAGGATAAATCATTTTAGTTAAATAATCTGGATAGAATCTTTTGTCAATTTATTCTCCAATGTATTATGTTTTCATTCTGTGAATTATCAGGGGTCATACCAAAAGTGAAAATTTGGTAATATTAGCATGTCTTCAGTCGGTGAATTATCAGGGGTAATTCTAAAAGAAAAACATGATAATGTTACCATGTCTTCATTCTGTCAATTACCAGGGATTATAGCAAAAGAAAAAACTTGCTAATGTTATCACGTCTTCGTTTTATTCCTCTTAATCTTTAATGTATGCGGTAATAAAGTAATCGTCAAATTACTTATCTTTGTTGACGTTCGTGTGATTGTTGGATTTTAAATAATGTTTTACACCACACTCAACAATTTTTAGTTATATGGTGGTGGCCAGTTTTTTCGTGTGATTGTTACCTTTGCGCATTATCGTGCAAATTGCAAGTATTACCCCACGCGAACATTCTTCGTCTACAGTCTCCAGCTAAACATTTCCTCTTCATTAGTCATTGTCCGCAGTAAAAGGACGCTCAGCCATTACATCTCAGAGGAAATAGTTTGTCCCTTAAGGATAATAAATAAACCATGTATCTAGGCAGGGAGTGATATGTATAGAGCTTTGCAGTACGATGTGTCCAGCATTTAGTATTTACAATAATTGTTTGATAACCCTCGAGTGTTAACAATAAATTACTTTACCTTCTCGACAAAGTCCGACTTGTATGTCCTTATATGTAACACTTGGGTAAATAAAATGGTATAATCATCTATGTTATATGACATTGTTCCTTACCATCATTAGATTTACATTAAATAAAACTTCAAACGGACACAGGGAGTTGGAGACACTGTATTGATGTCACAGACAAAATAATTAAAGTCAAATATACGATACATCTAACATTCCAAGGTGAAAATTAAAATACCTGAATTTCACCTGAGTGTTGTAAACAATGACCGAGCTTTTATTATGCCAGTATTGCATCCTTTAATTGGTGCAATGGAAGGCAATAGAAGAGGAATACAACAGAAGAAGAGTTATTCAATCTCCTACACAGAGTTGTCGGTCTTGTACTCTCTCTCTCTCTCTCTCTCTCTCTCTCTCTCTCTCTCTCTCTCTCTCTCTGTCTCTCTCTCTCTCTCTCTCTCTCTCTCTCTCTCTCTCTCTCTCTCTCTCTCTCTCTCTCTCTCTCTCTCAATATCTGCAAGTTTTGATTCGACAAAAGTCTTTATATATATAAGAAATTTAATATTTTATAAGGAAATAATACGTGTAAAAATTGCTATAGATATAGGGACTATAATTTTGTGAATTATTCTAATTGGGAGAGAGTGCAAGGACCGACAACCCTGTGTTAGTGATTGACAAATACTGTTTCGAGAAAACTACGGTATCCGTTGTACAATGTCCTTGTCTGAAGGAAATCAACAATTGTCAAGACCACAGAAGTTAATTTTAGCTTCTGTATCCTATTTCAAATTGTGGAATTTTATTTCCGGTATATTCAGGAATAAGAAAAGCGCGGGAAATAGCAAGTGTCACCACGTCTGGTGATTATAATTCCCGGAAAGCAGGAAATGAAGGTCGAGTGCGATCGATCGATTGATTAATGGATTGAGAAAAAACAGATAGTATTGATATCACAATAAAGGTAACATTGTGTTATTTCAATTTTTTGACATTCACTTCTGCGGAACAATCTTTGTTACTTAACAAACATATGAATCATCGAAAATCTAAAATTAGGAGGTTCCGCAGACAATATATAAATCTGATTAACATTGGAAAACACGGACCTCTGAAAATCCGGAAGTTCGGATCAGGTGCCATGGAGGAGTAAGCATTCCGTGTTGACCGATTACAAGCTCTACGAGTCCACTGTTAATACAAATAGTGAGGAATGAACAAACTTCATTTAGAAACTGCTGAATCAAAAGAAGAAAAAATCTAGCGGTGTACGTTAATTTGACAATAAGATATATCGATGACATTTGTCAAGTAATAATGGCAATTTATTCATAATATGCGCCAATGCAAATAGAAATTATAGATACAACAGAATCAAGCACACACGCTTCATATTTAGACAGTTTACGTACTATTGACACAGACAGGAAATTAACAACTAAGCTATACGACAAACGCGATGATTTCGGCTTTCACATTGTTCATTTTCCACATTTATGTAGTAATATCCCACAATCACCCGCATATGGAGTTTATATTTCACAAATGATCCGATATGCCAGAGCGTGTTCAACATATAAAAATTTCATATACAGAGGTAAAGTATTCATTCATCTCGGTGAACCTGCACACTATCATTGTATTTGTAGTGTGTCCGATGAAGGTTGCTCTGACTGGCTGACACAGAACACTCGTTTAATTTATAGATAAACATAGACCATAAAACACCAATCCAATATGTCCCCTTTTGACAATCTGTATTCCATACGGCAGTGATCTATATTTTTCAGCGAATTGATATGATTGTTATTCTGAATTTCAAAACTATTTAATATTTAGATATTAAAATGTGATTTAATAATTTTAATCTTGAAAATGAATTGATATTGGTAACATTAACATAAATTTGCAACTTCCAGTCATTGTGATGTGCAGGTCAGAAAAGTTATTGACAATGTGCTTTGACTTTGTAACTGGAGAGCCTGTACACCAACACAAATTAGTTGATAGACCGTCAACTCTTACAGGAGCATTAGTTCTGCTTTTTTTTTTTTTTTAAATTGTTCCCTTTTTACTTCTTTGATTGATAAATGATGACAAAAAGAGATATACACAGGCATAAGATTTCTTAAATTCCTATATATTTTGTGAAAATTGCTTAAGAAAACCAACTTTGGAACTTTTTACTTCCAATTTTATAAACTCAGCCTTTCAGCCTACATAAAAACCACACTGGACCTGACCTTATTTTTACAAAATCTGTAGGAATATAAAATTTTTCTTATACCTGTATATAGCTCTTATTTGTTATTGTACAGGTAGTAAAAGTAAAATAAATCGAAATACTTTTGAGGGTAAACACAACATACACCTTTGAATATGAAAACATCATCTTCATAGTATTACAAAGTATTTGGTCAAACTTTAAGAACTCTTTCATACGTCTTTGTCAGTTTCCTTATTGCTATTATGTCCGGCTACTCTAGACAGCCTATACGTCAAAGTTATCAATAAAACTTATATTTTCTCCATTGTCTCCCAGACTATGAATATAATGCCAACATTTAGAAGCTTTAAGATAACATTGGTGTTTCGGGAGAAAATGTAACTACTGTATATTTGGTTCCGTTTTAATTTTCGCCATATTCCTCCTCAAATGAAAGAGCGAATTCATAATGAAAGCTTATTCTTCAAGCTAAATAGTTGAAGCACAGACATGCATGTCATCCTATGGACAACGGTGATTGAGAGCGAATTTAAAGCGGAGTGAATATGTAATCTGTCGTAAAGGGGCGAATGTAACCTGGGAATATATATATATATATATATATATATATATATATATATAATATATTATATATATATATATATATATATATATATATATATATATATATATATATATATATATTCATCTTCAGCAATGGCAGGCTGTATATGGACTTTACTTCAAACACGCACGTAATATATTTTAGGCATAGGTAAGACAAACAGACGAATATATACACGTATAAGTCAACAGTTACTTTGTTATCTTTACGTCCGTTAATATAATATATTCTTTACATAAACATATGTTTCCAGATAAGAATAGGTTGTATGAGGTCTTGTATGTTGAAATATTCCACGGGCAAAACGTATTGATATATACTTGTTTATCGCACATTTATAAAACTTTACCTATCATTGTTCTTTATATGCATTTATATTATGTAAACAAATTTTCTTACTTTGTATTGTATTGTTTATTCATTTTTATCTCAGAAACTGATCAGTATGCTTATACAAATTAATGTTACATTATCAGAAGAATAAATACATAATGCAACTTATTTACATATATACAACATATAGTATCACTACAATTATTATCTCTAATATTAAGATAAAGTGGCACTTCCGAGTTCTGTCTTAAAGTTAAAACATCACTCCATGCATTACTGTAGTAATAATATTTTTACCTAGGAAACTTGCGTGGTTACCATGCTATGCTCTCATTTAGACTCGTTATCTTTGGAAACATAACTATTACAAAGGAAGATAACTCTAGTTTATACTGACGTAGATTTACAGAAGTTATTCCGCTTGATACCAACTTTTATATTATTCCTTGTTATAATGAAATATTGAACTTTAAAACAGTCCCATGGTAAATGATTAACACAAAATTACAAAGTTGTAAATCAAAACTGCAAATATTACGATTTATAATAACTTATTTTATCCAAGAATAAATTTGTTGATCCTCAGTTGAAGCCATTGCCTTTAGTGGATGCAAAAGATTGAAATGGTAATGGTAAATATGATTCCATTCTTTGTCCAAAATATGTCATTCTATTTTCTCTTTCCATCTTTTTATTTATATATTTTTTACGGGATACTTTTTGGGATGAATTTTATTCGTAAATTGATTAGTTGCTGCTGGATAAATAGGTTATAAAGTCTTTCGTGCTTTATGATAATATTCTTATTTTGCATGTCTCATTTTATTGCATTGAATGAGAAAAGATAATTAAGGAAATGTAGTTGAGTTACACACCCACCCAGCCACCCACACCCACTATATATATATATATATATATATATATATATATATATATATATATATATATATATATATATATAATATATATATATATATATATATATATATGTATATATATATATATATATATATATCATTCCATATATATATATATATATTCATATATATGATAATGATAATAGAAATGTAATCAGCATTCTGTGTAATTTTATTCTGTATATTGTTTATAATAATATGATTGATATTTTTTAGCTTTTGATTCCAATAAACATAATTTCCATGAAACAATTATACAGGTGGAAAATGGGACACAATGTCTACAAAAGATAAGAATGGAGATTAAAAATAACCAGCTTGTGTAACGGATCAGACAGAGACTAATTGGAAACATGATATCCGATTATGGAATGAAGAATCGAAGTTAAAAAAGTAAAACAAATCTGTAAAAAAAAATTCCCAAAGATACCGAATCAAAAGCCTTTTCAAAAGCTACCATTAAAACGGTCCCAGAGATAGCAGGTTCTTCAGTGTGATTAAATAAATAAAAAAAATCTTGTATCCCCCTAGTATGTATTTTTTCCTGGAATAAAGTTTGTTTGGTCGGATGTTGTTATATTTTGTAAAATTGATTTCAATAGAATCATAATAGGCGCAGGCCCAGTATTTTTAAATATAAAATTTAGTTATGAAACACATTATTCACGATTTAGCAAAAATTTTAATTTTTACATTCTAACGAATGTTTATTTTTATGTATTACAGATAAAAATATTCAGCGGTTTTTACCACCAAGTGAGGATGTTATAAAATCCCTGCTGAATAAAAAAGTCGGAATTTTATATAAATCTCTTCTAAATCGAAATATTAGAACATAATACCTACAACTGCAGAATCTGTTGAATATTCATGATGATGCAAAACTCAGATACGTAATCATGCAACCTAGCGAATCCGCAAAATAATGTTTGACAGAAAACGCATTTAGTGTCAATTTTTAAAGTTAAATGAACAACTACAAAGTCTTATAATTCATATTTAAGGAAAAGAAGGGTACCCTAGGGTATACAAAAAACTTATCATCAAATTGTTTGCACATTTATTCATAATGAATGAATGAATTAATAGAATGAATAATCTGGCACATTTGTGGGTATATAAGGGATACTAACATATGCAAGAGTTATACCCCTTTCCAGAATTTTGATTCTTTTCATCAACTGTCTTATATTATTTACAAAACTTATATTTTTCTATCTAACTTGGTAAAACTTTGGTAACACTTAAATCTTAAATTTGGTCACTGTAAAAATTTAGTCATCAATTTTTATTTTTTTTTTCTGTAAATGATTAGTTCAGAATGAATAACAATTATTTAGTGTCAATAAAACAAGTTGTGGGTATAAACAAGTTGTGTGAAGAAATAACAATTTGAAGTATGCCGAAAAATTGAGCATTTTTTAACAAAAAAATTCTTTAAGAGAAGACTGCACCAACATTTGACCTTGAGTGTGGCCTTGAACATATCCTTGACTGGACGTTGCACCTCATCACAATGAACCTTTCCTGTAAGTTCACGAAAGTATCATATACAATAAGAAAGTAATGATAATTTATGTCAAAATATGACTGTACCAAGAGAAACAGACAGAGGGACAAAAGATGCCAGACAATGTGAAGCTGTGTTTCATAGCCGACACAAAAACACATGAATGTTAAAATAATTTTATCACAAAGAACAACTTAATTTACCTCTTGATGTGAATTAACCATTCAATTTATGTCTTTTGTGGACAAATTTATGTCATCTGTCATCTTTGTTTAGATTGCCAACATCAGTTCCAGTTTATCTTACTATATTGACATTCTGGTCACGTGACCAGGTGTCCTTCTTCCCCTTAAATTTGTAAACTGTAAGTTCAATTTAAAGTCAATGTTATAGAAAAAATTGAATTTGTTTTCTTGTTGAATGTTTATGTATTACAAATAATTGTCATTCTTTAAAGGGATATTAGCTGATTTACCAAAATGTTATTTTGTTTCTACTTTTACTACTTGTACTTGATGTACAATAAAACATAAGAGCTATACATAGACGTACACAATCTTATATTTTTATATATTTTGTGAAAAGTAGGGTAGGTCCAGTGTTGTATGCATATGGACAGACACCACCAAATATTTTCCCATAGGCCTCAATGATAATTTACAAAACTTCAGGTCACTGTCACTCCCATGTTTATTATATCTGGGTCAAATAAGTACCCTGTGGTGAAAGATCAATATTTTTGATAACAAAAATTTGCAATCAAAAGTATAGGTTGCCGTTGCATTTTTACTTCAAAATTTTCACTTGTTTACAACTCGTAGTACTCCGCACCAAAGGAAAATATCTATTCTCATATGACCCCTCCCTTTCAATTTTCAACCGTCAACCCTATAATTTCCAAAGTACTACCAATATTCATGTATCTTTTTTATCACCTTTAATTCACTTATTAATGGCAAATCTAATTTTTTCATTTAATGACCAATCAGATCGCTGGGCTCATTTTACCCTCCGCACAACTTTGGGTGTCCAAAATGTCTGCGCCCATGTTGTAAACAAAGCTGGTGTTTTTCCATATATACAGATTGTATGGTTGAATTAATCAATTGCAAGTGAATAATTGCCAAACTGGCTTTCTCAAAAGCAATTTTAAACAATGTATAGGAGTTAAAAAATTGATGCATATGTATATCTCTTTTGTGTTATTGTCTATCAATCTAAGTAGCTAAAAAGGAAAGATAAAGAAACACAGCTAATGTCACTTTTATCTCTAATGTTAATAAGCCAAACAGCACTTTTATAATATATCTAGTTGTATGCATTACAATTTTATAATATATTTAGTGTGTATGCATTACAATTTTATAATATATTTAGTGTGTATGCATTACAATTTTATAATATATTTAGTGTCTATGCATTACAATTTTATAATATATTTAGTGTCTATGCATTACAATTTTATCATTTATTTAGTGTGTATGCATTACAATTTTATAATATATTTAGTGTCTATGCATTACAATTTTATAATATCTAGTGTTTATGCATTACAAATAACCCTTATTACACAGCCTCAAATGTTCAATGTATACTAATTATACTAAGTATAAATCTACAGGATTTCCATAGTACATTTTGTACATATACACATGTGGTGATATTGTATAGTCACAGACCTCTGGAAATCCCATACCAGGGCGTTTGATGCCGAAGGATTAGAGAATCTCACTTTGAACTATGAAGTATCTAACTTCTTGTCTGCGCAGGTTTCGATCCCTGCTGTAACCCAAGATGATATTTTTAGAAAAGTAGCGAGTTTATTTGAGACCGGTGGTCTCTTCCTGGGTACAAGAAATCCTCGTCACAGTAGGGAACTTTCGAGTTAGCCCGGATTACCGTTATAATCCTGCTTTTATTATCGCCAGTTGCGTGATTCTAGAAAAATGTTCCCGAATGTTATATCAATTTTCAATAACATATGGATACCCCTCATGGCACAATTCGTAAAAACGCCCTGCAAGTGTTCGGAACGTTCTGGGTTCAATTCCCCGTCTGTCATCACATTTTTCTCTGCCTGATACTTTTCAGTAATTTGGCGTTCAATTAAATAACCCACCGTGGTATGTATTAAGAGTCTCTCGGGTTTCTTATTACAAAATAAATTTAATGTGGTAAAAATATATCCATTTACTTTACATATGTTGCGAATGTTAATATGAAAACTGGATGAACATATGAGGAACAAAATCGAAAAGGCGCAAATAAATGCAGGATCATAACGGTAATCCGGGCTTACTCGAAAGTTCCCTATTGGCTTATCGGACTAAGCCGGATTTGCATAGAATCACGCTTTGCCCGTACATCCCTATTTTCGATAGTTAATTATTTCGTATTGTTTTGTTTTAAAAAGAACCCGGATATACAGTTTTATCTTGATTGACCTTTACTATCTGTTTCTTAATGAACGTGGCAATATTTCGAAATTTAATCCATAACTTTATTTCGACTAGATTTGAGAATATATTTTGAGTCTTACAGACTGCGCATAGGAATGTAATTTGTTATAGATACGTGTATGTATTTTCTCCACATCTTTTGATGAAAAAGTGTTAACGTGTTAAAAGGAATGTAATTATCAAATGACAAATTCATCACTATTCCTTTTTATACCCTTAAGTGATACTGAATTTTACTCCATGATAAAAGTTAAATGGAGTAGAGATTTAATCAGTAAATAAAACCAAATAATAGTGCAACTGGTGTGCATTTGATGTGCAATTGATGTGGAATAAGTTTGAGAGTGAATAAGTAAGATTTTATGTTCATATCATCATCAAATACCTTTAACAACGTTAAGATATCTAAATCAAAGTTATTTGTTAAAAAACTGTAATCACGCTGCGAAATTTCGATATGAAATTGTCGGCACGTAATTTGTTTTTGAATAAATTTCAAATCCATTTACAAGTTACATTTTAATGGATTTCTTTTGTAAAGGACAAATTGAAAATGTACGGTAATGATGGGCAAAAAGACCATGATTTAGAACGTCTTGGCCAGGGTTGGGTTTCACTACTCTCCTTTATTCTACAATAGTGAACCTATGCACACATTAAGAATTCTAAACCTATATGTTAATATACAGGATCTGTCTATTTTCATTGGGATATTAGTAACCTTATTTTAGAAAGCTACCCAAAGAAGTAAAATTGTTTTTGCATACGATAATTTCAAGTGACAAATTTTATGAGCATCCCTACCTAAGTATTCTCTTTACTAATTTTGTAAACATTCTGAGCACGAAAAACTTTATTTATACTTATACTTAAGAAATGAAACAAAAACCGAGTTTTGTGAAATATATTAGAAAAGTTAGTTACGTAGTTCGGTGTTAAAATCGATCATAATTATACTACGACCTAATAATGGATGACACAATAGCTAGATATATTTTAAAAGGTATCATCAACTTTATGTATGGATTGCATGTGTTTACAAAAGGTGAACAATTGATGTAGGGATTCACAGGACTGAGAGGATGTTTCAAACAGGATTGATTCATTTCTTCTCTTAAACTCATATTCTTAGATCAGTCAAGATGTGTTTTTAGGAGTAAAAGGATTAACAGTGTATCTTGTATGTACTTGTGACAGTCCATATCTGATTTTGTCCTTTGTGCCGACCAGAATGAAAAGAATATTGTCGACGAAGCGGTGGAGAGAATGCGCCACACGGGTGGTTTCGCAAATAGAATAAAATATGTAAAATATATGTTAATAATTCAGAATTCTGCTATATATTGTATGTTCCAATAACCTGGTCTACAATTTGAAATGTATTAAGTCAACGTTTGAAATTCTTTTGCAATGTAACTGAAAAAAATACATGACTGAATATAAAACAAACTTTTAAAAAAAATATCAAAAGCACTGAATGTATCAAAGGTTGCTTTATTCAGGGTCTATTTGTTCTGTCTTCGGTATCAAATGGTTGTTAAACCGTCGTTATAAATTTCTAACCATAATTCATTTATTGATTATTTCATTTTAATTTGACTGTTGACTGTGGACTCACGGCAGATGTAACCGGTCAACATGGCATGTCACGCCTTCATGACACCCGATCCCGTCTGGATTGTCAGAGGTCCGTATGTGTCCATTTTTTACTTGATTTGTATAATGTCTCATGAACCTCCTTTCGGTTACTTTTTTGTATCTGAGATTTTTATATTAAGACATATTCTACCCGTCAGACATAAAATCTGAAATTCATTGTAGTTATAATAAAAAAAGAACGAAAAGGTAATCTGATAGGAACTAATACTTCTTAACTGTCTGTTGACAGACAAACGTTTAATGAAAGCCATTTAAATGACTTAAGGGATAATACAACACTGCTTAAACGCTGATTTCCCGCAACACTTAATTAAAGAAAATGATTTCTTTCAAACTCTATCTTTGGTATTATGTTTTTTTCTTCAAATTTTGAGTAGTATTTGACACACTCAACAATTCCATGGTGGCGACCAATTTTTAATGGTGGAGGAGATACACCGGTTACAATGTACCCAGGATGAGACCATCGGCCTTCCGCAAGTGAACTCGCTACTTTTCTAAAAGTATCATCTTGGGTTACAGCGAGGATCGAAACCTGCGCTAACCAGAAGTTAGATACTTCATAGTTCAAAGTGAGATTCTCTAATCCTTCGGCAACGGACGCCCTGGTATGGCATGTTTATAATACTTAAAACCACTAGGTCGTTGCCACTGCTGGTGGACCGTTTAAGTCCCTGAGGGTATACATAAACCTAGTACCTGGTATTTCGGTTTCAACTGATATTCTTATACTGAGGCATATATTTCGCACTGATGGCACCAAAAATGCTTGGAGTCGTCTTTTTAACAATTTGGCCTGGTATGATATAAACGTCTCTTTCGAAAATATACACCCCTTTTCAAATGGAGCTTAACTGATGAAGTCTAATTGACAGAAACGAGCTTGAGGTTTCGTTTTGGTCCGTTTTTCTTCTTCAAAACTATAATTTGCTATTATGATACATGTATTTACATTTTGCCGCTAAATAACAATAGGAGTAATATAAGTTATTTGGTATTTCTAATAAAAGCAATTGTGACTCCAGATGGCTGGTCAAGTACTCAGATTTCCATTTTAGAAAAATGTCAGATTTTTCTCTAAAAATAGTTGTGTTGTAAAGTGTGAATTTGTTTGATGTCAACATAATAGAAATGCTATTGTCTTGCGACAAAGGGACCAAACATTTGGTCATGTCAAATGCTATGTCACGAAGACTTCATTAGCCGAGCTCATTGTGGTGTTTGTCATAAAAACTGTGCGTTTTGCTAGTTGGAATGGTACGGCTTATTATCTTTTCTTTTTATTGGTTACTGTCAGACGGAATCGGGAATACATAAATGTTTAGGGTTATCATTTGGCCTTGTACGATACCAATTTCTGTTTCGTAACTGTACATCTATTTAATTAATGATATCTTATTGACAGAAAATTGTGCATTAGTATTACTTTTATAATACTACAAAGATACAAAAAAAAAATAACGGGTAAAAAGTGGAAATTGACATGCATATAAGTATAGTGAAGAAGTACCAATGGGCTTTAGAGTCTCAAAGTCCATTAGAATACGACAAATTAGATATAAAAACTGTCTCAACACGAAGAAAACTTGCGAATCCCGAACGGGATGGGACCAGGTGTCCCGAGGGAGTCAGCGTCCGCTGTTAGCATACCACACTGCAAATATTCCATGAACTCCTCTAGAGTTCGGTGAAAAAGGTCAAGCTCGGTGAAAATGTTATCAGTGAGCTCCAAATCTGATTCGCTATTTTCGTACAGATCCCGATGTCATGATGTGAGAATGTAATCACAGGTAAGGAAGACAATATTTATATATTCAGATATCTTAATTTTCTCAATTTAATAATAGTCATTTCCTCTTTCTACTTCAATCTTTATGGTTATAAACCTCATTATGATTAATTATTATGATATAACAATAATTAAAACAACAGTTACTATAATATGTTGTATCAAGTACCATTTATTCATTTTGTTGCGGAATTTACACAGTCGTGTGAATGTTAGAATATTGGTATGCTATAAATATGCTATTATCGGTATTAATATCACCTATTGTGCTAAATAAAATTATGATTAACAAGGTTAATGCCGGTCTGTTTTTATTGAATGTGTATCAGATTTTGTAAGAGACTGAATTTTTGTGGTCTTAAATTTGAGGTGGTATCCTGAGATTTGAGATCTTTGGGCGTGTTTACACTATATTTACAATGCTCTTCCTTGTGGGAAAAGTTATAGAGGCAGACGTACCTATATCGCTACAATATATGTATTATATGTAGGGAAAATGTCAGTATACTTGGTATAGCGTGAAATTCTTAGTTTTTCAAAGTTATGTCATCGTTATAAAGCCTTGTTTGGATAAAAAACGAATTTTCCTGTCGAACATAAAATTTTGTTTTTCCGGATTTCGAAGTTGAGTACTGCTGTTTCTTCTCCATCGCCTTCCCAGGAAAATATTTCCAGGGAATCGCCTGCATTCGATTCATTTCTGAATGAGAGTTCAATAGATTTTATTCCATTTTTCACTATGCTCTCGTTCAATGTTTTATATTGATGTTTCGAGACCCCATGCATGCATGCGTTATAGCAAAATCGAGCATAACATACTCCACCAGTATGGCCATTGTAATCTGTATCAGAATACTGGACAGTCATTTGATATTTATTTGTTACTTCCGGTTTTCCATTACGTTTGATTATCAAGGGAGTGCCAGATTGTGTTATATGTCTGTATTGATCTCTCCACCATTTTGGTAATTCAACTGCACGCAGTGTAGTTGGATCCAATAGAATGAACTGTGCCGAAACCACTGCATATGGTGTGAGGCCTGTGTAAAGTGGACACGACACGTCATACGTAAAGCGTAAGGAGGATTTGCCAACATAGCTCAATTTATTTGTAATGGCAATGGGAAACTTCGGAGAGGACGTTTCATAAAAATGTTGATCCACTTCCATTGATAAGCTGCCGAGAATCAACAATGTATTCTGCATATGTTTGTGAAAATCCACATATGATTCTGTCTTAGGTGCCGACCAGAATGAAAAGAACATTGTCGACGAAACCATAGAGAGTATGCTCCACACCTGTGGGCTTGAACCTATAATAAATATTTGTACAAGATATATAATTACTTATAGATCGTGAACATAATGTTTGTAAGGTATTACTATAATTAAACAGGCAGCCTAAATTCTTATCTACATCGTGTTAATCTTACTCCTTCACCCTGTTGTCAACGTGGAAATTTCAATGAGGATGCTTTCATTATTTCTTCGAATGTAAGAAATTTCAACACCAGAGAACTAAATGTTTCAATAGTCCATTAAACCTTCTGCCGCTGAATTTACAAAAAAAAAAAAATGTATGGAGATTTGAAACTTTCGGACAATGCAAATACAGAAATTATTAATGCTACGTTAGCTTATATTAAAGACTCAAAAAGGTTCACTTCAATCTTACTCTCTCTCTCTCTGTCTCTCTCTCTGTCTCTCTCTCTCTCTGATTTTGTTATTGTTATACATGTATTATGTATACATAGCCGTAAGCGATAAACTGTATTAGAAATGTACATCGCCATCATGTTAATTAATTATTGTGTAAATTGGTATAGGGAAAGGGCTTTTATACGTCTTTAAAAATTGTGCCCAATCCCATTTCATTTATATGTGTTCATTTAAATATGTTTAAACTAATTAAACAGGCATAAACGAAAAAGAAGAATTGTTTATACTAAATGGAACGTTGAGGTACCTATTCGGTAGCGGTTGTTGAGTCGTCTGTACCAGTTGTGGCCCTTATTTCATTTGCATTTGACTGTTAACTCGTGATGGGTGTGGCCGGGAAAGGGGGAATGCTTTTTCCTCCATGATACTTGATCTCACATCTGGATTTCTGGAGGTCTGTGTTTGTCCAATATTCACCAGAATTGTATATTGTATCCTGGACATTCTGAGGAATATATATCCGTCTGGGTAAAAACTATGTAACTAGTGCACTGTTAAATGCACGTTTATCGAAAGCCAGATAAAAGAATATATATATATATATATATAACGATATATGAAACTGTTGAATGCCCTGATGGTGTGTCCGGGTTGCTCAGTGTTTAGCGCACTCGCTTCTCACCAATGCGATCTGAGTTCGATCCTTGAATTGGATAGTGGAGTATATTATGTGAGACGGTATGGTGGTTGCCAAGTCGGACACGTGAAGTTTTTATCGGTTTCTTCGGTTTTCCACAACAACGACCCCCGCACGCTAACACCAGGGCCAACAAGAGACATTAATAAGTTGACATAACTTGTTTGCCAATCGTTGTAAAATAAATAAAGTTTTACTTTAAAGGAAGTGTTTCCATTTACATGTTGTTTAAATTTTGTTTGATGCTGATAAACAATAACTGTATTGTGTTGCTATGTGATGTTTCAGCTAGACAAATGTGATTCCAGCGTGCGGATCAAATGCTTAGATGTCCATCTGAAAAAATATGTTAAATCATTCTCTAAACTTGAATTGAATTTGTGTTGAGAATTATGATTTGTTTTTTGTCTGCTAGTTATTACAATTCTTTGTTTTCCTTCAGGAAACAGTGGAATTTTATTTTTACATTCTATTTATTTCCTGTATTTGAAAGAAAAGGGAATGATTTCTGACACGAATCCAAGGACAAAATAATAATAATAAATATATATAAATTACAGATACCATAATATTAATCAGGAGGCAAGATACTTATCTTGTGAACATTGAATAAACAGGGACCTCTAAAAATAGAGAGGTGGGATCATGTGCCATGGAGGAGTAAGCAGTGATTGATTACACCCTTTTCTAGTACAGTCAAATTCAAATGATATACGTGAGGAATAAACGATCGTCAAAATCGGTATACACGGGCTAGCAACCCCTATCGAACTGACAATAACTTATCAGTTAGTAGTTTTACCCTGTAAATGAAATGTTTATATGTTGAACACCCTCAGCATTTGTGTGGCGACGGGCTTTATTTGTCCTTTGGATGAGACAGTAAAGACCGAGGTCCCGTGTCACAGTACGTATCGGCATGTTAACCCTCTTTGCTCAATGGCCGTAAGTGTAGAGCATAGGCCCAAAAAAAAGCCTTTCACCGGCATTTGGTGACGTCTCCATATGAGTGAAAGATTCTTTAGTGAGACGTTAAACAACAATACAACAACATATGTGGGGTATAAACACTATATACACGCAACAACAGGATACTACATATACTTAATATGGAAAGTTAAGTACATGTATATAAAAAGCAGAAACATCACGTTTGTCGTATAGCTTGGTTGTTAATTTCCCAAATGTGTCTATAGAAAGTAAAATATTGAAGAAAGTAGCGTATGAGCTTGACTCTGTGTTGTATTTAATTTCTAATTTGTTTGTAGCCTATATATTTCATTCATATACGTCTGTATATTATATATATGTCAAACACTGAAGTACACAACTAACATTTTTTTCTTTTGATTCAAAAGCTTCTGTATGGATTCTGCTTCTTATGAATAATTACATAGGAATAAACCGTAAGTATTCATCTCCTTTCTTAAGATCTATATACGGACTTTACCTTTTAAATTGAGGTTTAAGTTATGATATTGTACAATTCAATGTACGTGCGACTACACGGAATATTAAATGGAGTGATCGGGAAGATTGATTTACTTACATTATATTTATTTCGAGCTTAACTGATGAAGTTTTATAAACAGAACTTATAGCCTTTAGCATATATTTTGGATTATTTTGAAAACCTATAACTGGTATTGTTTATTATATTTATAACCACTGGGTCGTTGCCGCTGCTGGTTGACTGCTTGAGTCCCTGAGAGTATACATAAACCTAAAACCTGGTATTTCGGTAAAAGCCGTTTATTTTATACTAAAGTAATATATATACGCTCCGATAGCGTCATTTAAACTCTAGACTTCTCAAAAATAAAAGATTCATTTTTACAGTGATTACTCAAAGACGGATTTGACAATATATAGATATATTACTTGAACTGTATGACACCACTTTGTCTTTTGGAAATATACATTTATATTCCATTCGAGCTTAACTGCTGAAATCTTATTGACAGAAACGACAGTCTTGAAGCATATATTTTAGCCTCTTTTGAAAAACTGTATCTCTGTATTGTTAATTATTTAAAAACTCTTTGGTTAGTATATATTGAAAATGTACAATTCTTGGTTTCATAAACTGATAATGAAAGGTCTTGTAGCGTTAGCTTCATTAGATAAATTGTAATGTTATACACGAATTAAATTAGACAGTGCTTGTACCAAAACAATTTCTTTAACAGATAAAGCAAAACCTATGAGAGCCAAAAGTTCAATACAGGCCTACTTGACTTCTCAAAAGCTTCATAATGTAGTCCCCCAGGAATAGTAATCTTGACTGTGTCCGGTCCAAGTGTTTCCGAGATGTAATTCAACTGCTTAACCAACCTGAAATATTGAAACCACGAAAACGTTCTGAATATATATCTAAATAAACATTTATGAAAGCGGGTAGAAACCGTTTAAACAAACAAGAGACCCAAGTGGTTCTAACTTGCTCGCGCGAGCACTATTTACAAGCACTATGAAAAGAGGACCATGAAGAATATGTACTAGTAGGCTGATGTGGCAAAAACACAAACATTGCAGAGGAATTTGAATATTTGTTTCCTGTATTGTGTTATCAACATCCCTCCAGCGATTTTGAAGAATGAACTAACAAGGTAAAATGACAACCTTTATACTTTGTAATCCTCAAAATTCCTTAATATTCCAAAGATTAGATGTCAGCAAAATTCTAAATACAAACATCTCTTCTTCTAATTACAGATTGACTGCATCAAAGTGAATCAAAGGACATGAAATCAAAGTAATCGTACAGGTATGAATGAATCCACGTAGATCATTTGAGATTGAACAACTTTTTCTATTCATCCATCGGTCTAGAGGGGATTTTCAAAGGTTGATTATCCTGTAGGATCTGTTTTACCAACGCTGGATTCACCCCTCAGCCGATTTGGCCGAAATATTTAAGTATAGCACGCCAAAATTCTAAACCAAGATTTTCTCAATTAAAACTAGGTTTAACTGGAGAAAACCAAGTTTTAATTGAGAAAATCTAGGTTTAACTATAAAGCACGCCGAAATTACAATAATGAATTAATCCTACTTTTTCTCGAGATAAACCTAGTTTTTCTCAGTTAAACCATGTTTTTCTCCAGTTAAAGTTGATAGGAGTTAAACCTAATTTTTCTCCAGTTAATCTTAGTTTTTAGGTTTAATTGGAGAAAAACTGGGTTTAAGTGAGAAAAACTAGGTTTAACTCATTAATGTAATTTTGGCATGCCATATATAAACTTGGTAGATGGTGGTGAGTACTTCTCTCAAGTTTATTCAAACTCCAATCAGTGGTTTCGATGAACAAGCTGACAGTGTGAAAATCCCCCTTCTTGCAGTCTTAAAATATTCATAAAAATTCTAAAAATTCCATTTTATGCAAAATTCTTTCACAAAAGCATTTCTTTGTGTACTGACAGATTAAAAACGTAAAACGAATGCATCATAGTAAATAAAGGGATGAAATAAAATAAATCATACAAAAATTAAGGAACATATGACAAAGAAATTTACGATATCTATAAAATATAAACTCGGTAGAGGACCGTGCGTACTTGCTTCCTGAATATGTTTGTCCCTTCTATGGTCAAGAAGTCAAAACGTGATAATTTTTCGGGCGGACGGACGTGGAGTGATCACTATAGCTCACTTGAGCCTTTGCGTCAGGTGAGAAAAAACGCCACAAATAATAAAACAACACGTATTAAGTGAAATTATAATGTTAAACTCACCTTTTTAGTTTTCGAATCGTAGATAAGACTGTGCCACTCATATTTATGGACACCTTGATGTGTTTATCTTTAACAACTGTACACAACTGTATATACCTACCTATCTTGCTGTATTCACAGTGGCGACCCTATATATCTCGAGAAGAGAACCAACGAAGCTTGACGATGTTTGCACCCCATATCGGTCAACTTAGTAAGAGAAAATAATTAAATTATATTAATAAATAGAATGAATAAAATAACATATTTAGAAGAGATAGAAGGCACTGCCATTGGGAAAAATTTCACAATCATGTTACCCTGTCAGGAACATCATTTCCGTCTATTTAACATTTATAAATCATGTATTATGTTTTATCGAGACATTCCCGTCCCATTGAATGTGTTGAGTGTGAAGTATAACAAGATTCAAATTCAAATTTATTGAGATTATTTAACATCAAGTTTAAACATTTTGACAGACACTTGATTTCATTCATCATAATCAACAAATGTTTCTGTATCAGTCTTCTGAAAACAAATTAGCAAAGTTGTTCATCGATTGTAATACATCTGATACATCGATTGTAATACATCCGATACATCGATTGCAATGCATGTGATAGACATCGATCACATCGATCGATGGTGAGAAAGAAGTGCGATACTTTTTATGTTGCTATTCTTTAAAGAGCAGATTATTATTTTGTAAGATCGAAATGAACCACAGTCAGATTTACAAGTTTAATTAAGTGTTTAAAGATATTCAGAGTCCCTGAGCAAATAACTATCGCTTAACGAAATAAGTCTACAGGATGGTGCTTAAATTAAAACTTGGTTGTCACGCCCAGTATGACACGTTAAAACACATTCACTTAATGGGCATAGGATCCTAGAAAAAAAAAAACAAAACTCAGGTACCACTACAAAATGACGACTTTGTGATATAAGTGACAATTACTTAGACAGTCAACAGATCTTAAAGAACATTAAGTATCACTTGTTCGAACTCATTCCTAGTGATAATTGTTTACACGTGCGAAATGACACAAACTCAACAACATGCATTATTGCTTATGTAATGGAATTTACGAGAGTTCATTTACGACCTCGTGTTAGAACCACTTGATCCTTGACAGTTTAATGATGCTATATTTATCTCATTCACATCACACTTATATCACCACGACATCGTTACGATGAATAGTTTTTATTAAGGCATGTACAAGAGATGCATGTTTTAATATATATACAATGAGGGACTGTGATAGTGTTCGATTAACATGTCAGATGTCAGTCATGTATAATACTGTAGTCATTGGTCATTCCTTATTTCAGATTGTGCATTGGCTAAATAAATGTATTCATTTTGCCATCTATGCATTTGCCACCGAAGAAACCACGTAAAGAGGCATTAGTTGTGTGTGTGTGTGTGTTTTTTTCTTTTTCAAAACAACCGCTTTTCTCCTTTTTTACTACTTACGTTGATATACAATAACAATAAAGAGATTTACATAAGTATAACAATTTTCGAATTTATTACATATATTTTGGAAAAATTTCTTGAGAACCCCGGTTTAGCATTTATTTACTTGCAACTGATTAACTCAACCTAACTATTTCCATATGCATACTACATATGACCTGACCTTATTTTCACCAAATATACAGGAATATAAGAATGTTCTGCCTGTGTATAGTTCTTATTTGTTATTTATTATTTTACATCACGCACAAGTAGCACAAGAAGCAACGTAGCACAAGTACAACAATCGAATTAATTGTTCTGGTAAACACAGCTTATATTTGGTAAACACAGCTTATATATGGTAAACACAGCTTATATATGGTAAACTCAGCTCATATTTGGTAAACAGCTTATATTTGGTAAACACAGCTCATATTTGGTAAACACAGCTTATATTTGGTAAACACAGCTTATATAGGGTAAACACAGCTTATATTTGGTAAACACAGCTTATATTTGGTAAACACAGCTTATACCTCTTTGCGTAATATCATTTGAAGTGTTTCTTACATTTTTATTTCAGAATATTTCATCTCCAGATGATCAAGATGACATTGAACATATATCCTCAATCTGTGCTTCGTACACGTCATTCTAATAGGTGATTGTCTGAGAGAAAATCACGTAAAACAAAAACAAAAATCATCCACAAGCAGGTCAGACTTTATCGTAAATGATCATACGTTTCGTAAACATCAAAATTTCAAATGTTGTCTAGACTAGTGCTATTTATAGTTACAATTGCGTTTGTAAATATAGCTTATAACGTATGTGACCTTTTCAGAGCCGACATAAAGACCATCTGTTGTAGTTTTATGTAATTTGTTGATGAACAAAAATACAAATAAATAGTTTGGAAACTGATAAGGACATCGTACATTGTGTATGTGTCATCCAGATATTGAAAATATTGCCAAAAATGTAATATGCAATTTAGAAAATTTAGAAACAAGAAATATTTCACAGAAAAGAATCATAAAGTGAATTATTTGTATTTTTAAAACAAAATCAAAATACCAAAGGATCATCTCCCTTTATTGTAACTCTTCAGAATACCCGAGTAAAAAGCGTGTATAATACAAATGGCAGCCTCCAGTCCAGTGTAAGTAGACTTTTTTTTTTGTTTGTTTATTGATGTTTAACGTCCTACTCAAGAATATTTCACTCATATGGAGACGTCACCAAATGCCGGTGAAGGGCTTCAAATTTTGGCCTATGCTCGGCACTTACGGCCATTGAGCAGTGAGGGTTCTTTAACGTGCCAACACCTACTGTGACACGGGACCTCCAGTTTTTACTGTCTCATCCGAAAGACAGGAAACAAACCTGCCGCCGGCTGGACTCGAACTCACGGCCTCACGATCAAGAGTCGAGCGCGCTACCAACTGAGCCAGGCCGGCTCCACTAACAAGAGTACACGTTTCTACTTGTCACAACAAATACGGGTATCCCTGGAAGCGTGCCATAACCGATAAGCGAGAAGAATCATCTGTATGATAAATAAAAAAAAGGTTACTCCGCCCCGCTAAGGCATGTGAATCGGATAATATTTATTGTCACTATCATTCATAGTTCCATGTCCAATTAAGACACGGGGGGGGGGGTCAAAAAGAGATATAACCGTGAAAGGCGCACTTTGTGTTTCGTGTATAAATTATAATAAAATCACGCGGGAAAATGTCTGATCCTAGGTTTTTGATTCATCACTGGTTATATCGTTACGTTCAACTCGTCAAATTATCATCAAAATTTTGAAAGGTTTCCGCGGCCGTGTGGTTAGAGCATTGCGCTTTAAACCATGGAGTATCTCACTTTCTGTCAGCGCAGGTTCCATTCCCACTGGTACTTCAGCTGATTTCTTGAGAAAAAAATGCCAGTTTACTTCTGGGAGGTCGGTGATCTCTATCCAGGTGCATTGTAACTGGGTTCATCCCTCCACGACTAAAAACTGTCAGATCATTACTATATGGCTGGAAGTTCTGTGTGTGTTTGTATGTAGTGTAAACAAACACTCGAAATCCAATACATTTTGTATGATAAATTGTCCTGTATATGACAATTATGAATACAGTGTTACACAATTGGCTATACTTTATTGAAATATGTGAGTAAATATAAACAATATACCATAAATAAGTAATTCTAAGTAATAAACATGAACTATATAATACGAAAATACATAATGGTGGCACAATTTTAAAAATCGCTTGTTGACATGCAGGTTAAAATCCACATGATCATAGACAAAATCTTTACGCCACCAGGTTAAGGATTTCGAGGTATAAAATATATGTACAAGAACAAACTTCTCACAGGATACAAAACCACTTAAATGAAATGAAAGTTAGATGTTATTTTGTTACCGCTAAACCACCGAGCCGCCACCTTCTCCTGTGTCTAAAATAGTTGAAGGTTCTCTCTGAATTGCCTCGAAGTATTTGTTTTCTTCCGGTACGCATTTCGTATTATCCGTGTTTGTGTACCGGTCAACCTTAATGCCAGCTGATGGATTCTGTGAATCTTTTAGTTCAATCCGGATAGCATCCCTTGATCCCATACTGGGATCCTCAGGGAAATAATTAAACGGAAGAATATAGAAGCTAAGGTCAACACCTGGTGTATGAGTGACTGGCAGATCTTCGGTATGGGGTATGTGATGTGTTCCCATGGTAACCCAGGTAACTATATCCTGTAAAATACAATATTTATTACAAAATTGGTAATTATTCAAATGTCAGGTCAAATTACAATAAAAGGTTTCGTTTGTTGTATGTGTGACGCTACAAGCAATTGCATTTTATAAAAAGGAACGACGAAACAATAGGCACAATGTTATGAAAGGCCGTTTAGATCACAAACGGGATGAACTTAAGCCATGGCCAATTTCACGTTAAAACTCTATTATAACGCGATAAAACATACTTTTTGCATGGAAGTAGTGATTTTTAACGTGAAAGAGGATATTTCAACGCGTTGGTGTTGATTTTAAAGTTTTTGCATGCAAAACATGTTTTTAACGCGTTAGAAATAGAAAGTTACGATATGAATTTACGTGATGAAATTAACCAATCAAAGGCCTCAGCACCAGAAATCGAGACACATTCAATTTCTCATTACAACAAATGTTTGTGCAGAAAAGACCGACATAGTCTATTGATGTCTATATTGTTTGAAAATCTAAATATCTATCTTTACTCCCATAACAGTTCATTTAAAAATACTGGTTCGTTTAGTAAATATCAGTGACTGAATCGGACATAAAGTTTTTTTCTGTCCGTGAAATAGCAACTCCGAGATCGACTCACAGTCATAGGCACTAAACATCGTTGACATTTTACATCTTACGTGTGCAGATACTCCCAGCATATGCATATAAATTATCAGATAAAATCTAAAGATTGTTTATTTCGTTTAGTAAATATTGTTAATACAAATTTAACTTATTATCCTATTCAGTACATTTCTGATTGTTCTTTTTATAATTAAGAAGCGTTCTGATTGGCTGTTTCCTCTCGGTCACAGTAAAATCTTGCATGCAAGTGTCTAATAAATGACTTACGTGCAGGCACAACTTCCGCGATGAAATGGATTTTGCATGCAAAAACGTGTTTTGCGTTAAGAGTCACTACTTGCATGCAATAAGTATGTTTTATCGAGTTAAAAGTGAGTTGTCATCGAGTGAAGTCATTCCGTTTGTGACCCACACGGCCTTTCATAAAATGTTACCGTGTTAGAGATCACAAGCCTTCCGCGTGACCAGAGAAGTGCCCAGTACAACCGGGATACATTCATATAACATGTTGTTTTACCACTTTACCATGACAATATGCTGTGCGTACAAACAGCAGTTAATAAAACGGATATATTAACGACTTTATCAACTAAATTCCCTAGGGGTCATGAGGGTCACCTGAGTGTAATGTTTAATAGCAGAGAAAAGATGTGTGATTTAACATGGTATTGGCAATCAGGAACTATAATACTGACATAGATGGTATTTGCGACCAATAAAAACTGGTACATAAAGTAAAAATAATAGTTTTAATCGGTTTTAATTGACCCATCTATATTCATGATATAGGTAGAGGGCTCAAGCCAAGCGTTTTCACAAAATATAAAATAAAAATGTTTTTATGCCATGCGCATAAGTAGAGAAGAGGATTACATGGCCATTGTATTGTTATAAGGGGTATAACCCTTGTCACTGTGTAAGTAAATGTCACCATATTGGTAGAACGCTTTATGCTCACATTAGAATAAAATCTTTAAGTAAACTTTGTTTCTCCGCGATATACAGGCGTAAAGATTAATTTTTTTTTCAAGTTTGGACTATAAAAAATCTCAGATATCAAAGTATAAATATAATATTATATTAGGATGTTCAAGATATAGATACAAATCTGGTAAAAATTGGACAAACTCTGTTGCATTTTAGTCCCAACCAAAGGATCTGCGCATATTCCACATATCCTGAACAAGTTTTTATAAAACTGAAGATGGTTGGCGCTGTAGTTTCTATGAAGACGTTAAAAGTGTTAAATTGTTTAAGAACAACGCAGCGCGGACGATGACGGCAGTAGGTCACTATATGAAAATCACAATTGTGATAAAATAGATAAGCAAGGGTAGGTACATACATTATATATATTATATAGATCTTACATACATGAGAGGGTGACATTGTATATATACACCCCGAGGAAGCATATACAATATCACCCTCTCATGAATGTAATATTTATTTTATTATACCGAGTGTCATATTTGTTTGCTTTAACATATTACCACATATTACATCTCAACTATTATCCAGCAAGCTAAGTAATGCAAATCAAATAGCCTACAAACGTTTTGGCTACGACGAAAAGCTCTCACTGGGATAAACCGTACGCAGATAACGTTGGCGCATGTGACATTTTTGGAATTTCATCCTGACTCACTGTGACGAACCGTACGCGCAAAACGTTGGCGCATGTGATATTTTTTTTAATATCGCCCGGCTTCTTTATCTTTGTTAACTGAGCGGGTGAAATTGGAAATTATCACATTTCTCTCAACCAATCAGATTACGACATTTTAACAACAGATAATATATATATATATATATATATATATATATAATATATATATATATATATATATATATATATATATATATATATATAAAACTTACCTCATCTGAAATGCTCTCATTATCATCAATAAAATCCTGGAAGTTAACTGTTGGATTGATGGAATCAAATATGGCGTACATCGATGAGCTGTGGCGTTCGGATTCTTTCCGTTTGGTGACTGCCATTTGGTACCTCATCCAGGCTCCTGAGGGTTCATTTCCGGAACCCTCAGGGAGTATGCTCTTTGACATGCCCTTTGACACTATTCTGTATGCTTTTTGGTTTCCGTATTGATCCTTTACGGCATCATTGTAAAATATATGGTATTTAGGGTAGTCAAAATCAAACTTGAAGGCTCCACTTTTCTCATTTGGATGAACATTTCGAACAAGTTTTTCCTGTTCCCACTGAGCATTTGCTGCCTTCGAAAATGGATTTGGTATCATTTCATTCTTAATTTCTAGGGTTTCGTATCGATTACTTTCCCCTTTAACATCTAGGTCAACTTTGAAGTTAAAACTATGATGATGTATGTTCCCAAGTATCTTGTCTTGGAGTTTAAAGCCGTACTTTTGACCCCTCCATGCAGTGTGGTATGTCGGTAGAATGTAACCCGTGGGAGTGATTTTAACTTCAATAGCACCACTCTGATAGAATATAAAATCGAAAATGTAATCATAATTAATTACAGTTGCAACTGTTCGCAAAACTAAAACATAATTCTGAACGCCTTCGTAAAAACTACCCTGAAATTGCGAATACGAATGATGTCTTCTCAAAGGATCACCGGTGCTTTGTTCAAATATACAAAAAGAATTTTTGTATTTTGCTGGCAGAGTAGAAGCTTCTGTAACTAGAGATGTATCCATAAATGTTGCATGTGTTGGACAATCCACTCCAGGGACGAGACCTTTAATTTGTTGTCCAATCATTCCCACTGAGTCAAAGTAATTCGCAAACATATGTGTTGGTTCACTGTCTGAATAAAAAGCTATGAGTTCTTGTAAAGCTAATTCATAGATTATCCGTTCGTTCTGATACAAAATATTATAAAGTTGGGGTCCATGTGTATTTGACATCCGGAAATGAAAATTCCAGTTCATATATCGAACTTCCTGGCCAACAACTGAATACCTCTTTCCATCTGGCTCCACTTGAATTGGGGGTCTTAGTTTAGACTTAGGAAATGCGGTACCTCGCAGATGAAGTTTCGAGAAAAGTTCTTTTGAGGCACTAGGAAATTCAACGGTCATTTTGGGGATCTTTCCGCTTGTATATTTCTGCACCAGTTCATCCAGAGAATCAAAGGAATGTGCGTTATACCACACTTTTTCAATCATAACATCTGACCCATGGGAAGCAACTAGAACTGTAAAATCTACTGGATGTGATATATAAAATTCAACTGACTGCGACATCCAATACCAAATCTTCCGAATGTTATCGCCTGTAGTTGCAGACCCCATTACAGAAAACATTTTAAAAACTAAACATTTGTCGCCACAGTTAATTGTATAACCACCGAAGCTTTCGTATAAAAGATCCCTAGCTTTCTTATTACACTCTTCAGCCAACAATTGTAAGGATTTTCCAAATTCTGGACCAGTAAGAGGTCGGAAATTAAAAGGTACACTTCTAAGAAGAGTTTTGCGGTTTGGCTTTGGAAGTGGATATATTTTGTACTCTTCATTCACTTGGGGGTTTTTATCGCCTCTGAATAGGGTGACTACAGCAGCTCGCGTTGGCATTTGAGCATCGGAATTGCTGTCAAGATAGTTAACAACTTCCCCTTTGTCTGGTAGATAGAGGTCAACAGAGAACATGTAACTAGCATTTATCCTGGCGTCTCTAGGTAGAACCAGGTTTAACGAACGATCAGAGTAGATAAAGTCCATAACTCCTTTCACTTCTTTCGTTGTGAGGTCATGAAACACCGAGGGGTTTTCTGGTTCTCTCAAGTCGATCCTCTCGGATGAAGATACTCCCGTACATGTTTTCATATTATTTTGATCATCTTTGTTCAGAGACAGAGCAATAACTAACGATAAGAGTAACAAGCAGCAGGCAACTGATAACAATACAACAGCAATGACCCATTTTCTGTTTGTGCCTCGTCTAGGATTTGTTTCTTTTCCATCCATGTCGACACTGTCAAAATAAAAAAGCAAAATGTACCTGTGTTGTATCTGTCAGTTAGCATATGTGCCCCGTCGTTAGACTCTGGAGGAAACGGGAGTTTTTTGTTGTTAACATTGCGAAATTTACGCCAAAGGTATTGTAAAATTGTCTGTTTAGAGTATCAGTCTATAATTATAGTAATATATTGTTATTACTGTAACATTGCAAATACAAATTTAACTGACGTGGCAAAGACACGATCATTACCTGATGAACGTTTGCAATAACAAGAGGCCCAACGGGCCTTACCAATCATCTGAGAAAAATTAGTCCACTGGTTCTTTAGAAAAAGTCGTAAATGTCTATAAACTGTCAAAAAACTTATATTTTCTGTGAAATTTGGTGACCTTTGACCCATTGACCTTGTAATTTTGTTAAAATGACCATTAGATAATTCCTAAAAACTTTTTCATATATCTTTGTACATATAAAGTCAATCAGTTTTTAGTTATAAGCCATTTGTATATCAATATATACATATATATATCCTATGTTATTCAAGCACCCTCTAGTGAACCGTTTATCGACAGATTTCATTTTCGTTCTCAAACTTTGTAGACACTGACTGTACAATCAAGCATACAATATTGAAAGTCATCAGATCATTGGTTCATGAGAAGAAGATTTTTAAAGATGTACCAAATTTTGATCTTTTTGGCCCCTTTTGGGACTCTTATGAGTCATAGGTCATTTTAATCGAAAACTTCATGCAGCTTTACATTGGAAGGCTACATGCCATGTATGGTTAACAATGGCACACTGGTTCTTGAGAAGAAGTAAAAAATGTCTCAAAATTGACGGAAATTTTATATTTTCGGTGTACTTAGGCCAATAATTCTTCAGAAAAAGTATTTTGCTCAGGTGACCTAAAAATCAACTTAAAAGATGAAATAACTCCCATAAGGGTCTGCCTGACAATTTCAGACCTATTGACATTTTGTAGATTTTTGCGTTCTTAACAATTTGGCTTCTTCAACTTTCTCTCTATCTATTATACTTTTCAAGATAATAGGACAAAAGTTTCCAAAACATAAGAAATCCATTAAAAAGAGGAAATAACTCTTATAAGGGTCGACCCAGCAATTTCGACCTTGCTGACTTTTTGTAGATCTTTGCGTGCTGAACAGTTTTCTTTCCATTTATCTCTATCTATCATACATTTCAAGATTATGTCAAAAACAGCCCAAAACATAAAAAAATCAACTTAAAAGAGGAAATAACTTTCATAAGGGTCGATCTGACAATTTCAGCTCTATCGACTTTTTTGTAGATCTTTGCGTGCTGAACATTTTTGCTTCTTTCACTTTCTCTATATCTATTATACTTTTCAAGATAATAGGATAAAACTGCCCACTTTAATCATATATCTAAAGGACTATGTAGATCATTAAGATGCAATTAGTTGTTTAATTAATGCAACAGTTCTGAAGAAGATTTTCAAAGAGGGATACTCCCAGAGTCCTCTTTTGCCCCACCCTGGATCCCTCTCTGGGCCGATCTGGCCAAACTGACCTTGAATACTTGCATCTTATAAAGTTTTATCAAAATACCTTCAGGGATTTGGGAGAAGTCGAAAATGTGAAAAGTTCCACCCCTTTTCATTTTTTGCAGTCAGCAGAATTCTTACAGGAAAGCTTTAATCTACCTAATTACAGGTATACGCATAAAATGAAAGCACCATAATGAATAAATGGGGAGAAAATCAAAGAAATAATAGAAATATGAATGAAATATAAAAATGTCAGATACGTCTGTACCAATTGTGACGAGGATTCACTCCTCACGTGTTTCATTGGACTTGACTGTGGACTCACGGCGGGTGTGACCGGTCGACAGGGGATGCTTACTCCTCCATGGCACCTGATCCCACCTCTTGGTTTCCAGAGGTCCGTGTTTGTCCATTTTTACCGGATTTGTATCTATGTCCTGGACATTCTATTGATTTATGCTTTGGTATCTGAGGTTTTTATATACCAAAGTATAAACCAATAGACTGTCCAGGACATAGATACAAATCCGGTAAAAATGGACAAACACGGACCTCTGGAAACCAAGAGGTGGGGTCAGGTGCCATGGAGGAGTAAGCATCCCCTGTCGACCGGTCACACCCGCCGTGAGTCCACAGTCAAGTCCAATGAAACAAGTGAGGAGTGAATCCTCGTCACATTTGGTACTGACGTCTCAACAACTGCCAACGAAAAAGCAACTCAACATTTTACTTAGTGAAACAGAGTAATCGCAAACAAGACTATTATACCGACTATAAAATTTGCGGAACATTATTTGTCAATAATTTGTCAGTGAGTAGTTTACGTCTGTATATGAAATCTTCATATGTTGTACACGCCCTGGCATATCGGATCATTTGTGAAATATAAACTCCATATGCGGGTGACTGAGGGATATTACTACTTAAATGTGAAAAAAATTACGATGGGAAAGCCGAAATCGTCGCGTTTGTCGTATAGCTTAGTTGCCAATTTCCCATCAGTGGCTATATGAAGTAAAATGTCTAAGTATGAAACTGGAGAGTCTAAAAATACGCCAATACGCGTCAAAATTTATATTCCGATTTCTACGAAATTAACAAACTTGAATCATACATCTACGTAGATCACTCAGATGCAATTAGTTTTTCAATCCATGCAGCGGTTCTGGAGAAGATGATTTTTAAAGAGGGGTACCCTCTGGGGCCTCTTTTACCTCACCCTGGATCCACACCTGGGCTAATCTGGCCGAAATGAACAAACCTGGTAGAGGACCTTGAGTACTTACTTCCTATAAAGTTTCAACAAAATCCCTTCAGCGGTTTTAAAGAAGAAGTCGGAAATGTGAAAAGTTACCCCCTTCATTTTTGCAGTCTTAAAAAATTCATAAAAAATAAAAAAAATGAATTTCAGCAAAATTCTTTCAGGAAAGCATTCATCTACAGGAAAAAACGCATATAATGAATGCATCGTAATGAATAAATGGAGAGAAAATCAAAGAAATCATATAAAAATATGTGAAAATTACGAAGTCTAAAAAGTTAACGTTTCAAAATTTTATTTTCCGATTTCTACGAAACTAACAAACTTCGGTTCAGATGAGTTAAAAATGAAATTAGAAATTTACCTACTTTTGTCATTAATGTGTTAAAGCTAATTTATCTCAGTCAAAACCAAATTTTCTCCAGTTAAACCTAGTTTTTCTCAGTAACCCGCATTAACTAACTAAAACTAGGTTCCGCTAAGATATGATAGGCTTAACTGTGCCAAAAATATGAGTTTAACCTAGGTTTTCCTCGAATACATGATTTCGTGAGGAATACAAAGTTTGACTGCACTAAAATCATAATTTCTGAACACGGATGTGTTTTTCTCAGCAAAAATGAGTTTTTCCGTAGTGAATTCGAATTCTGACGCCAAAGTCAAATTAAAGATATAAGCTTAGTTTTAGTTTTTCGCCAGTTAATTCGAGTTTTTCTCTTGACTATAAGTTTAATTGAGAAAAACTAGGTTTAACTCATTATAATTGTGTTTTTGGCTTGCTTATCAGTTAAACCAAGTTTTTGTCAGTTCAATCTACTTTTTCTCCAGTTTAACCAAGTTGTTTTCTCAATAATTTTCCACATTTAAGTAGTAATATCCCTCAGTCACCCGCATATGGAGTTTATATTTCACAAATGATCCGATATGCCAGGGCGTGTACAACATATGAAGATTTCATATACAGACGTAAACTACTCACTGACAAATTATTGACACAGGGATATCGAAAACCGCGTTTAATGTCAACGTTCCGCAAATTTTACGGTCGGTATAATAGTCTTGTTTGCGACTACTCTGTTTCACTAAGTGAAATGTTGAGTTGCCTTTTCGTTGGCGGTTGTTGAGACGTCTGTACCAATTGTGACGAGGATTCACTCCTCACGTGTTTCATTGGACTTGACTGTGGACTCACGGCGGGTGTGACCGGTCGACAGGGGATGCTTACTCCTCCATGGCACCTGACCCCACCTCTTGGTTTCCAGAGGTCCGTGTTTGTCCATTTTTACCGGATTTGTATCTATGTCCTTGGCATTCTATGGATTTATACTTTGGTATCTGAAATTTTTTATATTAACTGGAGAAAAACTTAGTTTAATTGCAAAATCACATATTGACGAAGCCTAGTTCATCTATAGAATTAAATGAGAAGTACTAGGTTTAAATGCGCCAAAATAACATTATTAAGTCTACCAAACGAAGTTTGTGTAGACTTATTGTTTTTACACCGTTTCTTATTATTAATTATTATTATTATTATTATTATTATTATTATATTATTATTATTATTTTTCTTTCTTGATCTTGCCGAAGCGTTTCTCGAAAAATAACATTGGAGGGATTGATCTCCATGTTTTAGATTTGATGTGAGTTTTTGTCATTCCCTGCCCCATCATTTGAGAAATGTTCATTTATCTGAAAAAGCGTTGAGATCCCCATCATATATATTTCTTATTACTTGTGATGAGACCTCATGGGTAGTTGGGGGGTCCCCGGGAATTCCCTGCCCCCCATTTGAGAAATGTTCATTTATCTGAAATACTGTAGAGATCCCCACCCCTAAACCATATATTTTCGTATTACTTGTGATGAGACCTATTTCATGGTCGTAGTTGGGGGTGACCGGGGATTTCAATGCCCTTCATTTGAGAAATGTTTCATTTATTGAAATCAATGAATCCCCACCCCTAAACCATATATTTTCTTATTACCTGCGATGAGAACAATTTCGCGTAGTTGGGGGGTAATCATTTTAGAAATGCATTTATTTGAAAACGTTGAGATCCCCACCCCTAAACCATATATTTTCCATATTACTGTGATGAGACCAATTTCATGATCGTAGTTGGGGGTCCAGGGGTCATTTCCTCATTTGAGAAATGTTCATTTATCTGAAATACCGTTGATCCCCACCCCTAAACCATATATTTTCTTATTAGATGAGCAATTTTATGGTCGTAGTTGACGCATTTGATTTGATAATGTTCATTTATATTTTGAGAACCAATATTTTCTTATTCCGTTGAGCATTAAATGTGATTTTGGCGGTTGATCCTGCCAGTTAACTTGTTTTCCAATTGAGACAAAGCCAAAATCACATCAATGAAATAAAACTAGTTTTAGCGAAACACGCATTAATTGGCGAAAACTAGGATTAATGAACATAAAGAAAACGTCGTCGTTCCTCAAGGTCAAATTTGCTAAGCATTCTTTGAATATTAACAATATCAAACATCCGTCCAAAGTAAGATCCTGCCAACTCAATACAAAGATTACCATGCCTTTCCTATAGCTATATGCGATTCATTTCAACTAAGATCTTTAATTGTCAAATCTGCAGTCAATTTACCCATCTCCCAGAATTCAATGTGTACCTGTTCTACATCCATGTACTCTCCATGTGGCCATGTTGTGACAGGTGATCTCAACATTGTGCGCAACAGAAAACTGAGAGATCTTTTATGCAAAGGCCCAAAATATAGGGAACCTGTATCGTTTACATGGCGCCAAAACTGTGAAATTATTATGGTCTCATGTGAAGAGTACGCCATACGCTGGGCTAAGAAAGAAGATGTCGAACCTGATACTATTTCGGAGTGGATTACGTCGATCAGTAATGTTCTTAAACGAATAATTCGACGACTTAAACATTGTGTCAACACAAAACACAATTCAATTTTTCGTGACCCTGATGTTGTCAGAGAACTTTCCCGTCTCCATGAAAACTTTATTATCGTTCCTGCTGACAAATCATCTAACAACTTCACATTTGTCTGCAGGCGATACTACTTCAGCATCATACAAGAGGAACCTGGACTAAACAGACTTCCTGGAAATTCTACATACTCTCTAACCGATTTCTCTACCTCTGAAATATTAGATAATCATAAATCCGTTCTCGCTTCGTTTGGAATACCCACAAGTGACACGGAGCTTGAATTGCCATATATTTATTGGATTCAGATGATGCACAAAAATTCCTATAAACATCGCTTCATTGCGGG
Organism: Atrina japonica; assembly: GCA_030159075.1. Lineage (NCBI taxonomy): Eukaryota > Metazoa > Mollusca > Bivalvia > Pterioida > Pinnidae > Atrina > Atrina japonica. Next base: position 186,217 of record BROG01000146.1, on the reverse strand, counting down.
GTCATCTAAGTGTTCCACCAAGCCTTATCTTTTTTTGCTTACCAAACTTCTAACACATATTAAACAAGGTCTTCAGAAGCGGAGTCAATCAGATGTGGATCTTGGAGAATTCAAAGGAATTGTTGGAACGTTTAAAATCTCCAAATTTCAATATTACAAGCATCAAGTCTTTTGATTTTTCTATCCTTTACACAACAATCCCTCATCAAAAACTCAAAAACAGATTAAATCTATTACACAAAACTCTTTTGTATACAAAAATGGAAATCGCAGATATAAATATTTGGTGTTAGGTCATGAAGAACCTTATTTTGTCAAGGAACACTCTGATTCCAATAACAAGTACATTGAAGGCGATATTATCAAGATGATAGGGTTTCTAGTAGACAACATCTTCGTGGTTTTTGCGGGAAAAGTTTTCTAACAGATTGTCGGCATTCCAGTGGGTACCAATTGTGCACCTCTCTTGGCTTACATATTTTTGTATTCATATGAAGCGGAATTTATACAGTCTCTGCTCTCCAAAGGAAACAAACAGTTAGCATCTCGGTTCAATTTTACAGTACTTCCGAAGACCTTGTTTAATATGTGTTAGAAGTTTGGTAAGCAAAATAGATAAAGGCTTGGTGGAACACTTAGATTACCCCGCAATGAGGCTGTTTTTATAGGGATTTTTGTGCATCTTCGGAATCCAATATATATATGGCAATTCAAGCTCCGTGTCACTTGTGGGTATTCCAAACGAAGCGAGAACGGATTTATGATTGACAATTTGCCTTGCAAATAAAATCTATATTATTTGATACTTTGTCTGCTGAGACCAGTACATATTGGTCATGTAATCTATCCAGTTCAATTACAACTTCTGGATTACTAAATACAGAGGGATAACGTGTTTTCATAGTTCCTTTAATTTTTTGAATACGAGATTTTATCAACCATCGTACAGCTTTTAGCCATTCAGACAAAGTGTCTGGTTCCACGTCTTCATGTTTGACCCATCGTCTGGCATAATCTTCGACAGAATTCATAACTAAACTGAAATTCTGACGCCAATTAAAGGAACGGGCTTCGAGGTATTTAGGACCTCTTAAAATAAGATTTTTGAGGTTTTCATTTTCAACAATAGAAACGTCGCCGGTAATGACATGCCCGATAGGATTATATTTGAAGGGAGATGATGCAGATGAACATGTGACGGTATTGTTTAGAAGATGGTTGATGTCTAGGCACTGTAAAACCTGTTTGTAAATGAATAGCTTGGATGCGGTGGTAGGTGTATAGCTGTATGAAATACAAGGCTTGATCTTTAGTTTAAAATATGGCAGAACACAGGACTGAAGTTTTTTGTGATGATTTAGAACATTGCCAATGTTTAAAGCGTCTATACCTTTATTTGTAAATTCAAGATTTAGGAAAAGACGTTTCTGTTCAGAACAGTCATCGTTTGTAACGCGTGTTGGCTTGAACAGTCTGTGATAAAGCAATGTCCATTATAATGGAGTTCAGTGTGTATTCTGGGGTTGAAGAATCAGTGTAGAGATTCATTCTTGCTTCCTGAAAAAGTTCATTAAGTAGTATAAAAGGAACAAAATAAAGTTTACTGCGAATGTGATGAAGGCCCATTTTTTGTTAACGTAAGGTAAAAGAGATGAAAAAGTGTCAAGATGTATGTTGGGTCTGTTGTATGAACGATGTCCGTGACTTCGCTTACGTCTTACGTTAGAATTGAAAAGTTCCATCACATTAACACCACTACATAGTGGGCTTGATAGATTACCTACACTTTGAATATAAACGTTAAATCCATAGGGGTATGCAGTACCAAGCTGTTGAATCCAAAATTCTCCAGTTGTCTACGGAAGGCGGTACTCAAGATGGGACTGTTGGTCCAGTGGTATATTTTTTCAATTATACGCACTTTCATAGACAAAATGGAATGGTCAGGGGAGTTGAAAATATCCTATAAAGTCCTTATCACATTCTTTTGTAAATGACACGTGTATCCTATAAACGGTTTAGACTGTAAGTTATTTTAAAATATAGACCACATTTAATGGAGTGCATATCGCTTGAGTTTTACAAAATGCTTCTCTATACATATTATCCTGTGTGATTTGGTTGCTTGTATTGTTGTAACGTCCCACTCAAGAATCTTTCACTCATATGGAGACGGCATCAATGCCGGTGAAGGGCTTCAAAGTTTGAATTATGCTCGGCACTTACGGCCATTGAGAAATGAGGGTTCTTTAACGTGCCGACATTTACTGTGACACGGAACCTCGGTTTTTACTATTAGGCCATTCCTCTGTTTTTTCTCTGTGTAGCGTCTGCGGACGGTTTGGTTTTGAGATAATTAAACAGAAAAAAACCCACAAACATGTAAGGGAAAAATATGGAATATAGCCCTAAAGTGAACAGTTAAACATGAACATTTATTTACATTATTGTAAAAATAAAAAAATGCATAGGCTGTTTATTAGTATGTGCCAAAGATATGGGTTTTATAGTTTTTATAGGTGTAATTTTGTTTTCCTTTGTTAACATATGAGAAAATACTTTAGTGTCCATAAAATTGCATTTGTACTCATAAAAATATCTTGTGTATTTTCTGTCATTTTGTGTTTTTTCCCTGACAGAAAGGGTGGGCGCTAAACATAAAAAATTGGAATAGCCTTTTCCTGTATGGAATCGTAAAATATGTATAATGTATCTTTAAACCAGAGAAACTATTGCATCACCTCAAAGAATTTGTAATGTATTTACTGTAAAATGGCGACTGTATGTATATTTGGCATGTTGTGATGACAGCAGAAATAAACATAATTTGTTTTACTAACCAAAGATAAATTCACCAGTTCCGTGCACAGATGAAGGCACGGTTTATGCTAAAACTCACGTCCAATGCACTCCCAACTATTACAATCAAGGTCACATGTAATATAGCGGAAACAGTGTCAGTGCAGATATTTTTGTAAATAGATAGAACAGGGTCTGCGTGACCTTGATCTGTTATTTATACTTTATATTAATGATCAGAGGGGGGCTTTGGGGTAGTATCCATACACTTGTAATGTAGGATGGACGGCGAAAGTATCAACAACATTAAGGCATATAGTGTATTGGACAAATCTTTATTTCGAACTAATTTTACATGGCTGACATTTAAATTAGTAAAAAATATGACTATTGACAAAAATTTAGATTTAAGATGTAGTTTATTAATTAATTAGGTCAGGTTTAATTGCGTAATTTTTTGTACAGCTACAATTAGAATAATGATTAAAACAATCAAATACCCAGTGGATAATATCTTCCACTGCTTAACTAGGCACGATTATCAAGCAAAATTTGAAACATGACTGAAAAGTGACAAAAATAAGTAATTAAAAACTGTGTACACATCTTCCCCGTTGAATAACGTCTCTTTATCTGAGTTTAGTACAAGGGGCAGCAAAAAGGATTAAGGATTCAGCACAATATTAAAATGACAACAGGTTACGACTAGTCATAGTATAAATATATATGATGTGAAACAGCAAGTTATTAACATATTTTATTTATTTTTATATTCATGGTTAAAATATTTTTGAAAAAAATCACAATATATATGCAGATGTGATCAGGTACCATACAGATTAAACTAACACTCCCTTTTGATACGTCCCCTGCAAACTTCGCTATGTGCGCATGAACATAAATAAACCAGTTTATTACATTTTTTATTAAATTTATCAGTTAAATAAGAACTTTATTTTTCACTGTTATTTTTCATTGATATTACTGTATTTTTAATTGGGTTAATGAAAATATGATATTTTTCATTAAGCCAGTCAAAATACTGTGGCAGGCCACTAATGAAAATTCGATTAATTAATCCCATCTATTATGTAATGATAATTTTCAATTCATTGCTTGATTATAAACTGATCACATTTGCTAATAAATTCCAATAAATGGTGAGGCTATTGTAAAAACTTTTGAATACGTACTGTAGATATGACGTATCAAGCTATTTATAACGCCGTATCGAAGCGAAACAAAATGGCGCAGACTTGTTCTATCTCGACTAAAAAGCAGGCGATATTATGTTTTGATGGAATGGGTTTAAGTGGTTGAAAGGCAGTGGAAATGTTTAATGTATCCACTAATTTATATCTAGGTCGAGAGTTCAAAAGTTTTTAAAAAGATCCTGTGACACTGGAGAAACAGTACAGAAAATGAAAATCGAATTGTGCTAACTTCGAGTTACTCTCCAGGTCTATCGATAACTTTGGCTTGATTTTTGAGTAAGTGAAATTTTCACTTACTCAAAAATCAAGCCAAAGTGTGATGTACATGTATTTCAATCAAAACCAATGGGGCACAGAAATCCTTTTTAGAGCGTAATATTTTCCTCCAGGCTCCAGTTTTCATTGAGCATATCACGCTCTAAAAAGATTTCCGAACCCCTGAATCAAAATATGGTTTGTTTACATTTTACAAGCCGTAGACTAGCCTACATGTACAGAGCATTGGGTAAATCTAGGGCCTAACAAAAATTAACTGGAAAATGTAATAAATAGAATATTTGACAATTGTTTTTGAATAACACAACACGCGCTCGTGTTAAATATGTAGGCTCCTGCCTCACTCGATGTAATAAGCATGTTATTAAAAAACAATTGACAAATATCCTCTATATATCCCTGCCTCAGTTCCGTCGCTTTACATTGTTATGAAGTTTTAAATGTGTCATCCGCATGATAATATTGTAATATAGTTCTATAATAATTAATTAATATGACCATTTAATCGAGCACCAGAAACTTTAAGATATTCGATACAACGAGAACATTTAAAATTGTGAATACAAGTACAATTTATTGTACCAGTATATTTTTGTTCCGCCCTGTCGGCGAAATGGGGTCGCGGGTTTTGTCACAGCGGATGAATACGAAGTAGACTTTGAAGTTTCTGGTGCTGACCTCTCTTGTGTGTTGACGGATGCTGACTTCGGAAAGTGGTAATATGATTCGTTCTGTATACATGCATATTGATTATTTGTATAATTGTTGTTTATTTCATAATCTTAACATATGCCACATCTTCTTTGTAACAATTTAGACTACGGTGTTTTTGTTTTCACGAACTGTCGTCTGTGTGGAGGTTGTGACGGTAAAGCACGTGTTGCGTGTAATATAATTAGTTATGTTACATCACAAGTGCGTGAAATTCTTGTCATTACAACATTGACTTCAATGTCGTGATTGGGGCTTGGTAGAGCTATTGATGATACATGTCCAAAAATTATGATTAATGATGATTGAATGCCTTTAAATGTAAACAGTGGCGATTTTATAGGGAAGATAGAATACACATTGTCCATAAGACAACTATTCGGTTTTGTGTTTTATAACGTGAACAGCCACAAATTTCGTGTAATATGATACGTGTTTTGTTTTAAATAACGGAGTTCTGTGAAGTGACACTGACAATATTCAAGGTTTTACTGTCCAAAACAATTACTGGTAATTGTAGTGATTACATACGTTTCCTGCACACGTTTTCTTCTACACTGTTGCTTTCTCCGATCTCATGTTCGGCATGGTATATTTAAATAATTACAGATTACTGTGACATATCTGTTATATTGTAAGGTACATTCAAGACATCTAGGATAAAAGGAGTTGCATTATATCTGTTGGAATAATAAAAGGCCAATGGCCACATCCCCTACTAGTCTGTGATGAAATGTCGCTAATAATCAATAACCAATAAATAATCAATAACAGATAATTTATCAATCAATAAGCTATCAATAACCGATCAATATTTGATAACTAATAAAAATTGATTAGTTAGTAATTGATCAATTAATAATAATGGATCAATAATTAACAATCGATCAATAATCACCAATGCAATTGATCAGACAATAATCCATAAATTATAGGGCAACATCCAGCAGCTGGTGTTATGCTGTACATCACTTGGAATGGGTAAATAACTTACATTTTATCTTACCTGCCTGCACAAACCATATCTTTTATATGTTCGATACAACCACCAGTACTGTAGATTGTACAATTTATGCCCCTGTGGGCCCGTTGGACAGCACTGATGAAAGAAATCTTTAAAATATGAACAATTGGACAGCATCACATGACGCAACCGTATAAATGAAGAGAAATGATTGTAAACTTTTTCCACTACTGAAAATTCGGCGACTAGCAGGACTTTCAGTCCTTTGATTTTTCTTCTATTTCTATAACACCTTTCTTTTTAGCCTGTAAAACTTTCCATGAACACGGTGCTTTTAAAATCATTTACTGTCATGTTAGCTAATTATAAGTTCCATATCAGAGAAATAGTTCGTCTTAATGGTTCCATAAAAGTTTACAAAAATAGGACAAGCTGAAGGTGTATAGGGACGAGTGGTTTTCAAAATCACTCGTCCCATAGGACGTGTGTCTTACAGAGTTTGGAAACGTATCAGAGTAAATGGCTAAAGTATAGTTGTTCCAACTGCAACATGCAACAGACGTCCCTACATCGGGCCCCATGCTACAGCAGAAAGTAGGACACGATAACATTTGTAACAAATCGTAGTGTCAGTTTTCCCCGTAAATTTGTTTTCGACGAAATAAAATTATAAATAGATTATACCAGTGCTAGCACTTTCTACAAATCTCTGTTTTGTCTTTATTTAAAGGCGATATTAAATGTCAGCAGGGTAACAAAAGTGAGAACATTTTTTTTTTCTATTTATATTTTAAATAACATTTTACAATCCATTCAGCAACCTTGGTGAATTACCATACGCTCATAGAGTTACAATGTTTTGTGTTCAGGATTTAGCAATTTTAACATAAAATTAAATTCTAATAATTCCCTATTCATTATTTAACTTGTATGATACCTTTCTCTTTTAGAGAATACATATACATTTCAAATTGGAGCTCAACTAATGAAGTCTAATTGCGAGAAACGATCGTCTTGAGCATTATAACTTTGGTATTATGTTTATAATATTTTATACATTATAAAAAGAGATATTAAAACTTTTTATCTCGTAAACTTTGTAACTATTATTTAGTGGAAGAATCGATATTCACAACAAAATAAAAACGAAAACTTCAAAATATTAAAAAATTAATTATAATTTTGTGAAAGTTTATTAAAAATAAGTATTAATCTAATTTTTAAATACGTACATATAACACTTTAGCATTTGCATTAATATATTTCCAAAATTTTTATGATACCTACCTCTTTCAGTGTTTTGATTGCAATTTTAATTTCTCTCCATAAAATGTCCTATTGAAACATTGAGATAGTTTCAGCAATACAGCGGATTTGATATTTGTTGGAATGTAGTGCATGCGCATGCGTAACTGACATTGATGTTGACTAAGAAATTAATAATAGGTTATTTAAACTAGAGCCGTGGTTGTATGCGGCAACACATTTTACGTACTTCTTTACAATGTACTTGTATATCAGGCGCATCAGAAGCATTTATATGTTGAGTGTTGAACTGGAAGAGGGTATATGAAAAACAATGCTATTGTAACATTACAATATCTGTCATTTTTTGCATAAAAGGAAATGATAAAAAATCGATAATATAATTATCATATCTTTAAATAAATATCTGGTAAAATTTGCGATACATGAAAATAAAGATACAGGTATGTATTTTGAAATCTTATTGCATTCATGAACATGCATGGATAAAATATACCGTAGAACATCTGGATTAACGTTAAAATGCAGCATAGCAACTGCAATGTATTTCAAAGCAATTTGCACCGCTCCAGTGATTACATAACATTAACTGGTAACTCGTATTACGAAATTGCGATCTCATTTATTCTTCTGTGGTTATTTTATTTACAAAAGTATTTGTAATTCACTTTATATGCTGATTTTTATTGTCGTTCATAGGAATGGCATGGGGGAATAATGGCAGTTTTGATTACGTTAATTAACAAGTCGATTGCAGCTTAAAACCATAATTACCTTTTTTAATACTTAGGATGCTACATAGAAAAACTGCTGGTAAGAAGAGCATTGACGGCTGATTTGGGAGAATTATCTCTTTTTGTCCAGGAGCATATAATTTATCTGTAAAATCTGAACATTTGTAAGACGTCTGAAGCTCTTACAACAATTGAAAATTTTGATATAAATTTTTTTATCATTATTATTTTTTTGCACTAGAGCGTGAAGATTTTCACATTGGAGAGAGTACCTTTAGGTTTGATTTTACATACTCAATGGCCAAGTTTGCGTTTACAATGTTTCTGTAAATGAAAAGTAGATCTACCTGTTCGTAACAGTTGTTGGCTCGTGTTTGCATTTTGTGACGAGATAAGTTCCCAACTCTTTCGTTTAAATTTGACCAGTATACATGTATATAGGGGCTACTTACTCCTCTATGTCACCTGATGGATTTTCAGATGTCCCCGTTTGTCTGATACGAAGCAGACTTAGATATTGGTTCCTGACGATTTATACTTTGTAATTTGTGAGTTTTATTCTCTTCACTTTCTTAATCCGAGGATCAATCCCAGCTTTTATTGAGGGGAAGCAACTGTACGTACAATTCATGCGTTGTATATCTATGATTCTTTATGCATATACAGAGCAATATTTCATGCTTGCTGTGACACAAACCATCAGTTTTATAACTGATCATAGATTAGTTTACATTTCGGCAATTGTTTGATCCTTGGACCAATGAAGAATAAAATAATTGATTTGTACATCTACACAAATGCCCGGATGTGTCCGGGCTTAATTCACATGTTTGTCGATAAATTGTGAAATACAGTTCCAGTGATTACAATCGTTATACAGAGAAATCTATAAATTTAGTATCATGTTCAGTTGCCGTTAAAGGTGACAAAATTTAAACAAAAGTATTCATCTTCGGGATTTCCAGGTGACAATATACATACCTTGGAAAACATTGGACAAACACGGACCTCTGAAAATCCACAGGTGGGATCAGGTGTCATGGATGAGTAAACATCGACTTTAATCGCCACGAGTCCACAGTCAAAGGCAATGAAATAAGCGAGGAATATATTGTACACATGGATTGTCTGGTTCCTTTTTTGAAATAATATGAGACCTATCTCCATTAGCACGTCATCTCTGGGTTTGACATCTTGAATGCTGCACAACCATGGGATGATCTCTGGATATTTCTAGTCACAATACCCAGGTAACTGCTATTTCGATAGAAGCTTATTGTATCATACTGGCTTGTAATTAAGACATCTATGGTCAGTTAATGTATCCAGAACATACCTAGCTCAGTCGGTATTGCGGTCGACTCTTGATCGTGAGGTCGTGAGTTCGAGTCCAGCCGGCGGCAGATTGGTTTCCTGTCCTGCAGATGAGACAGTAAAAACCGATGTCCCGTGTCACAGTAGGTGTCGGCACGTTAAAGAACCCTCACTGCTCAATGGCTGTAAGTGCCGAGCAGAGGCCAACATTTGAAGCCCTCATCGGCATTTGGTGACGTCTCCATATGAGTGAAATATTCTTGAGTGAGACGTTAAACAACAATAAACAAACAAACAAACATACAGAACATACATAAGACAGTACATACCTGTCAAGACTATGTAAAAGAAAGGAACATATAAAAGAGTGATGCGTATCAGTTGAGAGAGAGAAGCAAATTGATAGTTATGTAAAGAGAAGTTTATATTAAATTTTTAGAGCTTTTTTAGTTTTGATTTTGGACAGAACAGCTATGCGTAAAGAGTTCAGTTATTTGTTGAGTATTTACTGTTTGTAAATAGTTAACTGTAAAATTATATCAAATTTCTTATTTAGAATTCAAAATAAACATTAAACAATATTTGGCATTTGTGACATTTGTTGATGATTTTGATCTGCTTCACAGCAGGTAGCCTACTCTGAACGCCGTGAAGTTTTGACGATTTTAATCACGTACGATATTCATCTCTTCAAATAGACTTTTTTTTCTAGTTGTCACATTTCGTTCAGTTTTATGGAATATTTTATACTTGGATCGCGTGACATCACCAGAACTGTGACCAAGGTTATTTCCGGTTTCATTATATCTACATTGACGACATTCATTGATATATTGTTTCAGGTCATTTGAGTTGAAAAAAGTTAAACTAAATATTCATTATTTGTTAAGTTGACAAGTGCCATGCCTTTCCTTTAGACTATTTCTCAAATCTGGCTCTTGTCATTGTACGTTATATATATTTCTGTTCACCTATGCGCGTAATCTCAATAACCGGAAGTTATGTAGAACACATTTTCCGCTGAAGGTGCATACTATTATTACGAACCATGTTGGAATAAAACAATTCGAAAAAGGTCTATTGAATACTCTTTTACGGTTTAAACAATACATTTTCAGTTAGATATTGGTGTTGTCTTATACCACATTTGTCTTTCCGAAATATTATAGTCTCATTGACGAGATCGATAGTCTTTAGCATTTATTTTGACATTTTTGCACACTTCTTGATATTATTAGTTATCTACATTACAATTCTTATTAAACATCTGTATTAATTGTCCATTCAATAAAAAATACTAACAGCAACTGATTTTATATACAAATCCATAGTTAAATTTAATTGCAAGAAAAATTAGAATTTCTTTTGCAAGCAAACAGCGAATGAAAAAGTTGATGTTTGTCAACAAATCGTTCCATATCCATCAGGCGATATTTCGTGCACTTGTACATTAGGTCCATCATAGATAGATGGGTTATCACCAGTAACATTTCGCGATTTGTCATATACATGCATATTTTCATTGATGATGCGTCTTCTTTTTGAGTCACCCAGTACATCGTAATGTTCACCAACTGTTTGGTCGTAAACATAGAGTTCTTCGTCTTCAGTATACTCTCTTAAATCTTTCTGTGAGCGGTCGTTTACAGTATAGCCAATGGTCATGACCTCTGGTTTCGAGGATATAGATTTCATATGTTCTTGTGTAGGTTTATTTACCGTAGCATATAACTGATGAAGCCCTCTGGTATGCGGTGAAAAATTGTCCTCGACTCTGATGGTATTTTGTGACACTGGGTTGTTCTCTGATTTGGATCTTGTTCTTCTTCGCCTGATAAAAGATACAAACATTTTTGGATCACAATACTTTGAATAATTCAATTAAAATGGTCATTGAATCTCGTAGAATCACGTAATGTTGACTTATACACAATATAAAAAATCTCAGATACCAAAGTATAAATATTTAGGATATCCAGGATATATATAAAAATCTGTTAAAAATTGACAACTACGGACCTGTGGAAACTAAGAGGTGGGATCAGGTTAGGAGGAGTAAGCATCCCCTGTCGACCGGTCACACCCACCGTGACTCCAAAGTCAAATCTAAAGAAAATACGTGAGCAATGAATCCTCGTCATATAATTTGTACAGACGTCTCAACAACCGCCAACGAAAAGGCAACTCAACATTTGACTTAGTGAAACGAAGTAATCGCAAACAAGACTATAATACTGACCGTAGAAATTGGGGAACGTTGACATCAAACGCGTTTTTTGATATCCCTGTGTCAATAACTTGTCGGTGAGTAGTTTACATCTCTATATGAAATGTTCATAATTATGTTGAAAACGCCCTGGCATATCGGATCATTTATAAAATATAAATGACTGTGGGGTATTACTACTTAAATGCGAAAAATTTTCGATGGGAAAGCCGAAATCGTCGCGTTTGTCGTATAGCTTAGTTGCCAATTTCCCGTCTGTGTTTATAGTAAGTAAAATGTCCAAGTATGAATCGTGTGTGAAGTATACACTATTTTCTTCTCACAATGCGAGCGATACATCTGCATTTATGTTAATTTTATTGATGAAATGATTTTACAAACGTACTGATCTATTCGGAAACAATATTTTGTTTTAATAATATTTCAACTGAAATGATATTAAACAAAGTCTTACCGAATTAGGAACCCCAGTATAACAACTGTAATGATGGTCGCTAAAATTACAACTGGCAGTGTCACAGCCAATGTAAGGTTTGTCTTCATATTGTGTGTTTCTGTTGGTAAAAATATATTTGATATGGTGATTGCATCTCCATGGCAATTAAAATGTATATTGTATTATGACAATAGGAATCGTACAATAATAATAAAATATAATAATTGTAAATTAATATATATATATATATAAAGTTTCAAAAATCCGTTATCGCCGAAACGTAATCCGTAGTGGAAGGGAGATATTTATAATATTCGTTAATAATAGGTATATATATACTGAGAAAACAGCTCAATTTTGTTATATCTGGTTATCTTTTGTTTTGTCACATTGTAGATGAATTCTAGTTGAAAACAAATAAAACTCGAATAACGAGAAGTCTTTTCCCTGGCAAATATTTACGTCCAGGACATGTAACCAATCAGATATCGTAAAATCGACAAGGAAACTTATTTCAATTACAAACTAGAGCTAATACAGATAATTAAGGAATGAATCGAAATTTTTTATCTTATGTCTACGTTACTTCATTCACCCCTAAAGGCACATTTGAACTGGCCAAAATTATTGCCTTATAGACTAATTCATTGTTTCTTAGGGGGTGCTACTTTACGTTATGAGCATATCAGAGATAGTATAACCGGTACGGTTCGTCGGTTACATGTAGGGAATTAATTCACAACTCGCTTGGTATCCATTTTCAATATTTTATTAAATTATGTACACAACATCACACTCTGAAGTCTGAACTGAACTGTTGCGTTATTTCCTATACAAAAACTTATGTCCAATTCAGGTATTCAATGCTCAAATTTTCCGAATTAGTTCAATTAAGATAATCCCCATTGTAGAATTGTCATGTAATTTATTTGATGTTCCAATAAACGTTTCATTTCCCTTTACACCCCCCCAAAAAATACCCTGTGTCTTAACCGTTATAAGTTGACATATAAATTTACTTTTTATCACCCTAACGATTTTAGGCAAAAAGTCCGAATTATAAACAACAGAATTAATTTCGCCCGACTTGTCAATATCTTCTTAATTATTTGTTTACAGAATCGTATTTTTCTATAGATGTTTTCTGTCATGAATATGAATTTAAAATAATATAAAATACATATACACATATGTAATATATATTTTAGCGGTTATTACCCTTCGCCCCCAAAAAGGACTCCGAATCCGTAAGAACAAAATTAAATGTAGTGAATTTAAATTCACAAGGTAGATGAAGCCTCACTAATTGATTCTGTTGTTTATACGTAACTTCTATACAAAAATTATCAATGGATATACATGCTTTGTGCCTTTGCATTTAGTAAATAATAAAATACATTACACAGATGTAATATATATTTTAGCAGTTGCAACGTGCTACGGTGAACACAGGGTTATACAGCTCGAATACTAATGCGTGTTATTTTTTACTACTTAAGATATAAAAAAAGCAAACAAAACAAAACGAAATATACACAGGAATAGATATTCTTAAATTCCATTATATTTTCTGCAAATTGCTTGAGAAACATAGTTGGGTAATTTATTCACTTAAAATTGATTAATTCAACCTCACTATTTGCATATGCATACCACACTGGAACTGATTAGATACTATTCTCATGCCTGTGTATAGCTCTTAATTGTTATTGACAAGTAGTAAAATTATATCGAAATGATTTTTCTATAAAACAGCTAATGACCTAGCTAAATCATCGTCTATGCATATATTATCTCTACCTATTAGCTATAGTAAGTAGTAAAAGCGGTATGAAGGATAGTTTTAGAATCCACGGCTTTTCCAACATTAGTTTTCAATATCTTTAACATAAAAATGAAAATACATGTGTTGATAAGCTATGCCTGCATTCAAAATCAAATATTGGTCACATTATTTATTCCCATAAATCCAACAGGTGAATTAGTAAATATAGTACTAACTTAACAAAGTATCATATTAATAAAAGTGGTGTGTGTGTTTCTGTCTCTGTCTCTGTCTGTCGTGATGTCTCTCTCTCTATCTCTGTCTCTGTCTGTCTGTCTCTCTCTCTCTCTCTCTCTCTGTCTGTCTGTCTGTCTCTCTCTCTCTCTCTCTCTCTCTCTCTCTCTCTCTCTCTCTCTCTCTCTCTCTCTCTCTCTCTCTCTCTCTCTCTCTCTCTCTCTCTCTCTCTCTCTCTCTCTGTTTTTCATGTACAAAAATATGTCTTGTCATTTGGTCGAAATTGCACTCTATAAAATATAAAAAATAATCCAAAATGCTTTTATAGACATAATAGACGTAATGACATTTGTTGTGTAGAATAATAATTGTAGGGCCTCTGTGACCTGGTGATTTGAGCATCGTGCTTTAAAACATCACGTCTCTTATTTCCTGTCAGTGCAGGTTTGAGTCCTGATGGAACCTAAGCTGATTCGCCAGTTTACTTGCGGAAAGCCTTCCCGGGTACATTGTAATCGGGTTCTCTCATCCACCATTATAAACTTGCCGCCACCATATAATTGAAAAATTGTTGATTGTAGCGTAAAACAGCATTCAAAATAATAAAAAATGTAATAATTATATAACGAAAACGATACCTGACATATGGACGAAAATTTCCCATCTACACAGGAGTTTGAACGGTTGCAAATCACTTCATTATTTGATAAATGACACGACGAGCATTGCATAATATCCATTGTAACTTCAACCTTTCCTAAAATTATATTAGATATGATATAGTGCCTGATTATCATAAAACATCTATATACAAGTTGCAGAACACGTTCGAATTTAACATTTGCAGTAGAAATTGAGTACGTGTTCGAATAAAAACCAAACGAAGAAGAAGAAACAATAAATCGTAGAAATATTTACCCATGTCCATACTGTTGTAATGATGTTTACCCCGACCCAGTATTTGCCATTTATGTAGTTTGAGTGATTTTTGCTGCTGCATTCGTCAAAAGCATTACCAAGTAAATATAACCCCAGTTTCCTACAAGTTAGGTAAGCTTCCATCCATGAATGTGCGAAACAATAAAAAAAAAAAAAAAATAATAATAATAATAATAATAATAATGATAAATAAAAATATTTCCATACAAAGTATGTTGACAGACCAGGACATAGTACAAATTAAAAATACCCCGGACCCAAGAGGTATCATTCCCTATTATTTTAAAATTATGGTGTGAATTTAACTCAGAGATATGAAGAATACAATTAAATGTCAATTTTGCAAGCCCGACTTATAGGAGACCCATACTGTCTCCTAACACCTGATCTCATCCATTTACTTCCCAGAGATGAGTATTTGCCTACTCTGACGTATAATATATTTTCGTCAAATAACGATTTCGTTTACAATTTGACATCAGTGTTTATTTTTTTTTACTTCAAACGTGATCTTTGGTGCTTTAAAAAGGTATGATTTGGCGTATATTAGGCACGCATGTTGCATCTTTAAAATTAATCTAACTGATTTACTTTGGTTGGAATTTATAAAACATACCGCACATAATAATGGCAGCTAGTGGCTGTGTACAGGATGGAGTTTGTTTCACAATCTAATGAGGCACACATAGTGTTAGAACCGGAAACGTTTGAATCTGAAGTAGAAAAGTGCAGTGTCAAGTGAATGTCAGAAGTTTATTGTTTAATAAAAAACAAAAAAGTCTAGAGAAATTCAAACATGCTTTTGTTTCTATGATGGGCTATTTTTATGTAGACGGGTTACAGAACGGTCTGGACATGTGATATAATATTTTGTTCAATTCATGTGCAGACATGACAAAATTTGTATTTGATACACACATTATTCGTTTGACCTAATCGAAAATCATTTTGTGAAGCCTCAGCCTGATAGACAACAAGACAAAACGATATCGGAAAGTAACAAATCCTATCACGAGAGAAAGCGTTCGCCAACAGATTGTGCAAGAAAATAAATTGACTGTAAGATATAAAACATCTCAGATACCAAAGTATAAATCTTTAGGTGGGATCAGGTGCCATGGAGGAGTGCATCCCCCTCACCCGAGATATAGTCAAGTCTAAACGAAATAAGTGAGGAACGAATCCTCGTCACAATTGGTATAGACGTCTCAACAACCGCCAACGAAAGGTAATTCAACATTTCACCAAGTGGACAGACACCACCAAATATTTTCCCATAGGCCTCAATGCTAATTTACAAAACTTCAGGTCACTGTCATCCATGTTTATTAAATCTGGGTCAAATTCCTGTGCTGAAAGATCAATATTTTCGATAACAAAATTTGCAATCAAAAGTATACTGCCGTTGATTTCTACTTCAAATATACTTGTTTACAACTCGTCCGCACAAAATTACGATTTCGTCCCTTACAATTTTCATGACCCTATAATCAAAGTACTACCAATATTCATGTATCTTTTTTATCACCTTTTCACTTATTAATGGCAAAAACTAATTTTTTGATTTAATGACCAATTCTGGTGCTCATTTTAAACAACTTTGGTGTCCAAAATGTCTGCGCCCATTTAAACAAAGCAGGTGTTTTTCCTATAGATTTATCCAAGACATTGCCAAAAATGGTCATTTTGCATTTTTTGGAAATCTCTTTGAACACCAAATTAATGATCTGAAGAGAAACACGGTCTATATATGTCACACCCCCTTCAATCCCATTTTGGTTATAGAAGATCGTTTTTTTTTCATATTTTATTTTGTCTGTAAAACATACACTTCATTATCGTGAATGATTTTCATAATTATATGTTTGACCATGATATAGTAAGGGTAGTGTACATGGAAAAAGTGACAACATATTTTTCTTAACAAAAACTTAAAAATCTTAATGAGCAGGAACCAATTAGTCGCCACATAAAGAGTTTTAGAAGTGGTAAACCGTCATTTTTGATATCTGAATTGCTTTTATTGACAAGGAGTGAAGTGCAACCCTTAATAAAAGTGTAAAATGGGAGGGGTCAGACACATTTTTACTTTTTTTACATAAAAATGTTAAACAAAACATGTCCATGCATCCCTTTTGTTGTCTAATTAAATATGAGGGCAGATAACTAAGTTGACTTTAAAATACTGACACGTGCAAAATGCTACAAATTGAACGGATATGGATATTTATAGTTGTTTCAGATAAAAAAATAAGTCAAATTTTAATTATACTGTTGAAACCAGTTAAATTCAATATGTGTTAACTGGTATGACAAGAGAGTGTTAAGTGACATTTTGATGAAAAAAGTGATTCAAACAAAAAATTGACTGAATATTTAGACCTAAACATGCAAAATGAATTTAGATGAGTTAATACAGAATTGATACTTTATAATTACCCTCAGTACTTGAGTATGATAATTAGATAAAAACTTATTGGACAATATTTTCTGGATTTAAGAAAATTGAAAAAACGGTAAAATGATAGGAAAGCCTAACAGAAAATACAAATTATCTATTACCCAAATTTCGAGACCAAAGCGAAATTCGCCAGGGGAGGGGGGGGGGGGGGATTTAAATTAATTGTTTAACAGATTTGTGCATGAAAATATTTTATGATGACTTAAATGTGAAAAGTTTAATACAATTTTCTTAAAAATGAGACACCCTTCAGATACAGACAGGTACCACTGCACGAGTATGGTCCAATATGTAGATTTTTCAAAAGGAAAATCAACCAGTCTTTACCTCAAAAAGGTCTGATTTTAATTACAAATCCAATAGAAACATCAACAAAATATTTTGACAAAATTACACTATGCATAACCATAACTATATGGATAAAAGAACATGTGCATGGGAGATCAGGTGCCAGTACAGGGAATTTTGGAGTCTAGGTGTAATATAAAACATACCCTAAGAGATCTCAATATGCAACAAATGCCGCCATTTGCACCTTGTGGACCCCCAACAGTGCCAAGTTCATGAGATGAAATCTGTTTAAGTATGAGTAAAAGTGAATGAATCAACTTAGGTGATCGAGAGAAATGACAATTAAGGCTTCATCCAGCCTATCAAATGTGCATTTCTCTATAACAGACACCACCAAATATTTTCCCATAGGCCTCAAAGGTTAATTTACAAAACTTCAGGTCACTTCACCATGTTTATTAAACTGGGAATAAGTCGCTGAAAGATCAAGATAACTATTATGCAATCAAAAGTATAGGTTGCCGTTGCATTTCTACTTCAAATTTTCACTTGCGTAGTATTCCGAAAGGAAAATATCTATTCTCATATGACCTCTCCCTTTCAAATCCGTCAACCCTATAATTTCCAAAGTACTTATTCATGTATCTTTTTTTATCATATTTCCTTGTTAATGGCAAAAATAATTTTTGATTTAATGACCAATCGATCTCTGGGTATTTTACCCTCCGCACAACTTTGGGTGAAATGTCTGCATATGTTGTAATCAAAGCAGGGTTTTTCAATGAAACAGAGTAATCGCAAACAAATATCCCGACAGTAAAATTTCCATGACTAAACGCGGTTTTCGAAGTCAATAATTTGTCAGCGAGTAGTTTACATCTGTATTTGAAACATATGTTGAACACGCCATGGCATATCGGATCATCTATAAAATATAAAGTCCATCTAAACGCACGCACACACACACACGCACACACACACACACACACACACACACACACATTCAAATACAGGTGACTCTCGATACCCCGAAGTCCTCGGGACCACCGGAAATGGACATTTCGACCAAAATAGATTTTTATTACGAAACAAAAAAGGGATTTTGTTTTCGTAATTTGTATGAATTTTGCCATAAACATTCCCCTACCTAATTTTCAAAATAAAAAACCGTGTAAAATACCTTAACTTTATTATGTATCTGATTTGGATAAAAACCGTCGTCGACATATAATGTATTTAATGTTGCAGTAGCATTCACTTATACTTCAATAATCTATAGTACCGCTTGATCTAAAAATTAAAGTACTTCTTGGTTGTGACACTTGTACTCGACATCATAGTCTATGACAAATCTTTACACAGTTCTTTTCTTTTAACAGCTCTTTATCAATTAACAATCCTGTCAATCACAACTCGATTAGGTCTGGGACAACTTGTCATCCGGTTATCAAAACACATTTTGTTTAATCTTACAGGTAAGGATCTAGGTGTAGTTCTGGCTTACGGCATTGACTTTTAATCAATTCACCGGTAAATACTCGAACTTCGAGGTTTCGAGGGTAAAATATAAAGGAATGTATAAATCCGGACTTCAGATTCGAGGTTTGAAGAACTTCGAGGTTTCGACGTTCGAGAGATCGAGAGTTAATTTAATTTATGTAGGAAAAAATTGGTACCTGTACAAAACTTCGAGGTTTCGAGAACTTCGAGCTCGATCGAGAGTCACCTGTATCTAAGTTAATATAATACAAAAATACACTTAATCTTACTGTTCACAATTTCTTTCCAGACACTGTTACAATTCCAAACACAGAATTTGGTCTAGTAAATATTATCCAATATTACATGACAAACTGTGACGACGATTTGTTCCTCATTTATTTGCGAATTTTGAAATTAATTGCGGATTTTCGGCGGATGTGGCAGGGAATGCTTATTTTTCCATGACACCTGATCCCGGTTCTAGATATACATATAAATATATATAGGTCCATCTTTGTGCAATGTTCACCAGCTTTGTATATTTTATCCTGGATATACTGAAGATTTATATTTTGGTAAATGAGATTTCAATTTATCTCTCCAAAATCACTTTATTTCTTGTTGTTTGTTCGATAGCAGTTGTTTGTACCAATTGTGACGAGGATTTGTTACTCAGGTTTTTCATTGTATTTGACTATGGACTCAAGACGGGTGTGACCGGTCAACAGGGGATGCTTACTCCTCCATGGCACCTGATCCCACTTCATCTTGGACATACTGAATATTTATACTTTGGTATTTGTATTATTTCTCTAAACATCATTTTATACTGCTTGTAGGAGGTGGTAGTGAAGTTATTCTACAGCCAGTGCACTTAAACTGTTGACAGGAAAATCAGTGACAAAAATGAGTGAGCATTCTTTTCTGTATTTATTTTATACATAGAACTATTTTTTCAATCAACCTTTTAAAGCATTGTTAGTTCACCTGAACCGAAGTTCCCCCAGAAGTGCTGCATGGATTTGAAAACTAATTGCATCTGACTGATCTACATAAATGTATGATTCAAGTTTGTTAATTTCGTAGAAATCGGAATATAAATTTTGACGCGTTTTTGACGTATTCTTATACTATTGTTTTCGTACATTTTTGCATGATTTCTTTGATTTTCTCTCCTTGTATTCATTATTATACATTCATTTTATGTGTTTTACTTGCAGATAGGTAGATAAATGGTTTCTTGAAACAATTTTGCTGAAATATTACTTTTTGAATTTTTAACGATTTTTTTAAAACTGAAAAAAGTGTTTGGTTTTTCAAAATCGCTTCAAGGACTTTAAAGGAAATTAAGGAAACATGTACTCTACGTCCTCTACCAAGTTTATGTTGTTTTGGCCTGATCAGCCCAGGGGTGGACCTGTGGGTGGGTAAAATTTCCAAGAATATACCCCTCCTGAACCACTGCATGAATTGAAGAATTAAAGGCATCTTATTGATCTGCAATAAATGATTCAGGGTTGTGTTTTTCATAGAAATAAGAAAATAAGTTATTGACATATTTTTTCTGAATAGAAATTAAGGATTTGTCTTAAGGGTCTGGACTTAATTTATATTTATTAAGAAAAGCGGAAGAGACTGCATATTTATTGTTTTAAATTTGAGGTCTTCTTTATGCAATGTTTCACGATATTTGTAAAATATCAACTAAGTTCAGGTGAGTGATGTACCCGAAATGGGCTTCTTGTTTTAAATGGCTGTTTTTGTTTTTTGTTATGAATTTCGATTTTTTTCGTATCACATTACTGATGTTTTTACAGTATTTTTGTGTTTCTTATTTACACGTGTTATGAGGAAACTGTAACATAAAGAACTTAGTTTTCTGTTAAAATTGCTGAATCTTGAAAACAAAAAATGTTAACATCCTGAACTAATGCACAATGAATGATATTGTACATGTAGATATTTTGAGATTGTAGTATGTATGTGTTACCAGTGTTGATTTAGAAATGACTTTACAGGAATGTTTGTAAAATTTGGTTGCATTAAATATGAATTATATAGAGAAAAATGAAATCAAAAATTTACCTTCTTCTGTCATTAACGTCTTAAACATAGTTGATCTCAGTTAAACACAGATTTTCTCCAGTTGTTTTTCTCAGTAACCCATATTGACTGAAAAAACAACTAGGTTTCGCTAAGAAATAATGGTTTAATTATGCCAAAATACGAGTTTACTACAGGTTTTTGTCGAATAAATGATTTCCTGAGAAAACAAAGTTTGACTGCGCTAAAACCATATAAATGAACACTGGTGTGTTGTTGGCGCAGTTAAACCTAGTTTTTCTCAGTAAAAATGAGATTTTCTGCAGTTAATTCAAATTGTGACACCAAAGTCACCTTAATGAGATAAGCTTACTAGTTTTATTTTTTCCGGTTAAATCTAGTTTTTCTCTGGACAAGGTTTAATTGGGAAAAACTAGGCTTAACTCACTATAATTGTGATCTTGGCTTACTTTATCAGTTAAACCAAGTTTTACTTAGTTTAACGTAGTTTTTCTCCAGTTAAACCAAGTTGTTTTCTTAGAAACCCACATTAACTGTAGTAAAACTTTAAAATTTTAATTGAGAAAAATTAAGTTTAACTGTACAACCATATATTGAATCAACCTAGTTCATCTCTGGAAAAAAATAGGTATAAATGCGCCAAAATAATATTATTGGGCATTTAATTTTATGTGATATTGCGCAGTTGAAACTATTATTTCTCAGTTCTTTTGTAAGGTGAATGACGTGTATCCAATAAAGAGTTTAAACTGTACAGTAAAACCTGCTATAGCGGCCACCTCTATATAAGGATTACCTGTTTATAAAATTTTAATTGAGAAAAATTAAGTTTAACTGTACAACCATATATTGAATCAACCTAGTTCATCTCTGGAAAAAAATAGGTATAAATGCGCCAAAATAATATTATTGGGCATTTAATTTTATGTGATATTGCGCAGTTGAAACTATTATTTCTCAGTTCTTTTGTAAGGTGAATGACGTGTATCCAATAAAGAGTTTAAACTGTACAGTAAAACCTGCTATAGCGGCCACCTCTATATAAGGATTACCTGTTTATAAGGGCCAGTCCCTTGACTGCATACTTCAACTAAATTGAACCTGTGTATAAGGGTCACCTGAATATAAAGGTCAATATTTTCTGGTCCCTTTGGTGGCCCCTATATACAGGTTTCACTGTAAATATTTTAGATATAGATATGATTTGTGTAATTCATATCGACTGCGTTTTAGAAAATGTTCTAAACAGATTATCATGTATTAAATCCTTCAATATGTAGAATATAAAGGATATATAATTTATTTACTGTAAAATGGCGATTGCATGTTTATTTGGCATTGATGATGACAACAGATATACACATAACTTGTTTTACTAACCAGAGATAAATTCACCAGTTGCACGTATAATGTAAATTCCGCGCACAGATGATGACACAGTTTCTGCTTAAACTTTCTGCACTCGTTACTATTACATAATAATCAAGGTCGCGTGTAATAGAACCACCGGAAAACAGTGTCAGTTTAGCTATTTTGGAGCATTTAACTGTACTTTGGTAATTACATAGGACCTGCGCGACCTTGATATATCATTTTACACTTTATATCTTTTCCATATACAAATGATCAGCGGGGAATATATGAGTACATTAATGGCAGATGAACAAGAAAATAGACTTGAATAATTAATATGATATGAAAGTGCTTTGTCATAGATTTTATGTTTAATGCCAAAATTATAATAGCTTATAACTTATTATAGTGTTACCTGGAGTTTTCTTGTTAAAAGAATTTTTAATGAATATTATGGAATTCTATTAAAGAACATTATAAAAAATATCAGATACCAAAGTATAAATCTTTATGATGTCCAGGATATATATACAAATCTGGTACAAATTTACAACGACGGACCTGTGGAAACTAAGAGGTGGGATCAGGTGCCATGGAGGAGTAAGTATCCCCTGTCGACCGGTCACACCCGCCGTGAGTACGTCAAGTTAACATTACCGTCTGCAGTGGTCTAGTTGTACGACCCCCGACCAACAAGTGGAAGGGCCCCGCTTCGATGTACAATGTCAGATATGCATAAGGCTTAAGTACAAATATGATTATTTCTCTGCCAAGTTCTAAACACAGGAGGTGGGTTACCGTACTTTCGAATGAGAATCAGGGACCACACATCGCAGAAGGCATACCACGTAAACGAACCCTCACAAAATTGGTGTCAGTCCATAGTACAGGTAAAAAAATGGCATTTCACCAATAGCTGGTTATGCCTCCATAACAGCAAAACATACGACGCAAAACAACAATGATAAAACCATCGTCAAATTAAATTTGACCTGTCAGCACCAATTAAATTTGACAGTTTGACCTGTCATCACCAATTAAACTTTGACAGTTTGACCTGTCATCACCAATTAAACTTTGACAGTTTGACCTGTCAGCACCAATTAAACTCTGACAGTTTGACCTGTCAGCACCAATTAAACTTTGACAGTTTGACCTGTCATCACCAATTAAACTTTGACAGTTTGACCTGTCAGCACCAATTAAACTCTGACAGTTTGACCTGTCAGCACCAATTAAACTTTGACAGTTTGACCTGTCATCACCAATTAAACTTTGACAGTTTGACCTATCAGCATCAATTAAACTTTGACAGGTTGACCTGTCAGCATCAATTCAAGATTGACCTGACGGCACTAACTGAAGATGTAACAATATGAGGTACGGGAGATAAATCTTTTAGGAAATTATATACGTGAATAATTGGTGTGACTTGAAATAGTTGATGTGTATTATATGTATTTGGGAAAACACGGGCAGCTAAAATTACATGATTTCTAATTCGGTCAAGTAAAATATGTTGACAAAGTTAATTTAGATATATAAATTTCCAAATTCAAAATTACTCAGCATAATATTCAGTATTATTACTTAGCATTATTACAATATACTGTTTTTGGATAAACAACTTAGTCAACACTTTTACAAATTCAGCAGCAAATTGAAGCTGCATGTTAAAAGGTCAAATATCTGTCATCATCAGTTTTGGTAAACAAGATTTGATGTTAATGATAATTAATATACAGTACTGAAGTTGTACTAAGAATGATAGTGTAAAAGGTTACCAAAGGTTGCATTATGGCAGATTTTGATGATAACGGCGCCCGTATTCTCCCAATTGTAGATGCATTTAACTCTCTATAAGCTTCTAGAACTTTAGTGTTTTGCGTTGGTCAAAATTGACAAACGTATATAAGCACTGGAGTTCTGGAAACGAGAGAGACCAGCGGGAAAACCGCCTAGAGAGAACACCACCATACTCTCTGATTATTGAAACATTTGTTACCATTGCTGTACTCTGCTGTGCTGAGAATAAAACTATACGATCACAGACCAGACTTTGAGTTATTGATATTTGTGGGTTGGTTTACAAATATCGATTTGGTGCCGTGACCTGGATAAGACCTGGGAACAACACAAGACTTGGAACTAAAAGGTAAGACTTTTACTTTTCTTAGTACCTTATTATTTTGACCACAAATTGTGAACATTCTTTTTGACAAACTCTAAAACTTAAAACTTAATTTAATAAAAATTTAAATTAACCAAAACTCTATTTTAAACAAAATCTACAACTTTAATTTATTTAGGCAATAATATAAAAACTTATTTTGAAAACTTTAACAAAATTAGTTAAAACACAAAATTTAACATTTGAAATAAAATACAAAATTAAAAACAGAATTAATAATGCAGAAGAAAATAGTAGACTAAAATTCAGTAGTATGGCTACGGCTTTAGGAGAAATTGAGGATAATTTAATTTTAGAAGAAGTAAATAAAAATAGACCAACCACGTCAGATCAGACAGACATGCAAAATGAAACTGAAAATAGAAATAAAACAAAAGCATCAGGTCAATCAGACGTACCAAACAAAACCGAAAGTAGTGAGTAACAGGTACTACAGTATATCGGGGGGAGTAGGAAATAGAGAACCACCATTTTTGTAGAGTGTCTGGGATACCTGAAAACAAAGGTGATAATGATGAAAAAGAGATGTTTGATAACATTTTGAGACAATTCTCTAACATGGCAAGTGCAATGGCAGTACCTGTACATCAGGTAATTAAGAACTTTTCGGGTAAACCGGCAGACCTTAAGGCATGGATATCAGACATAGAAAGATATGCAAATTTAGTTGAATTAAATGTACAGAAAATGCCGGGGTATAGCATTGGTAACATGTTCAGGGGCGGTAGCGGATTTCATTAAGGAGGTATTTAATAGAACAAGAAAATAACGAAAATGTAGCTAGTTCGGGGGGGACCTCAAGAAAATTATTAAAAGAAAAATTTGGGGAAGTGACAAAACAAAAGACAGGCATTAATTAAGTTAAGAAATCTAAAACAAGAGACAGACGAGTCAGTACAAAATGTTTGGGGAAAGAATAATACAAGCATCTGAGATGTTTACACGACAGAGCAGACTAAAAACAAAAGCACAAAAGACTTAGTAGAACAACAGTTGATAGACATATTTTGTAAAGGGGTGACTTTTGATTACATCAAAATGAAATTGATTAGAGAAGAACCTACAACTTTAGAAGCCGCAGTTAAGATTGCGACACGCGAACAAAATGTTAGGGATCAAATTGCATTGACCTTAGACGGCACACAAAATGTGTTTAGATTTAAAACTGAAAAAGAAGACAGAGACATACAACCAATGGAAGTAGATCACTTAAGAAATAAACTATGTAAGAATTGTTTAAGAAAAGGTCACACTACTCAAAATTGTCCTAAAAAGGTAAATGTAAATGCAGCTGACGAGACAGACAGTGACAGTGATAGTGACGATGACTTACAAATATCAGTAGCAGACAATAAGAAACAGGTTAGGTTCAAAAACGCTAAGAAAACTAAAACAACAAACTCAACAAACGTTTAGACCACAATATCCAATACAAAGAAACCACCAAGTAGGTCCAAATAGACAAAATTTCACAATCTGTACCAGATTGGGTATTAGGCGCAGAATGTTGGGTATGTCACATGATAGGTCACCTTAAAAGAAATTGTCCAAATCGAAACATTAACCCTCGCAACTGGGTACCATATTGGCAGTATAATCAAGGACCACCAACGAATCGTGGCAGGGGTAGAACAAATAATAACTATCAATATAGACAAAATTACGATCCTCCACCCTCGCAGTTTACACACAATACTTATCGGAATAGGCAAAACTTCAACTTTCGACCTCCACAATTTACATACCAGCAAACTCAGTCAGATGATCAAACATTAGCATTACCAGAACCACCTCAGATGTTAGCACTTCCGGCACCCCCAATGCGAGATAATACATCTCAGTCAAATAAACAGTTAGCACTCCCTGCACCACCTGTAGTAAGTGAACAAACTTCAGAAAACTCCACCCAGCGAATAGGACAACAATGGTCTCAGTTATAGGGAACATAGGGAACAGGAAAACTAGAAGGCTCTTCTTATAAGGAAGCCGATAAGAAGAGTTGTAGTAGAGAAATTAAGAAAAGTAAGGTAGATAACTCTAGTAGTAAATTAGATAGAAACTATGAAATTCAATTAGCAGGAAATCCAAGTTCATGTGTACTATGGATACAAAAACAAAAATTTAGGACTTTAGTAGATACAGGAGCAGAAGTATCATTAATTAGTAAAAAGTGCTTCCAAAATCTTCCAATCAAGGTTAAGGTTGTCAAAGAAAAACCAAATCTTAGGGCAGTGAATGGTCAATCACTTAAAGTAATAGGTGCAGTAAATATTAAATTTACGATGAATAAAAATGACCATGAATCATAAGTTTTATGTCACCGATGGTTTGAATAGAAACTTTATCCTTGGTAGGGACTGGTTAAGACAAAATGGAGTAAGATTATACTTTGATTTAGGTTGCTTAAGAATAGGGAGAACCTATGTCAAATTTGAAGATGACACTCACATATCATCCATAGTAAGAGTATCAAAAACAACTACATTAAGACCACAGAGTAAGACAATATGTTTTGTTAGGACAAAATAGAGCATTTAACAGTAGAAAATAAAGAAAATTTTGAAATCTCGAGTATTAATGATGGATGTCTTTTAGATGACCCAGGACTTGTAGTGCAAGAATCAATAGGAAAAGTAACAGGAAATAGAAACATTCCAGTATTAGTAGTTAATCAAACAAATAAATTTTTATAGGTTAAAAAGAGGTCAAGTGTTAGGAAAAATTAGAGCTTTAGAAATAGATGAAATACAAATAGAATCAACAGCTTTAAGTCCAGAAAATACAGTAGGAGATGTAGACTCTCTTAAAGATATTGACGCACCTTCGGAGTATAAAAGAAGTATTTTTAGTCTGTTACAAGAAAACAAAGATATTTTTGCAAAAACTGATGCAGAGTTAGGTCACACTAGTACAGTGAAAATGAAAATAGATACAGGGGACCATCCACCAATCAAAAATAGCCGTATAGAACACCTCTTAACAAACGACAAGTGATTGACAAGGCAGTAGATGAAATGTTAGATGCAGGTATTATAGAAAGGTCAAGGTCAACATGGGGCTTTTCCATTAGTTGTAGTTGGGAAGAAAGACGGATCCAAAAGAATGTGTGTAGACTTTAGATCTTTAAATAAAATAGTGAAACCTATATCATTTCCCTTACCATTGATTGATGATATCTTAGCTAGGTTTGGGAAAGGCCAAACATTTCACTAGTTTAGATCTTAAAAAAGTGGGTATTGGCAAGTACAAATGGATGAAGATAGTAAGAAAAAACAACATTTACTTGTCACAAAGGGTTATTTCAGTTTAATGTAATGCCCTTTGGGTTAAGTAATGCTCCAGCTATCTTCCAAGAAACTCATGAACATAGTATTACAAGAATGTGAGGACTTTGCCACTGCTTACTTAGATGACATCTTAATATTTTCAAAAGACTCAGAAGAACATCTTAGCATATTCAAATAGTGTTTGATAAGATCAGGCAACATGATTTAAAAATGAAGTTGAAGAAATGTAGTTTCTTTCAGAAAGAAAATAGAATATTTAGGTTTTATTGTTAGTGAACATGGAGTGAAACCTAATGAAAAGAAAGTGAAAGCTATAAGAACATTACCTGTACCAAAGAATGTAAGAGAAATTAGGGGATTTATTGGCATGTGTAGTTATTATAGGAGGTTCATTCCAAATTTCTCAAAGATAGCAGAACCTTTGATTGAGTTAACTAAGAAATATGCTAGATTTAAATGGTCAAAAGAATGCCAAGTAGCCTTTGATTTTCTCAAAGACAGTTTAACAGTAGTACCTTTGTTAGCTTACCCTGATACAAACAAACCTTATGTGTTATATACACAGATGCTAGTGATACTTGTGTAGGTGCTTGTCTCACACAGCTTACAGATACTGGGGAAGAAAAACCTATCTATTATTTGTCTCACAAATTAAGCAAATCTCAGAAAAAATGGTCAACAATAGAAAAAGAATGTTTTGGAATAGCTTTTGCTCTCAAGAAATTTAGACTTATATTTACATGATGCTCAGTTTGTAGTACGTACAGATCACCGACCATTGAAGTATTTATTAGATTCACCTATGCAAAATAAGAAAATACAACAATGGGCTCTCAGTATCGCAGGTTACAACTGTAAGATTGAGTATATAGAAGGTAGATTTAACTGTTGTGCTGATTTGTTGTCAAGAATACCAGACAGTCAAGAAACAATTGACATTACTGAATCAGAGTCAGAGTCAGACGAAATAGAAATAGATGATAGATTTTTAGAAGTAGGTGCATTAAATTCAAACAAGTTCACTCCCAAGAAATACGCTAGTTGTAAGATAGATCCACCAGATGACTTAGTCAAGCCGTTTATAGATCTTCCAGGGGACATAGATATAAAAACAGAACAAGAAAATGATGAAAAGAGATAGCAAAACTTAAGATAAAATTAGACAAAAGGTAGTGCCACAAAAAGGGAACAAAATAGTTTAATAGTAATAGATGGTTTATTATATTTTCTATCTCAACAAGATTCAGAAGATCCAAAACTCAGATTGTATATACCTGAAAATTTAGAAAACATTGTCATTAAACAACATCATGACTTTGTAGGACATATGGCAGTAGATAAAACATATGACATCATTAGACCAAAAATACTATTTTCCAAAAATGTATCAAAAGTTGCACAGATATGTAGATCAATGTGTAACATGTCAAACTAGAAGCCAAAAGAAAACACATCCACCTCTTAAAGAAACGGACATTCCACCTTATCCTTTCGCAAAAATTGGTCTAGATTTGTCAGGACCATATCCCACCACCTTATCAGGCAACAAGTACATTGTCTCATTCATAGATTTATATTCTGGATGGCCAGAAGCCTTTAGTGTACCAAATAAAACAGCTGATAATATAGTCCATCTTATATTAGAAGAAATATTTCCAAGATATGGTTGCCCACTTCAGATACTAACAGATAATGGGTCAGAAAACGTGAATAAGGCCGTGCAAGAAACACTTAAAGAGTTAAACATAGACCATATTACAACATCTTATTATAGTCCTCAAAGTAATGGCAAGGTAGAAAGATTTCATAGAACTTTACATGATGTAATGGCTAAGAAAATATCTGATGATGTACAAACTTGGGACTTGTATTTAAATCAGACATTAGCAGCAATTAGATTTCATCCAAGTGAATCGACCAAGTTTTCACCCTTCTACTTACTATACAATAGGGATGTAGTATTACCATTAGATACAATTCTTAAACCTAGAAGAAAATATAATGGGGAAGATCAATATAAAGTAGCATTACAGCAGCAACATAAAGCTTTTACGTTAGTACACAAAAATTTAGAAGACGCTAAGAAAAGACAAAAGAGATATGCAGATAGGGGTAGTCAAGAAATTAATTTCAAGGTAGGAGATCCAGTATATATTAAGAATCAAAGAAAAACCAGTAAATTAGATAATAAATGGACACCTTATTACAGAATTATTGAAGAAAAAGGACCTCTAAGTTTTATAGTTAAGAATCAGTTGACAGGAACAACAACTAAGACACATGCTCGACATCTTAGGTTAGCTAATTTAGATGATTGGGAGATACCCCAAGACAAATTAAATAGACCGATAAAAAATCAACATATGTAGTACCTCCAGATTCAGAATCTTCAGATGACGAAATTGATAAGAATGAAAATCAAGATATTGTAAAGAGATCTAGGCAAATTCGAGATGACTCAGATAGTGAGGATGATATTCCTTTAGCAGAATTAAAAAGGATACACAGAAATACAAAGTTAGATGATAGAGAAAAGTTAACACAACAAGACACTCAGACAGAAAACAAAGAAATAAATAAGGATACAGAAGATACAGAAATAAATGAAATTAAGAGTTCAAAAAGACTTGTAGACGAAATAGACCCTACTACAAAAGAAATATTAATAGTCTTAAATTCGACTTTTGATAACATGAATAAGAATAGTTTGGATATATTTGAAAACATGTGTAAGAATAACTTGTTGAATGAGAATAGTTTGGATATATTTGATAACATGTGCAAGAATAACTTGACTATGTTTGATAATATGTGTAAGACGATGAAAAGTCTTAAGTTTTAGACAATTTACATATATAATTACAGGAAAACAAAATTCAATATCTCTAAATTCAATTGAATATGTTATCACTGGGACACCTCGCACCCTCTGTCATTCAACCTTTACAGTTTCGGCAATTACTTTTATCAATCAAAAATCAATTGAATCCACGTTTTGCTTTGCCTTTTGACCCTGAAAAATCTTTGGGGACCTATACAAAACATTGACTTGTGCTACATATTTCAAAGACGAAAACATTGTAGTTATTGTGTCAGTACCTTTGGTTGACACAACAAATGCCTTAGAAATTTACAAGATACATAACTTGGCATTGCCACATATGAAAGAACCCTCGGTACTCGCCAAATATGACTTAGAATCAGAAGCCTTAGCGGTAAACAAAGAGAAAACACAATTTGCACTTTTAACTCAACAGGAGTTAGAAAAATGTTCAAATCCGTCAATAAGATATTGTTCTTTTGACAGCCCTATCTATACTGTTTCGAACAGACAGACTTTGTGTGATTTCTATATTTCTGGAAACACGATCAAAAATTGAACAAAACTGTAAAACCACACTGATCAATAATGCAATTCTTCCTCGAGGACAGTATGTTACAGAGGGAAATTGGTTAATCATTGCTGAAAAGTTACAAAATTTCATGATCATGTGTGACAAAGAATCAATGATTAAGAAAACTTTACCACCTCTAGACATTCTACATTTGGAACAAAATTGTCAAGCTTCTAACGGGGATATGACTTTAACACCTTACATTTATAAGGAAAGTAATTATAACTTTAGGGATCCTTTGAAAACATTAGTTGACAAGTATAAGAAAGACGAAGTAAGTTTGTTTTGGAGATATAAACAAAATTTCCCACGGTATATGATAAGATTAAAATTCCTAAGACATTTAAACCAGTAAAAGAAATTAATTTAGATAATTTGATAAATGAACTAAAAACTAGAAGAAATGCAACCAATGCCAGAAGATGATTTTTGGGTTAAAAAACGGTCAATACTTTCTCATACCAATAGTGCCAGTAGTAACAATCTTAATAATTATAATGGTAAAATGTGGAAAAAAGAATAATAAGAAAATGTAGAAATAGGCATTCAGAATCTTCTGTCAAAAAGAAAAATAAAGATAATCCTAATGTTAAGTGGTCAAGTAGTGAGGGAAAAGAGGAGTTGAGTCTTCCAAATCTTTCAAGACTTCTAAGAAACCAAACCAACAGCCATACCAGGAGCACCAAGTAACAAACAGTCGATCATGCATAAATACACAGTCAACAGCAGATGATAAATGACATTCGCAATCTTATAACAGAAAAGATGAAACAACGGACAAGAAACACAGCCAGTATATACCAAGAAGACATTCAAACTGAACAAGAACCGAACGCATATCCAGACAGGAAACTTTGCAGTATGTACCTTAAGGATAAACACGACATAGAATACCCAGACATGAAACTTTGCAGTATGTACCTTAAGGATAAATACGACATAGACTTAATACCAATAAACTGATCAAACCAGAATTAACACTGAAGACAGAACACGATCCGGTCAAGATAAAAGAGAAACAGAAAACACGAAACAAAATAGTCAAGAAGAAATGAAAAAACAGTCAACCAAACTACAAAAATGAATATCCAGACGTACATTCCTGTGAAATAAAGGAATACAAACACCGGGTAACAATGAAATAAACCATGAACTTTATCGAGACCCAGAAACAGGTGAGAATTAAACGATAACAATAAATCGTCGATCGAAAACATCGAAGTGGATGAGACCACTTGGCTTCGATCCAGAGGCCCGATTACCAGTTTTAAGTTCACCAGTAACTAAAGACACTAACATTCGACTACTGAAGACTATACAAGAACTTAAGTAATAATCACAGTGTAATGTGAATACAACACGATAATAATTTAAAGAAGTCGAAAACTTATGATTATTAAAGAAACAGAATATTGCGCAAAGGACGGAGGACTTTCCGTGAACATATTAAGGATGGAGGACTTTCCATGAATATTTACAAGGACGGAGGACTTTTCCGTGAATGGAGGACTTTCCATGAATATGTTAAAAAGTGTTAAAAATGAATTATTAAATGTATTATTATGATATGATGATATTATGAACTTTAAATGATGAACTTTACTTGTGTTGAGACAATGATTATTAAATTGAATTATGCATAAATTCTATGTTATTGAACCGGTTTATGTCGCTTTATAATGCATGAATATATATTGAAATTATAATCCAAGTCACATTTTTTCATCCAGGTCATATTTTTATTTTTAATCCAGATCACGAGTTTTATGAGATATGAATTGTTGAAAATCCAGGTCACGATTGATAGTGGATTAATGAGAAATCTAAGTCACAAGTTAATTTGCTAATGATTCAGGATACAATTTATTTACCGATAAAAATCCAGGTCACAACTTATTCATTTCATGATTAACAGTAAAAACTTTATTGAATTGTGTTATAACTTTCAAGCCACACCAATGGGGGAAAATTTTATAAAAAGTTACTAATTATAATTTGGAAAGTATTTATAAGAATGAAATTTTTACCATTTAGTAAAAATTTCAAGGGATAGGGACGTTTGTAACAATATGAGGTACGGGAGATAAATCTTTTAGGAAATTATATACGTGAATAATTGGTGTGACTTGAAAATAGTTGATGTGTATTATATGTATTTGGGAAAACACGGGCAGCTAAAATTACATGATTTCTAATTCGGTCAAGTAAATATGTTGACAAAGTTAATTTAGATATATAAATTTTCCAAATTCAAAATTACTCAGCATAATATTCAGTATTATTACTTAGCATTATTACAATATACTGTTTTGGGATAAACAACTTGTCAACACTTTTACAAATTCAGCAGCAATTGAAGCTGCATGTTAAAAGGTCAAATATCTGTCATCATCAGTTTTGGTAAACAAGATTTGATGTTAATGATAATTTATTATACAGTACTGAAGTTGTACTAAGAATGATAGTGTAAAAGGTTACCAAAGGTTGCATTATGGCAGATTTTGATGATAACGGCGCCCGTATTCTCCCAATTGTAGATGCATTTAACTCTCTATAAGCTTCTAGAACTTTAGTGTTTTGCGTTGGTCAAAATTGACAAACGTATATAAGCACTGGGAGAGGATGATGGGAGTTCTGGAAACGAGAGAGACCAGCGGGAAACCGCCTAGAGAGAACACCACCATACTCTCTGATTATTGAAACATTTGTTACCATTGCTGTACTCTGCTGTGCTGAGAATAAAACTATACGATCACAGACCAGACTTTGAGTTATTGATATTTGTGGGTTGGTTTACAAAGATTGACCTAACAGTACCAATCGAAGTGTGACCTGTCAGCACCAATTTATGCTTCACTTATCAGCACTAATTGAAGCTTGACCTAGAAATAACTATTTACATTATTGCAAGGTGCCCCAATTACTTATGTGATGTTTGTAATGGCATATTTCTACCCTCATAATTTCATACTTGTTAAACTTGAAGATCAACAAGACGTTTCAATATTAATAGGCTGCGTTACACTCTGTAATAAAGTATGTAGTCTAACACCGGCTGTCCAGACGCTGATCATCCGGACTTTTCGGTTGTACGGACTATCTCATATACCCTGATTATTTTTGATGCAAATATACTAAAACATTTGATAAAAAGTTATACATAATTTTCTGACATCATTTCTATTTCTATAGTGACTATAACAACAACGACATACACACCGTTCTGTTACTGTCATGATGCTTGTGTTGTTGTAGCATTTACATTAATGTAAGAGAAAAAATCCCAAATAGATAACTGCTAAAAGAGTTCAACGCTGACGGTAAAAAGTGATTATAGAGACGGTCTACATGTAAAGAAACAACTTTTTAAAAAAATGTTTGAAATAAACATCTCTTATGGGGTTATAGCTGTTATACCATAAAATCATATTTCGTGTTTACTACTAAGGTTGATTTATGTAGGAATTTCAGATTTTTTTATAATTGTGTATATCATGCTAAGTAGTAAAACGAAGGGCAAATTTTGGGGGAAAGACCAAGCTAATGCCGTTTTAACTATGCGGTGTCAGTTTCAAATATTATGTTGTTGACAGAATTGCAAATGCTACGGAAAAATATCTCAGATACCAAAGTATTAATCTTTATGATGTCCAGGATATAGGTACAAATCCGGTAAAATGGACAAACGCAGACCTCCCGAAATCAAGAGGCGGGATCAGGTGGCATGGAGGAGTAAGCATTCCCTGTCGACCGGTCACACCCGTCGTAAGTACACAGTTAAATCAAAATGAAATACATGAGGAATGAATCCTCGTCAAAATTGGTACAAACGCCTCACCAACCGCCATCGGACAGGTCATTCAAAATGAAACAGTAATTGCAAACATAGCGACCGCAAAATTCGCAGAACGTTGACATCAAATGCGGTTTTTGATATCCTGTGTCAATAATTTGTCAGTGTATAGTTTACCTCTGTATATGAAATGTTCATATGTTGAACACTGACTGGCATATCGGATCATTTGTGAAATATAAACTCCATATACAGGTGATTGCGGGACATTACTACTTAAATGGATATTACTACTTAAAATTTACGATGCGAAAGCCTAAATTGCATAGCTTAGTTGTTAATTTGATGTCTAGACAAAAGCGCGTTACTGTCCAAAAGTATATATATATAAAAGTATATATATATCTGTGTGTGTGTGTGTGTGTGTGTGTGTGTGTGTGTGGGTGTGGGTGTGTGTGTGTGTGTGTAATTGCAGTACTTAAGTTACTCAGCACACATGATAAGAATTTAAGTCGTTGTCTTAAACTACTCTCGGCAGTAAGACAATCAGAGCATGGGTCAATTCCAACTTGATAAATCTTGACAGAAAAGCCAATTATACGCAGCATTATTATTTTTAACCTTTATATCCAAGGTCCGTCAGCTTTCATTGATAAAGGGACCATACACCTTTAAGGTTGAACATACCAATATTGTTTTTATTTGATGGAATGAATGAGTTATTTACCTGTTTTGTAAATGTTCGAATGTCGTCGTAAACTCCCACAATCCAAGTTTTGGTCACCAGCACATTTTAAGTTGCAGTTTGAAGCAGAAACTCTGTGATTGTTTTTTGGACGATTTCGTAAACAGAAACAAGTCGTAGACTAAGAAAATAAAGGTTTATCCTTCATGAATAAAAGATAACGAGAACAGCACAACAATAATAGTGATGGAAAGAAGGATGATGAGAGGGGAGCGGGAGAAAGAAAACTGTAATTCAGATAATCAAAAGTTTGAACTGTCCGGGTGTTCACTGAATTGGGCATGCAAAATATTATATTTCAGAGATACCTCCTTTTATCAAAAATCTATTAATAATTCTATCATTTACATTGGGAATGATAACATGATCATCCGACATTAAACTCGATCAAATATCTTCAAAAATGTTGGTATGAAATTTTTCAAATTGAACTATGAACATTGACCTTTGTTTGATGAGTTCAAACTTTTAAAATTGATCTATGACCTTAAACTTTGATATCTTGAACTGGACACTTCACTTAGATATCCTTCATCACACTTTCTAAGAATATGCAATAACATGTTCATGAAAAAATTGAAAATTTTGAACTGCGTTGTTACTTTGACTTTTGATTTAATGACCATGGGAAATTTGAACCTTGTTCCCACTATTCTCCACAAATATCTAACGTATGTATATGTATTTATATCTGATAAGTTTATACAGATGTTTATGTGACTTTGACCTTTCAGCTTCAGCTTTAGCATCATGCTTATGTCTATACTAAATGTTCATAGTTTCATAGTTGAGATATTTTTACATTAAACTGATTTGGGACAAAAGAAATTGACCCCTATTTTTAGCTGTTCAACAGTTTATTCTATGGTAAACTTGTATCACATTTAAACCAATATGCCCAAGTAAACTTTGGAGAAAGGTTTGATTAAAGTTGACTTTACCTTTATAAATTATTTACATTTACATATTTTCAATATAAAAACAGTGTTTACCTGTACGGAAAAATATTCATAATCAAAACAGTGTTCTTGACATAGGCCCGGACTGTTTTCTTCGAATTCAATCTCTTTCATATGACCAACGTTTGTGAAGTTGTAACAACCTACAATAATATTTAACATTTTTGTATTATATGTAAAAATGCAAATCGACATATCAATTATATAATCCAAATTTTCCTTCGAAGATCGATACACCAACTTATATCTGGTCTTTTAAATCATTTTATCAAGCGTTTATGATGCTGATGCCTAAATAAATTCTAACAGGCAGTTCAAATCTTTGATCCCTCAGTAAAGCGGTATGTATTATTCAACGTTTTTGTGAACCTAAACAACCTCTCTCTACCGATCAATCTTCTCGAACAGCTTTACACAAACCTGGTTTTTGTGGGTGTCCGAGTAGCACAGTGCTTTGCACACTCGCTTCTCTAGTTCGATCCTTGGATATGGCAGGGGAGTATGTGGAATGGTTTTGCGGTAGCCAACTCGGACAAGTGGATTTTCTACGGGTACTCCAGTTTTCTACCACCGCAATCACCCGCGCATGCCAATATCGAAACCAACGAGAGATATTTCGTAGTAAAATAGATAAAGTTTAAACTTTTACACCTGGTGGTTTGTGCATTATAGTTACAACAATATCAGAAAATGTAGTTTTATCCTGCAGTTTTAGTGTAATTATGACTTCGTATCTACTTCAATTCTACTGTAAAACAGTTGTTACACAAGGTTTGGAAATAATTGTCGTAACGAATACAGTACAACGCTTCCATTGTATATCTAAGTTATCTAAGTTGGCACTTCTTTTTTCAAATCAGAATTGACATTATCACCAACATATATTAATCAAAATACAGTCGTACCCACTTATATTGAACTCTTGGTACACTGGAATCCTGATTTATCTTAAACTATTTTTATTCTCAAACTTCAGTAAAAAATACGTATTAAGTATTTTCACTATTTAGAGTTATCACCCTTCGAGGCAGTTATCGATTGTGATGTCACTTGTTTGTGTGTGAAATAAAAACAAAGTATCAATCGTGACGTCATATGTTTGTGTCAAAACGACGTTGATTCCTTACATAAAGACATGACATCACAATTAATAACTGCTGGCATGGAGATAACTCTGGCTAACGAGAAAACAATAGGTTATTGAATGTATATGTTGAAATATTTACGTTCAGATTCTTTGCACGGACATAGATACAAATCCGGTAAAAACTGATAAACACGGACCTCTGGAAACCAAGAGGTATGATCAGGTGCCAAGGATGAGTATGCATTCCCTGTCGACCTGTCACAACCGCCGTGAGGCCACAGTCAAGTCCAATGAAATACGTGAGGAGTGTATCCTCGTCACAATTGGTGCAGACATCTCAATAACCGCTAACCAAAAGGCAACTAAATATTTCACTTAGTGAAACAGAGTAGTTGCAAACAAGACTATTATACCGACCGTAAAATTTGCGGAACGTTGACATTTAACGCGGTTTTCGATATCCCTGTGTCAATAATTTGTCAGTGAGTAGTTTACCTCTGTATATGAAATCTTCATATGCTGTACACACAATGACATATCGGATTATTTGTGAAATATAAACTCCATATGCGGGTGACTGAGGGATATTACTACTTAAATGTGGAAAATTTACAATGGGAAAGGCGAAATCGTCGCGTTTGTCGCATAGCTTAGTTGCTAATTTCCCGTCTGTGTTTATATTAAGTAAAATGTCTAAGTATGAAGCGTGTGTGCTAGATTCTGTTGTATCTTTAATTTCTAGTTCGCTGGGATATCTGGCATTGACATATGTATGAAAATTGTCATTTTTAATTGATAAAACGTCGTCGATATATCTAAATGTCAAATTAATGGACACTGCTAATTTACACCGCTTCTGGAATAAGCAACTGTACAGTTTCTCCTTAACGGCTGTCAATATCTTGGTAAGGAGTAAAGATAAAGGTTTGGTAGAAAATTTGCTGGACCCTGCTATGTATCTTTGCTTATATGGGGTTTTATGAAGTATAGGTATCCAATATAAATGTGGTAGCTCGAAATCGGTATCCGTTGTAGGTATATCAAATGAGCGTAATACGGACACGTGATTTTGAAGGATCTCGTCCTTTGAAAGTGAGCTACGTGTGTTTGTAGGATTACCAGAATTCGTATTAAACCCAAGTTATTCTGATAATCAATTATAGTAATGTGCCTTACAAATAAAAACTATATTATTTGAGGCTTTGTCTGCTGGTACCAGTACATATTGGTCATGCAATCTAACCAGTTCAGTTACTACTTCTGGATCACTAAGGAGGGATAACGTGTTTTCATAGTCCCTTTACGTTTTCGAATACGAGATTTTATCAACCATCGTATGGCATTTAGCCATTCAGACTAAGTGTCTGGTTCAACGTCTTCATGTTTTGCCCATCGTGTGGAATAATCTTCGACAGAATTCATAACTAAACTGAAATTCTGACGCCATTTAAAGGAACGGGCTTCCCCTAGTAGTCCTAGAACGCCAAAACCGAAAGTAGGGTATAAAAACAGACAGTGTATTAATATACTAAAATAGTCTTAGAACGCCAAAACCGAAAGAAGGGTATAAAAACAGACAGTATATGAATATAACAAAATAAAATTGAAGAAGTATCAATCAATAATCAAAACTCAAGTCCCATTATAACACGACGAATTAGATGTGCAAATGGTCTCAACATGAAGAACAATTACGAATCCCAAACGGGGTAAGACAAGGTGTCCGGACGGAGTCAGCGTCTTCTGCTGGCATGCCGTACCCATTGCAAATGTTCCATGTAAACCTTTCTAGTTCGATGACCAGGTATCAAGTTTGGTGATGAGGTCAAGTTCGGTAAAAAGCATAATTGGTGAAACGGAGTCACGGTCTGTGGACGTGATCCAAATGTAGTCCTAGAACGCCAAAACCGGTTCCAGGCGTATATGGTAATATATTGCATCTTTTAATTTAATGGTTTGTAAATGGAAAACGAAACTAGGATATACAAAAAAACCCAAACAAACAAACAGTGTATGGATATAACAAAAGTAGTCCTGGAACGCCAAAACCGGTTCCAGGTGTATATGGTAAGATATTGCGATACTGTGTCTTTTCATTGGAAAACGAAATTAAGGTATAAATACAGACATAGCATGGATATAACAAAAGTAGTCCTGAAACAAAAGACAAAAATCGTTGCGGGCGTACATTGTAAGATATTGCACCTTTTCATTTAATGTTATGTAAATGGAAAACGAAAGTAGAATATAGGAAACAGATGTTTACCTTGAATCTGAATCCATTTAGAAGTTGTGCGATGATTACCAATCCAAAATCTTGTATTCTCATTAATCTCCATTTTCTTTAACGTTTCGTATAAATCTGTCATATTAACGTTAGGTGAAATACTTAACAGTCTACCTCCTTTACCGGAGCACTGTATTTGAGACTCAGTCCAGGACTGGGGAGTATTTAGGAACATCATTGTATATTTAGAAGATCCATCAACTACAATATGTATAATATAAATAATAAATAAACGAAAAATTTAGTTTAAAGTGAAATATCGGCTTGTATTCTTTCCATTTATCTCTATCTGTTTCCTTCAATCCCTCTTTCTTTCTTACTTTTCATAGTCTGTGCATTGTACTTAAAAAAATGGTCCGGTCATACAACAGAAAAAGCAAACACCATTTCCCCCTACAATCCCCATTAATCTGAAATTGACCTTTAAAACAATAAAGCTTTCCAAGATATATGTACAATTAATAATT
This sequence comes from Atrina japonica, assembly GCA_030159075.1. Lineage (NCBI taxonomy): Eukaryota > Metazoa > Mollusca > Bivalvia > Pterioida > Pinnidae > Atrina > Atrina japonica. Next base: position 145,476 of record BROG01000146.1, on the reverse strand, counting down.
AAAAATAAAAGTTATCCCAAAGGTCAAAGAAAATTGAATAGAATATTTATTCTACAACAAGATGATTGGTACCAAATTTATAAAATTCCACTTAAAATTGCAAGGGACACAAAATTACAATAGTTGCAGTATAGAATAAATCATAACACCTTGGTCACCAAAGACGTATTATTGAAAATTGGAAAAACTGAATATAACCTATACACTTTCTGTAGTAATGAAATCGAGACTTTATATCATAATTTCGGGGGAAGTGAGGTATTGTCTTCGACATGATAAATCTTCAAAGATTGATAAATCAAAAACTCTCCACCTAGAATTTAATAAGACTGACATCATTTTGGGTTATTATGATAAAAGTGATAAACTAAAATCATGTTTAATATCATTAGAAACATGAAATAACAACAAAATCTGTAATGCCTTAAACTAATGGGTAGAGATGTAATTAACAATCAAATTCATATATCAACACT